>JADRCH010000036.1:2468343-2521381 GCA_019843965.1 Rhynchomys soricoides | reverse complement strand
GAATTTGGTTCTCAGCACTCACACTGGACAGCTTACAACAGCCTATAACTCCACTTCCAAGGTATCTGACACCGACTTCTGGACTCTGTGGCCACCTGCATACACATGCACATATGCACATGTGGAAACACTTACACAAAATTAAAAAAAAAGATGAAACAATAGCAAAGCTATAGTCCAATGACCTGAGCATCAAGCCTTAATTCTGAATATCATAGACCTTCCTAACCTCGCTTTAAAAACTGATGAGTTTAAAGCAGATCTACAATGGCTTATTGGGATCAGCTCTTAAAGAATGCACATTTAATTTTTCAGAGAGGGACATCCCGACACTCCAAATACTTCCTTCATAGAAAGCAATCTTCTGTCTCAATGAGAGTGAGCTTTGGATTACAAAGTCCTCTGGATTTAAAGGTCAATTAGTTTGGTTCCACTTTGATTAGAAGCCATCATAACAGCACTGCATGAGTAATTTATAGAGGCATAAATATTGACATCAATTTTTGTCAGATATTCCGATATCATAAACATCATGTAAATCTAGGCACTAGCAATCAATTTGCACATAATGGACTAATTTGATTAGAACTATATGGCTGTGCTATTTGAGCTTCAGAGTCCCTCGCCTCTTCTTACATTAAATCATCATTTTAAATCATGCCGAAGTGTCCCTCACAGCAAGCAATCAAAAACAGAAAATTTAAGCCCATTGGATCTTTGCCTAATTTAATGATTTTTCGCAAGGGTTGTGCTCAGTTGGAACCGCAAGCAGGATTCTGGCCTTGTGCCTAGAAAGGACTCCATATTCCTGCTTCCCCTTCAGTCTAATTTTACTCAGAAAACTGACTTACCCACATAACCAGTCCTGAGGTATGCATCACATGATTTTATCTTTTTCTTTTTAAAGTTAATATATGTTAATTATACAAACTAATAGGTTATGTGAAACATTTTCATATATAAACATTGCCTATGTTGACTGTATTCATCTCTATTTTTGTCTCCTAAACCTTCTCCTTGCTCCATCCCTGATCCTCAGTCAAGTTCCTAATACAACCTGGTTACTTTCTTTTTTAAGGTTTTATCTTATTATTTTTAAATTACATGTACGTATGTGGCTATGTAAATGTGTGTGTGGATATCTGGGGAAACCAGAAACACAACTCCTTGGAGTTGGAGTTACAGGCAGTTATGAACTGACCAGTGTTGGTTCTGGGAACAGAAGCCAGGTCTTCACAAGAGCAGCAATCACCCTCAACTGCTAAGTCATCTCTCCAGCCCTCCCTCTAACCTCTGCAAATGATTTTCATATGATGGTGGTCTCTAGTGGCCTGAACCAAGAGAGAACGTCCTATTATAATTGATGTTGATAACAGGGCAAACCAGAGGATGAAGTTTGTCTACAGATCCTGGAGAACAAGGGTCTCTACTTTGTATTTTTCTCTTATCACGCATGGCACTTTGTAAAGCATAGGCCAAAGGAAAAACTCTCAACAAATGCTGCAGCGAAGATGAGCAAGTTCACACACATGCTCATGCTTCATGAGCATGAAGCACTGAGTGTGTGCAGGTTTGTGCGTGCATGCATGTGTGTGCACACGGGCACACGCAGGTGTGCACACACACACATTCCTTTGCCTATGAGGCCAATGGACACTCTCAAAATTTTGACACCAGGTCTCTTATTGGCCTGAAGCTCACTAATTAGTCTAGGCTGGCTAGCCAGCAAGCCTTGGGAATCTACCTGCTTCCACCTTCTCAGAACTAGGATTACATGTGAATTCCATACTACCCTGCTGGACAGCCACACTACCCTACATTCATACGGGTGCTGGGGCTTTGAACCAGGACTTACACTTTCAGGGCAAACACTACTGGGCCATCTCCCCACACTCAAATCACAGATTCTGTCCATAAAACTCATATCTAGATACACACAAATACATTGCATTAAGAAAAATAAAAAGCAGGAAAATATATATCAGAAATAGGAAATACTTAAGCAAAGCACAAAGAAGATTTGGGTCTCTGATGGACAGAAAAATGAACTGGGCGATGAAGTTGAGCCAGGGTTTGGTTTCTGGGTCTGTAGTTTACCTGTGCAGCGCTCTCTGCCCCCCAGGAAAGGTTTATGGTTCAAGTTTCTGTTCCCACAAAGGTGGAATATTGTCACCTTTATAATAGACTATAGTTAAAGTGTGTGTATGTGTGTGTGTATACATGAATGTGAATGTATATGCACAGATATGCATGTGTATGTGGATACAGATGTCTACCTTGGCTGCTTTTCTCCATCACTCTCCACATGAATTTTTGAGCAGATCTTACACTGAACTTAGATCTCACTGATTTACCTAAATGATCATGCCTGGGAGCTCCAGGCATCCTCCTGTGACAGCCTCTTCAGGGGACTTACTAACATTTGCTACAGTGCCTGAGCTTTTTATGTGGGTGCTCAGGATGGAGTTCAAGTTCCCATGCTGGACAGCAACTGCTTTGTCAAATGAGCCATCTTCCCAGTCCTGTGGTTGAACTTGAATAAGCTCATCTGAACGGCATCTACTGATATGCCTAGCTCAGATTGCTTACCTCACTAGGTTTGTGTACCAACACTTGGCTGGTTGTAAGAGCACCTGAGGCTCCTTCAGTGAAGGGAGGAGTTAGAGCTATTGTGCTCTGCAGCTGAGGAACCAAGGCCCTTTGGAGCAATTTCACAGACGTCAGCATGCAGATGAATCCTGTAGAAGACCTGTAGAGTTTCTGACTCCTCAGGTCTGGGTGGAACTGAGAACTTCCATCTCCATCTATTTCCCTGTGATGCTGGGCCTGGGGCCATGAATTCAGAACCACTGCTTTTGAAGAATTTCATTGATCAAACCAGAATCACAACAGGGAAAAAACAAAAAACAAAAAACCAAACGGAGTTGTAGATTACCAAGTGTGCTGATCTCCTGAAGTTAAGTTGAGCGCATCAGTGGTTCTCATGGAAAAACCCACAGTGACCACCAAGTGGGCTGTGAGGCATGAAAGGGCAGAGGACCAATGGAAGAAATCCTCAAAGCCCAAGATACCTGGATTCTGTCAACAAGGTCAAAATCTCCTCTCTCCTGACTCTTTTCAATAAAAATGAAGCACCCTAGAAGCTGCATGCTGAGTGTGTGCTGACAGAGAAATGACAGGGTGTATAGAAGAGTAAAGCCATCTAACATTAATGCTGTAATAGAAAGGAACTGAAATACACATCACAGAACAATGCAGAGCTGGGCATAAATGAGCCAAGGCATCTCTGGCACTTACTATGTGGACACTATTTTAAATCATCCAGTCCTCAAGCCAGCCCCAGGAGGTATGCAGCATAACTGGCCCTGTTTTTTAAATCCAGGAAATTTGAGGTGCAGAAAGACTGAGCGGCTAAGGTCGCCCACCTAATTAAACTAGAGCCAGAATCTGAACCCAGGCTCGTTCCACATTTTTCTGTCCACAATTGTGCTGTCTGGAACCTTGAACAGAAAGATGAAATTAACAAAAATTGACAGGATGGCTGGGAACCTGGCTATATATATAAAGTGCATGCTACACAAGCATGAAAGCCCAAGCTCAGTCCCCCAAACCTCACATTTTATAAAGTTAGGTGTTGGGTTGGGTATGGCGGACCGCACCTTTAATCCCAGCACTCAGGAGGCAGAAGCAGAAGCGTCTCTGTGAGTCTGAGGGCAGCCTGGTCTATTTGGAATTTCCAGAACAGCCATGGTGAGGAGATCTTGTCACATACCCCCAAACAAACAAACAATTTAAAAATGCATAGTGGCACATACTTGTAATTCCAGCACCAAGGAAGCAGAAAAGGGCAGATCCCTATGGCTCACCAGTCAGTCAGTCTACTTGATGATTTTAGGTCAGTGAGAGATGCTTTCTTATACAAAATATATTGAATAGCATCTGGGGAAGGACAGCTAAAATTGTTCTTTGAAACCCCCCCTCTCTCTTTCTCTCTCTCTCTCTGTCTCTCTCTCTCTCTACACACACACACACACACACACACACACACACACACACACACACAAGCTCTGTCCCTGTCTCTTGTCTGTCTCTATCTTTGTTTCTGTCTCTGACTCTCTCTCTCTCTCTGTCTGTCTGTCTCTGTCTCTGTCTCTCTCCCACATACACACACATGAAAAATGGGCAAAGATTATGGGCAATTTATGACAATGTTTCAAATTTACCAACTAGAAACTCACCCTCCTTCTTTCTGTCCCCAAGTATGTACTGGTACCCAGCAATCTGCCCTAGAAGCTACACATGGACAACCAGTACTGTACCTTCTTCAAAATTAAGATAACCCAAAGAGCCATGCCGATCATCTGTACTAGATGAGAGCATGCTGCTTTATTTCTCTAAATATCATTCAGCCAGAGAAAGAAAGCCGTATGATAAATGGTGCCTCTGTTTTCTGTCCTATGCATTAGAACTGGCTGCTCTCCCACAAACAAGGCCAAAATTATCAGCAACTGGCACAGAGTCAGTGACAATATGTAAATTACTTTTAAAATAAACGTGATCCCTTGTTATAAATGCTGCTTGAATTTTAATTTGCTAACAATATTTTAATGTGGTAATTGAGGTCACGGAAGACGTGGCTAGAGATGAAAACATATGTAACTGTTGATTTGAAGAACACTGTGTTGCCCAGGTTTATAAATTTCCCCAGGAAATAAAAGGAAACACATTACATGGAGCTGACTGTGAACAGACACCAAAACAGCAGAAAAAGACTGAGGAACACTAAGAGGAGTTGGGAAGAAACTGTCAAAGGCTATTTGTTATTTGAAACATCTTTGCTTTGAGCATGAGCCCTAAAACTACATAGAAATTGTCATTTTATTATTTGTATTTTATTACTGCTAGTTTGATAGGTTGGTAGAAAGGTTGGCTGATTGGTTTGTTGTGATTTGGTTGGTTGGTTGGTAGGTAGGTGGATAGGTAGGTTGTGTGGTTGGTTGCTTGGTTGGTAGGTAGGTAGGTTGCATGCTTGGTGGGTTGGTTGGTTGGTTCGTTTTTGAGACTAGGTCTCATGAAGTTCAGGTTAGCCTTGAACTTGTCATGTTACTGAGGATGAACTCCTGATCTTTCTGTCATCACTACCTAAGTGCTGGGATTATAGGCTTCTACCACCATGCCTGCCTTCTGCACTGCCGTGACTGGAACCCAGGGCTTTTTGTACTGGGAAAATCTATGAACTGAACTACATCTCCAGTTCTCTTTTAATAAAATAAAATGGCTTAATAATTTAATTAAATATAAATATACAAACAGCTTTGTTTGTTTTTTAATTTGAAAGAGTGAGACTTGTGCTACAAATTTGCACTGACTGACTTTATAATTATTGTCATCCAGCTTCTGCCTCAGGGCAAGCCTTCGTCCTCTGTCTCCCCTTTGCATGCTCTATTTCATGATCTCCTTTAGCTTAAAGCCTCATTTCTGTTATGAAACCCAGAAGCCCAGAATTCCACCCATTTCTGCCTTTTGGTTAGCCCTTCTCCTAGTCTAGCTACACAGTGGGAATGGGGCAGAACAGGCTGTGATGAGAGCTATTGTCAACTTCCTCTCTCCCCTTGTTCATAGATTCCCATTTATACAGCATGGCTAACCTCACAGACTGGCTTCTAGATGAAGCCACTGACCAACAAAGCCCTGAAAACAAACCTTTATGCTCTGCCCTTTGCCTGAAAACTCAAAGTCCTATCCTCTCTGTGCCCCAATGGAGCCATGCATCCTCTCTCAAGGCCTGTGAGCTATAACACACCCATCCAACCACAGTCTACCTAATTCTCATTCTTCTCCCTCCCAATTTCTGTTCTGTGACTCCATCCTCATCATACCTCTCTCTGCCCTCCTGCTCATCACCTTGGTCCTGATTATTTGTCCAATCACAGCTCAGATTCTTCTTTTAAAGGGAGTCTGAATGACTTCATGGGCTCTGGTGTTTCTTTCCTTCTTGTTTCAAATCCTTGCTCAAAAGTATCTTTTTTAGAATTATATACTTAGTTTGTGGTCTTGAAAGTAGAAATTTCCCAAATGCAAATATACACATATCTAAAAAGATTTACAATAGAGTTATCCTATAACTGGGTGGCAATGCCCCTGCTACACACCTTATGTTAACAAACAAAGAGCCTAGTTCTAGGAATGGGTTACCTTTTGGACTTGGTGGTCACTGAATTCCCATAGAACTCTCACAAACATTATCCTGTGTTGATTTGAATGAGAGTCCTCCCATAGACACATTGCCTTGATTCCCAGTGGAACTGTTTTGGAAGGATTAGGAGGTATGCCTTGTAGGAGGAGGTGTGTCACTGGGGACAGGTTTTGGAGTTTGCAACATTCCTAGTGAATTACTTCACTAGGACATTCATTTGGACTTGCAACATTCCTAGTGAATTACTTCCTTTCTCTGCCTCTTCCTTGTGAATCAAAGTATTCTCATTCTATTGCCATGACTCTGCTTTTCCATCATGGACTCTAACCCTCTGAATCTGTAAACTCTATAAAGCATTCTCTTTTATGTTAGTTTGGTATAAGTGATCTGTTAGAGCAATAGATAAGTAACTAGTGCAAATATTGTCAACACTCTTGATTGCCTTCAATAAGAAAGCCATGCCCACATGATATGACAAGACCCTATTGCTGAAAACACCACGTATTTTGAATTATAGAATGGGGGGGGGATAGGAATCAAGCTGCTATTGACTTGTAATTGCATCCCTACTAGCTAACTTTTCTAGTGTTCTAAGGTGTTGTGCATGCTACCAAAAATGAGGAAAGTAATCATAATGTTACCCAGCTGAACCACAGGAGCTACAGTAATAACAGGTATGCCAGGTCTAAGGAGATACAACCACTGGTGCAATTGTGGCATTAATGTCATGGAAGTAGCTAACCAGTGTGTGTGTGTGTGTGTGTGTGTGTGTGTGTGTGTGTGTGTGTATACACGTGTATGTGTGTGTGGTTTATTTTATTTATTCTTTGATAATCTCATACTGTATATTTTTTATCATACTTGTCTGTCTCCATAATCCTCCTCCATGCACCCATCCAACTTCATGTTCTTTCTCTAAAAAAAAAAAAATAATAACAGAAAGAAAAAGGAAAAGGTCATTTAAAATGAGTTCAGTTTTTGTTAGCCAGCTGTTCCTGAGTTTAAGGCTTGCCCTGGAATGGTAGATATACTCAGCAGCTATTTTGGGTGAATAGATTATTAGCCAGGGGTGGGACGTTGTGCCCACTTCCCCTCCTCTGTGCTAGGATTTTGCGTGGCTTGAGCTCCTGTAGGTCTTATGTATGTTGTTATAGTCTCTGTAAGTTCACCTGTACATCTATCTGCCCTGCTGTGTCTGGAAAATGCTGTTTTCTTCCTTTCTTTCTTTCTTTCTTTCTTTCTTTCTTCCTTCCTTCCTTCCTTCCTTCCTTCCTTTCTTTTTTTGATGCTTTCACCACCTCTGGTTCTTACTACTTTATATTTCTACTCATTCTTTTGCATCAATCCCTGAGCCTTGAAGGGAGACATTGCATTCTGCATTTGGGGTGCTAAGGTAGAAACTTAAGGGCTCTTTGGAAAGTGGGTGGGATGGTGTTTTGCTGGGGCAAACATGTAAAGGAACATTTAGCTGAAGTGGACACAGAAGAGAGGATGTTCTGTTAAAGCAGGCATGTGAAAGAACACATGATGAAGAATTCTTTACTAACAACATGCATATATTGGTCTGCCTTACACTGTGTAATTGTGCTTCATTTGTTGGGATTCCATAGAGAGAAACACACCAGAAAAAAAAACTTCTGGTGGCTTGTTGCAGTTTCTTGCTGCTTTGAGGGACTTGGGTTGATTTGCAGAGTGATGTCAGCTGAGACAGATTCACGTGCTGAGGCAAAACACATGGAGAACACATGATGTTTGGAGGGAGTATAAAAGGGACTGATGGACATTGAGCTAGGCTTGCTTATAGAGCTAGCTGTGCAACAGCTTGTGGGCCTTGAGTCTTTGCTGATCTGCATTTTGTTGAGAGAGGCACAGCTGATGTTTCCTGGCATTCCTGTTAGCCCTGGTCCCTCCTGCTGACTTGTGTGGAGGCTGAAGCCTAGCTGTCTCTGCTAGGTAATGCTACCGGTGCTGATTCCTGTTCACTATCCTGACTCCACCTAACTTGACTACTTGTTTTGCCAGTGGATTGAGCTGCCGCTGCTAACCTGTGAACTGAACTGCTGACTTCCAGACAACACAGACAAGAACTGCTCCAAAGAACCTTTCTAAACAAGTCCACTCTTCCCCCGACTCCCGCCCTGTATTCTTTTCTTCCCCACAACCTCTGGTGGGTGGTGGGCTACAATGGAGGTTAGAATGTTTAAGAACCATCATTAAAAGTAGACCTTGAAAAACATTAAAGTTACAGGGTGCATTCCAAAGTCTCTCACTCTCTGCAAAGTCTCTTGGCAAAGGATTCCAAAAAATGTGACTGATTCTTCTTACTTGGTAGCATATGATATAGATGGATGGACTATTCTCTCCTGTTACATTTTCATTTAAAATCTCTCTCTCTCTCTCTCTCTCTCTCTCTCTCTCTCTCTCTGTGTGTGTGTGTGTGTGTGTGTGTGTGTGTGTGTGTGTGTGTGTTTGAGACAACATCTTATGTGTCTTAGGCTGTCCTCTTGCTGTAGTGAGGATAACCTCAGGGTTATTCTTGGTTGATCTTGATTTTGGCCTCACTGCTCCTTATGCTGGCCTGGGAACTCTCACAGCAATTTTGACAGCATACACAAGACCTGCACAAGTTCAAGAGAGAACAATCACAGCATGGGGCAAAGAGATAGGCATTAAGTCCCACACCTAGCTAAGGAGCTGTCAGCAATTGATAGCTTCTGGGAGAGAAGCAGTTTTCTTTAAGGGTTTGGCCTCCGGTAGGTTGACCATGCTCCAGCTAAAGGTCCAAGAGTGTTTGATCAGCACAAATGTACCTGATGGAATAAAACAGATCACAGGACCAGATGGATAAGGGGATGGATCTTGGCAGACTTAGGGGAAGAGGAGATAAATGCTATGCAATACATTGTACAAGATTCTCCAAGTACTAATAACAATAAAAACGAAAAAGAAAAACATTTACAAATCTGGACAACGCTACATGAGACTGCAGGTCCCTCTGTGGTTATACTTAAGGCAAAATCTGTAATTTTTTTCACTTTTTTAATTTAAAAGAATTTGAAAATCTCTGGAAAGTTTGGAAAGCTGTGTGTGTGTGGTTTGTGTGGGGTGTGTGTGGTGTATGTGTGGTTTGTGTGTGGTGTGTGTGTGGTGTATGTGTGGTTTGTATGTGGTGGGGGGGTATGTGTGTGGTATGTGTACATGTGTGTGAATGTGTGCATACATGTGTGTGTGCATGTGTGTGAATGTGTGCATACATGTGTGTGTGCATGTGTGTGAATGAGTGTATACATGTGTGTATGCGAATGTGTGTATACATGTGTGTGCATGTGTGTGAATGTGTGTATACATGTGTGTGTGTGCATGTGTGGGATGTGTGTATACATGTGCCATTATTTTTCCACTCACTTCACTTACTCATCTGCAAATCTCTCCACATGTTCTTCCTGGCATTCTCTTGTTAGGTAAACAAATTGGATTTCTCCATATTTGGAAACTGTTTCCTTAAAGTTTACTAAGATGAGCTGGGTGACAGCAGTGACCCACGCTTTTAATCCCAGCACTTGGGAGGCAGAGGCAGGTAAATATCTATAAGTTCAAGGCCAGCCTGGTCTACAGAGCAAATTCCAGGACAGCCAAGACTACCCAGAGAAACCCTATCTCAATCTCACTAAGATGCTAATTCGATATAACAAAACTTATAAATATTGTGTGTCATATTTAACACCTTTGGGGGGTTGTTTTTTAAAGGTTATTTTGTTTTGTTAATTGTGTGAGTGCATGTGCATGCATGTGCATGTACAGTATTTATTGGCACATGTGTGCAGGTACATGTGGAGGCCAGAAGAATGGGTGGGATTTTTTTGGAGCTGGAGTTGCAGATGGTTGTGAGCTATCTGTATTTTTTGCTTTTTGTTTTGTTTTTAATCTTTCCCTAAGGCTAAAGAGATGGTACAGCAGTTAAGAACACTTACTGCTCTTGCAGCAAACCTGAATTCAGTTCCATCCACCTATGTGGCAATTCAACTGTCCATAATTATAGCCCTAAGGGATCCAATGCTTTCTTCTGGCTTCCCAGGAACCACTCTGCATGCACACAGCATTCACTCACACAGAGACACATAAAAAAGAACAATACAACTTAAATCTTCAAAAGTAAAAGGAGTGCAATTGACAACATCTTCGCATCGACCTCTGGTGCCCACATATGCGCGCGCGCGCACACACACACACACACATACATACACATGCACCTATGCACATGAACCCATGCACACATACATACACACGACCACAGATACGGGCATACACTTATTTATACACACAGGCACACACATACATACACATTTGCATATATATGCACACACACATGCATCCCACACACACATATACATACATACATATGTACAAACACCACATATCCATTCACATACACATGCACACACAAACCTATATACCTACACAATACACACACCTACAAACACATACCCATACACTCCCCCCCCCACACACACAGTATTTTTAAAGAAGGTGTTATTTCTCCATATTTGGGAAATTGCTATGCAAACTATTTTTTTATAGAATGACAATAAGTGGGACTAGAAATGTGGAGCAGGGGGAGGTACCATCTTTTGCACCTTTGGAGGGGCATTCTGGAGCACTGACTCTGCATTCTCCTCAACAACAGTAGGTGATGAGTAACCAGCCCTTCAGCTAGCTGGTAGCCAGCCCATTTCTAACTAATTGGTTCTTTTCACTGTTGGTGAATTACTCTGTCTTAGTCACAGCTGGCTGGAGGATGCTGCCTTCTCAGAACCTCTTCCCTCCTGAAGCCACATCTGTATGGCTTTCCCTGTGGCTGCTGCAGCCTCCCTTTCCCAGGAGGGTAAGCAAGGTTAGCTGTCTTACAAACAGTGTCTCCAACATGTGGGCAATAAACTGAAACTCTCACCCAGCTAGGGAGAGACATAGAGTACAAGGAGAGGCAAATCGGAGCAGTTGTAGCTCTTTATAAATGCCCAGAATTTTCAAGTTCTGCACACTCGCAGCATCAACTGATTGATAGGCTGGAATTTGAGCAGCCTGTGATGAGATTCCCCAAAGAGGGAGAGGCCCCCCAGATCTTTAATGTGTGTGCAGAACTGTGTTGGATGAGGATACATGTACTGTATATGATAGTCTAACGGACCCTCTGTTTTTAGTGTTGTGAATATTGACTTCCAAATGGATTTAATCAAAATCAATAACAAAACGTACGGTAATGAAGTAATGTAAAAGGCAGTAATGTATAGGCCAAGAGGTTGACTATGGAATATATTAACAGAAAGCAGACTTAGAAGAATGAACCACCCTGCTCTGAGTTTTTCTCCACCTCATAGAAGACAATAGGAGAGAGAGAGGAAGATTCTAATGCTGGCCACAAATTGGGTTCTTTCCAGAGTTGTAAAAAATTATCTTCTTAGCAAATTTAGCAAAACGTCATCAGAAGATAGAAAGAAAAGAATTTAAAAACCAGTTTACAAGATCATAAAACTGACTCAGAGATTCTATGATAAAATGACTGGCTTTTAACAATATTTTAATGATTTTGTAAGAGTTAAATGACTTTAAAATGTTTTATGTATATTCTTGGAGCATGTCCAGGCACCCTAGAGTTAAATGTTAAAGGTACAGTTGTTAAGATCTGTCCACTCATTAAATCTATAACCTAACAGGTGAATGGGGAAAATATACTATGTAGAATTGTCCAGAACATCCCAGAATGGTTTTGAATAATCAAATTTCCCAATAGACTGTATAGCTTTAAAACACAGAGAAAAGTAGCTCATACTGGCATTCTCTAGAAGTCTTCTTTTGTTATTGTTTCAAAGGAAGTCTAATGTTCTCCCAGCAGGCTGCTGCAATACAGGATTTCGAAGGCACTGACGAGAATGGGTGACAAAAGCTAACAAAAGTCTTAGGTCTCCTGCTAGACTCTGGAACAGCTGAAGCTCAGTGGTCATCCTTGCTTCTCTCCTTCACTTTCAGTGTCCTTTTCTTGTATTTGGCTGTCTCTCCTCTAACTTCATCACTGCCCTCTCTTGGACTGCCCCAACCCACCCTTCCAAGTTCCCCATCTCCCCTCTGCTAATTGTTCTTGTGTTCTCCAGAGGAGCTTAAAAAGAGAAAGCATGAAGAAGAGGCAGTGTAAAACAATCAGCTTTTAATGGCAGATGAGATGGTTGACCTGCATACCTTTTCTTGAAATGAAGCAGAGATAAGGAAGGGGTGGAAAATGGAGGGGCTGGGATGGGCTAAAATGATGGAAAGAAGAAGAAAGGGGGAAAAAGAGAAAGGAAGCAGAAAGAGAAGGGAGGGAGGGATGGACAGGGAGAAGGATGGAAGGAAGAAAGGAGGGAGGGAGAGAAGGGAGGAAAAGAGGGAGGGCATGAGTGAAAGCTGAATTAATGATGTTTGCTTGCACAGTTCATCAGTGATTGGTGTGAACTTCGGGTGCCCATTCCTGTGGTGACCTGATTTGAGACCAGCACTGACACTCAGGATGATGAAGGTGGTTAGCCTAAGCACAGAGCATCTCCAGTATGCTAGCATTTCCTTCTGGTCCTAGGCAGACGCCCCCAAAACAGCTGTAATATAAGCCAAAGCTCCAATTGGCTCTTTTTAGCTACTTCACACACAGGATGCAGCATGTTACTGCTGGTAGCAAATGAGAGCTGCAGCAACTTAGGACTAACAAGACTGTCTTAAAAGCTATCCTTGCCTGTTCAATATGAGGTTAGAAGCAGGGAATGTGGTAGCATTTTTTTGTTTTGTTTTTGTTTTTACCAAATTAATGCTTACACGGGATTTTTTTCTACCTAAACAATCCCACCTCCCTTCATTGCTGCTTTTTCTCCTCTCTCCATATAAAATAATTCAGAGGGGTAGACTTCTAGAATAATGTATAAAGAATCAAGTTATCTGGCAAGCCAAGATTTACCATCAAGCCTCATGCCCTTCACCTAAGTCATTCAGAAAAAGAAGAGTCTCAAAGAGCCAGTAATTTTATCTTGACAGGTTTCAAATAATCTTTGACATTCTGCTTCTGCTTCTTGGTTCACAGTTTTCATCAAAAAAAAAAAAAAATTAGGCGTTTCCGTTTGGGACTCACTTCCTTCACCTCTTTCTCATTTAAATTGCACATTGGTATATTGAGAAAAAGGCTTCCTAAATCAGTTATCAAATAAATGTAGGAATGTAAACCTAAATCTAATTGCCAAGCTTATCGTTCCCCTCTGTCAGAAGAAGCTCTTTCCTTTGACTTTTTTAAAAAAATAATGCAGTGTGTGTGTGTGTGTGTGTGTGTGTGTGTGTGTGTAGGTCAGATCACAGAACAACTTTTGGCAGTCAGTTTTGGGAGTCAGTTTTCTCTTTATACCAAGTGTGTCTGAGTTATTGAACTCAGGCAATCAGGCTTGGTGGCAAGTGACTTTACCTGTTGATCTATCTTGCAGGCCCACTCCTCTTTTTAAAAGAATTAAAAAGGAAAGCCTGGTATTTCTGTGTCAAAGAATGATATTGTCAGCCTCATGCCAATTCAGTGAAAGAAAACGTCCTTAAACCTATGTCAGCACACACAAAGTAACCCAGATAGGTGAGGCTGTTTGTTTCCAGTAGTTGGGTAAGTTCTAATAGCTTCACAGGCACGAGCATGTCCCCATACATCCAGAATAGGGAGCTCAGACGAATGCAGCAAACATGACATTTGGTTGACAGGTGTGATGTTGAGTTGATAGAAGGCCCTAAATTCCAAAATCTAAGGTATTTGGACTTTATCCATAAAATGATATTGATTGAGTATGAAATGAAAAGAAATGAGACAAAAGCTATTTCAGGAAGATTTATGTATTGTGGCTGCTTAGCAACAAGGGAAAGAGAATGAGCAGGAATTGGATAGGAGAGGGAATTGAAGCTGGGGATAGAGATACTGGGGCAGCCATCCACAGCCCAGATAAAGGGCTCCTGGGTTACCATCTTGCCCTAGGTGTCTCAGAATCAATGATATTGGGAGATGTGATTTCTGAAGATGTAATTAAAGAAACCATGCTAAGGAGAGTAGGCCCTAATTTAATATGACTGGTGACTACAGGAAAAAGAGAGAAGGGGTGGGCAGGCGGGGGAGCACCCTATAGAAGCAGGGGGAGGAGGGACAGGATGGGGGTGAGTAGAGGGAAAACCAGGAACGGGAATAATATTTTAAATGTAAATAAATAAAATATCCAATAAGAGAGAGAGACAGACAGACAGACAGACGAGACAGAGAGACCGACAGACAGGGGGTGGGAGGTAGCCATGGTTTATTACATATAGGAGCTTGCCACCAAGTTCAAAGACCTGTGTTCAATCCCCATGCTTGTTGAAGAAAATGGCTTTGTTGAGTTGTCTTCTGACCACTGTAAAAAATGTCCAAACACACACACACACACGCACACGCACACGCACACGCACACACACACTAAATAAATAAATAAATAAATAAATAAATAAATAAATAAATAAATGCTGTGGGCCAGCCATAATGGAGGTGATGTCGGCAGTCACGGGAGCAAAACTTGGTTTTGTGAGAGCAAAAGTTGCTTACTTTTGGTAATATTTACTTTTATTAATTCTTCTCTATTCTGTGGTCAAAAGCCACTGACTTTGGGTGACTAACATTGCTGTTTAGCAGCAGGGATTAAGTAAAGGAATTAGCTTATTCTGGCTCTTTGTTCCTTTACTCCTGAGCCCCTCAGTGATCAGGCAAGAGGCTCAGAGTTCCTTAACTCTTCGTGAACCAGAGAGAAAGGAAAAGAAAGTCACTTACACAGACAATAGGCACAGACACACAGACTCATACACACACATGCTGGTCAGGCTTGGCCACTTGTCTCATCAACTCCACAAGGGTTCATGTATACTTACATACACACACATATACCTACACATGTATTATGTGCATATACACACACACACACACACACACACACACACACACACACACACACACATTACAATCCTGGGATGAAGCCTCTAAGGACCCTGTATTCCTAGAGCTCACCCATCACAGGCCATGCAAAATGGTGGGGCATCTCCAGAAAATTCACTTGCATGCCTTTAACCTTTCCTAGATGGCTTATGGCAAATAAATCATTTTATTTAATTTTTAAAGTGGGAAATTTGGGTATAGACACACTCTCAAATAACACTTTCTCAAGAAAGCTACATGAAGGTAAAGGCAGAGATGGAGCTAAGCCAAAAATGGCCAAGACGCCTCCCAAAGTCAGGGTATGCCATGGGATGTGATCTTTCTCAGCTTTCATTAATAAAATTAAAAAAAAAAAAAAAAATCCACCTCAGTCCTGGACTTCTACCCTCACAGAAATGAAGCACAAGTTGCGCCATCTTGTTAACCAGTTTTCATCCCTTGCCATGACCCAAATGGAACTTTTCATCAGACTCTCATTGGGTGAAGTGAACTCAGGCCTGAAAAGAGTAGATGAAGCCCTCCCTTGCAGTCCTCCCCCTAGAGGGCAGGGATGACAAATGTAGAAAGGGGGAGTATCTCTGTGATGAGATGAGGTCTGGTCCCCCAGGTCTCTGGGTGGCCCTGGGCTGAGGACTAACAGAGAGCCTGAGCAGAAAGCTCCAGGGGGTTGGTGTATTCAGAGCTCAGAGTTCAGAGACCCGTTGGAGTTCAGATGAGGGCTTGGAGGCTGAGTAGGGCTAAGGGAGATCTGTGAGGACCTGGGAGCTTATTACAAAAATTACAGTAGTTACATGGAGCATTATCTAAGGCAGAAAATCTGACTATCTTAGGAAGAAAACTTTAAAGGAGGTATTTAGATGTAGGAGGAGGTCAGTAAAGCTTCTGACATGGGTCAGACGTGATAATGTCTTTAACCAAGCTGGAGCAGATGTAGTCAGCTTGTGAAGGGTGTGTTTGGGCAGAATTTCTGGCAGTGTATGGCAGGGCTACCAAGTACGTGTGGGGTAACTGTTCCCCTAGGTTGGAAGGAGACTCAGCCCGTAAAGTGCTTCCTATATCAGCCTAGAGGGCCTGGGTTCAGCACTGGGAAAGTGGGACAGAGGGTCCCAGGGGCACTAGACCATCACACTAGCCAAACTGAATGCCTCTGTATACACAGAGATTTATACAAAAGAGAGCAGTGGAAAGGAACTGAAGAAATTATTGATGTTGACTCTGGCCTCCATATACATTATACACATACATACATGTACAGTTCACACATCAGTGCACACACACATAAACACATTCAGAGGATTAAAAAAGAGGGATAGAGGCTAGAAGAAGTATATGCACATGCTCGAGCTCGCGCATACACACACACACACACACACACACACACATGCAAGCATCCCAGGGCTCACCATGTAAAGTCTTCAATCCCTCACACATATACATATTTTGTATGACACTGTGTGGAGTCATCCTTCATGACTGCCTACAAGAAAACCAGTACCAGATGCAGGATGTTGACTGGAACCTTCAGATCTATGAAAAAAAAGCAAACCCCTTCTCCCTGTAAAGTACTGCTTCAGGTATTTCATTATGGTGATGAGAATAAGACTAATGGGGTGTTAACAGCTAAGGGGGTGTTAATAAAAAGAAGCCTCTGCATTTGAGAAGGACTCAGCACTCCAGGATTAGCTAAGCACACTGTATGACTAGGCTCACAGTGACCAATGATAGTAAGTGTTTTCAAAGGGTACATTCCCAAGCTAAGTGCATTTTAACAGAGAACGTCTGCACACCTCTCCATCCTTCAAAATGTTCTCTGCCTCTCCCCCCAGTGCTCTCCCTGGTGAGAGCCATTGGTGGAATCGTTTTCAAAGTGCTTGCCTTTCATCACAGGCCAGAATAAATCATAAAATGTGGTCCCAGCTTTTGCAAGGATTGGTTCAATTGCAAGAAAGTGTATGTTTGATCTGCAGAGGTTCTCCAGGGGAAATGTTCTGAGCAAAAGGGCAGCATTTCATTCTCTAGAAACAAACACTTCATCGCCATCCTTCAGCCATGAAGGCTGCATCTGCACAAGACAAGGTGCTTCGAAGACGGAGACCAGGTGTAGCTGACATCACTGGGACATGCTGCCTGTCCGATCATTCAAATTAAATCTCTAACTTCAGCAGGTGCTCTGGCTGTGGTGGCAGTTCCACTTGGATGCTTCTGTCCTTATTTTCCTAGAAAAGGCCTTGTCTACAAACTCCATTATGATAGATTTCCATGTGTTATGCATACGTCAACGATTTGTATCTTTTCATAATTCCAACTATTAAATGGGCGCTGCTATAAAAAGCAGCTAGCTGCCTTCTAAAGGACAGCCCCTCCCCCCATGTGGGCAGATATTTGTCTCTGATTAGATTTATAGCTTTCTTTGTATCCATAATCAATGCAGTCTCAATCAAATAACTCTAATCAACTTCACTTCTTAATTTGATGAATTAGACTAATAAACTCCAATTTTCACCAAGAAAATGTAGACTTAGAGTCAACTCCTTTTCTTTCAATGAGCTACTTCTACAATTTCCAGAATTATCTAATCTATTTTTTATTACATTTAACGACTTTTGACTAAGCTAAATTTTCTATTGGAATACATCCAAGATAATAAGGATTTGTTCACTGATGGACAGATTTTTGCCAATGCTTATTGACGCATCATGGCCTCTTCAGACTCAGTAGTGTTTGTTATGAGTAAGGTCCACCTTTTGAGATTGTTTATTTGAGTGTTGGGGATGACCCAGGCTTCATTCTGTCATCTTTGTTCCATACTAGTGCATGATTTGTAAATAGCTGAAGGCTTCTTCATTTCCTTTCTCAGACTGCTTGTTGCTGCCCACTCTCTTGGGTTCTCAGTAACTAACACCAGCTGGTGACATCCAAATTGAGTTTCCTTTAATTCTATGATTATTTTTATATCACCTTCTATGTACACAGCTTGTGGAGGTTTTAAGTTGGTTGGATCTGATCATATTAGATTGGTAAGTTGTCTTGAATAGATACTGACTTGTAGAAAAAGCGCGGTGCTTCAGGGTCACCTGATTACTGCAGCCTTACTGAGGTACTGAGGTGAACACTATGACAGTCCCTAAATGAGTGCTTCTAAAATCCTAATTTCCTAAGAAATGGGGTGGTATGTACATCTTGGGTTCTCTTAGCCTTTGTTGTTGCCCTGACACACAGCAGTCTCTACGCCAACAGGTCAAATGTTTCCTATGTAAAAGGAGCATCATTCCTCCAGATGATGTAACTATTACTCTGCTCCTGAAGGGGAAGGAACAGCTGTGATTAGAAGCCGGGAGCTTTTGGCCTATATGCATCATCAGGGAAGTAGAGAGGAAGGAAGCAGGGGTTGGTGACAATGGATGACTGATCAAGCCTATATGACAAGCCTATGTGCTATAGACTAGCCTATAGACTAGTAGTTCTCAACCTGTGGGCAGAGACACCTTTGCCAAACCCCTATCTCCAAAAATATTTACACTATGATTAATAGTAGCAAAATTACAGTTATGAAGTAATGACAAAAATAAATTTACCGCTGGGGGTCACCACAATATGAGAAACGGTATTAAAGAGTCACAGGATTAGAAAGGTTGAGAACCACTGCTCTAGACAATGCCCCATTATGTGGGGCCAGAGGGCTTTCAAACTACTGAACACATGGATAAATTCTGAGGCTGGTCCACCTAGAGGGGCCTGGAGCTTCACACCTGTCCTGTATATGCCTACATGATCCTGAGCTGTATCCTTTTTATCTTATGGCATTTGCTGTGACACTGGAAACTCAGTGACAGGGTAAGTCAGAACAGGGATAAGCTGAAAGACATTCAGCTGATGTTGAAAAACTGCTCAGAGTGTGTGAGGTAGAGCAGGGAATCTACACAATGGCTGAACAAAAGGTCCATGTTTTACTAGAAATAAATTAAAGTTTTCTTTATAATCCAAGGAACATCAGAGCAAACTGACAGGGAAACCCACACTGTTTGGTGACACCAATAGTTTATCTCTTATCATCTTTGGTAAGGTAAGGAAAGTAACTTGCTGGTAAATGCCAGGGATCCAGTGATAGCCCAGGGCAGGATTGAGGATATCATCTAACTTGATTCTCTTACTGGGGCTTAGAAAGGGATAAGGCTGGTCTTAGCCAGCTTTTTTATTGCTGTCAGATCAAGAACTATAACTTCATTCAGTGAGTCTTAATTTCACCCACCTCCCTTCCTTTCTCCCTGGATAATTAGATATAAAGAGATGGGTTATGTTTTCTACTTCTGTTCCAAGAGAGAAAATGAGAATAGAAAACACAATTAGGTAAATGCCACCATTACTGTATCAAAACCCAATTCCACCAAGGTAAGAGATGCTGAATTTACCTCAGACTTTCATTCCCCCTGGAATGGGCAGACACTGCCTTGTTCTTTCTGCTCTCAGAGAGACACATGGTTGTGGATCTGTGGGAGAGCCAGTGTTAGCAGCCGTTTCAGGATGACTGCACCAATACTGCTCTGTGGGGTCATTATCACTTTATGGATGTAAAGAAGTTATTTAATCTCTTGTGTTTTAGTCCCTCATCCACAAAATTGAGATTCTTTAGCATTATTGTAATTATTGCGTGATTGATATTTGTAAGTGATTTGATTTGCCTTGCACATAGATTTCTATAGACATTTGTAGACAAATACAATACAATGATATCAAGTTTTCCATCTAAAATATAAGTTAGAATGTAGAATCATATCTTGACAATAAGATATTTATTTATTTTCCATTTGTCATAAACTCTATTTCAGAGTAAGAAACTTCTGTTGCAAATTTGCAGTAAAATTATTTTGTACTATTCACATTATTTTTAAAGATGTAAACTTTAGCTCAAAGGGCATTTATATCATTAGATAGAAGGTACTATACATATCAACGTTTCATCACCTCAGATCTGGGGGCACAGCTCACCCAATAAAATGCTCACCAGGCATGAATGAAGCCCTGGGTGGAACCAACAGCACTGAATAAACTAGGTGGCCCACACCCACAGTCACAACTCTTAGGAGATGACGATGGGGAAATCACAGTTAAAAGTCATTTGTGGCTACATGGCTACTTTGAGGTCAGCCTGGGCTACATGAGAGCCTGTCAAAAGTATCATTTCAAACACATTTAGATTTGTGTACCCTACAGAGAGTTTTATGAAACTTCTATCCCATTGACCTGTAAGTGTTGCAAATTCATTGCAAGTCCCCAGTCAATACTGTTAATAGTCACTAGGATTCACTAAATTCCATAAATGCAGGATAACATCTGAACACGACTTATCACCTTTGCCCATCAAAGTGAGAAGCAAATCATTATTACAGGTAACTGTTTGAAAGTATCAGCTAAGTACAGCCATGACTCACAATGCTTTCTATTGTTGATAAATTTTTGGAGGGCTCTTCTTCAGCCTCTGTCTCTGGCAGAGGTTTTAAAGCTTCAGTCCACAGGGCTGTTGATGACTAGGCATCTCTGTTAGAGTTTCTATAACTTGGTGTCCACCTGCCTCCATGGACAGTCCAAACTGAGGTGGTACCATGTAGCTTTTCCAGAGTTAGAAAGAGAGGAGCAGCAATTTTAATTTATTAAAAAGAGATAATTCGCAGGCAAATGGAACTTGAAAATATCATCCTGAGTGAGGTAACTCAGTCACAAAGGAACAAACACGGTATGTACTCACTGATAAGTGGATATTAGCCCAAAAGTTCGGAATACCCAAGATTCAATTCACAGACCATATGAAGCCTAAGAAGGAAGACCAAAATGTGGATGCCTCAGTGTTTTTTAGAAGGGTGAACGAAATACTCACAGGAGGAAATATTGAGACAAAGTGTGGATCAGAGACTTAGGAAAGGCCATCCAGAGACTGCCCCACCTGGGAATACATCCCATATATAGCCACCAAACCTGGACATTCTTGTGGATGCTGGGAAGTGCTTGCTGATGGAAGCATGATAAGCTGTCTCTTGAGAGGCTCAGGCAGCTTGACAAATACAGAGGTAGATGCTCACAGCCAACCATTGGACTGAGCATGGGGTCCTGGATGGAGGAGTTGGAGAAGGGACTGAAGGAGCTGAGGGAGTTTGCAGCCCCATGGTGGGAGCAACAGTGTCAACTGGCCAGATCCCCTGGAGCTTCCAGAGACTGGACCACCAACCAAAGAATACACATGGAGGAACCCATGGTGCCATATGTGGCAGAGGATGGCCTTGTTGGCCATCAGTAGGAGAGGCCCTTGAGCCTGAGGGTGTTAGACACCCCAGTGTAGGGGAATGTTAGGGAGGGAAGATAGGAGTGGGTGGGTGGGGGAGCACCCTCATGGAGACAGGGGAAGGGGGATGGGATAAGGAGTTTCCAAAGGGGAAAACATTTGAAATGTAAATAAAATATCCAAAAATAATAAAAAAAAAAACAAAAAAGAGAGAGAGAGAGAATATGTGTGATGTGTTGAAAGACTGTTTAATCCACAATTATGAATACTCTTGGGAGTGAGTGTGAGACTCTCTCTCTCTCTCTCTCTCTCTCTCTCTCTCTCTCTCTCTCTCTATGTGTGTGTGTGTGTGTATGTGTGTTTGTGTGTGTGTGTGTAAAAAATGCTTTGAGATAAGGCTGTTAACTTCCTTGAAAGCTCAGCTTTGAGTAAGTCAAAAAGATCAGATCTAAAAAATCACAACAGAATGCAAACTAGTCTTAGGAAGTCTCCTTCCCAGTGAAACACTTTCTGTTTGGATTGAGGGAACTCTGCTGCAAGGAGTCACCAGATTTTCACTGACAACTACAGTCCACAAACATGAGGCAATTGTGTCAGAGAAGCATGAAAAATGGCTTTCCATGGGTCAGTAAAGTTTCTGCCATTGTCTAAACATGGCTGATGCCATCATGCACTGATTGTTGATGTTATTGATCATTTTGTATACTTTCTAGTCCACTTATTCAGATTTTTAACAGTTTCATTGGATGTATGGTTGGTAGTTAGGTGTCCAAGTAGTGCACATGCATATGTGTGCTTGCCTATGGACATTAGGTGTCTTTATCTATCACTTTCCATCTTGGTATTGGTATAACATCTGGATATTGACAACTCAGCAAGACTGGTTGACCAATCATCTCTAGGAATAATTCCTGAGATTCCAAGTGTGAGCTGCTAAATCTCTCTCTCTCTCTCTCTCTCTCTCTCTCTCTCTCTCTCTCTCTCATATATATATAAAATTTCCACACATAGATATATAATCAGGATAGATAGATAGATAGATAGATAGATAGATAGATAGATAGATAGATGAGAGATAGATGAGAGATGTAGATATATGCCTGAGATCGATTTGATATATGTCTGCTGGGGTGCTGGGGATCCTCATGCTGGTATGGCAAGCATTTTACCCACCAAACAATCTCCCTGGCCCTTGTGATGCAAGACAAAGGGAGAGAAGAACAAAAGCCACAGTCAGGATGCTGTTGTGTGTGTGTTGTGTTGCTGTTGTGTAACTCAAGATGTGATCACCACAGAAAACCTGTTCGATCCGCTGCCTGAAACCTAAACACCATAGTGATCTGTGTCTGCACCCAATGACCTTGAGACAAGTGGTGGTCAATGTTGGGGAATATTTTGCAAAGAAAGAATTGCTATTCCACAGCACTACAGAAAAATCTTCAGTTTGACCTTAAAGAAATTAAAAGAAATCCATATGGGTCTATCAGGGATAAAATGTCTAAGGAGTGGGTAAAAGGATGCAAGCAATCCATGCCTCAAGCCAGCTGTATCTGTTCTGGGATGGAGTTTCCATTTGCAGCTGAAAAGTCACCATCACTGGGTTGATCCTTAGCCATACTGCAGAGAATCCTGAGAATAAAAGTTTGTAGACATCCTTCTCAGAGTAAATCTCTGCCCTAGGAGTATTTGACATTGCAACCATCCCTGTGATTTAAGGAGACACTTGCTGAGTGACTGAAAGAACAAGAGATCACACAGGCTTACAGCTTAGAGCCATTAAGGTTAAGGGACACATAAAGGGTCCCTCCCAGTCAGTTTGCTACCCAAACGCGCGCGCACACACACACACACACACACACACACACATACATCAACTTTTCTGTTTTGAAATAGGGTATCATGTTTAAGATGAACTTCTGATCTTTCTATCTCTACCTCAAGAATGCTGGGCTTACAGGTATATACCACCACAACTATCTTATAGTGCAGGAGAATCAAACTTAGGGTTTGTGATGCTAGCTATTCTAGTTAGTTTTTATTGTCAAATTAACACAACCTAGAGTAACCTGGGAAGAGAAAACCTCAATTAAAGGATTGCTTTCATAAGATTGGCCTGTGGGTATGTCTGTAAGGGCATTTTCTTGGTTAATGTAGGAGGGTCCAGATACTCTGGGAAGCACCATCTCTAAGCAGGTGGCCTGGGCTATATGAGAAAGCTAACCAAACATGAGCCAGTGAGTGAGCCAGCAAGCAGTTTTCCTCCATAGTTCCTGCCTTGACTTCCTTCTTGACTTCCCTCAAAGATGTCCTGTGGCTGGAAGTGTAAGGTGAAATAAACCTTCTGTTCCCCAAGTCTTGGTGTTTTTCGCAGCAACAGAAAACAAACTAAAACACAAGGTAAGCATTCTACTCATTTAGCTATGTCCCCACCCACAACCTATTAACCCTAAGAAATTCTCTTCCCTTCCCATCTCTGGAATGGTATCTTAATGTAATAAATAGATCTCCATTACTTAAATTATGAGGACCTTAAAAAGTGAAACACATAGACATTCTCTTCTAGGGATATATCTCTCCCATTTATCCAAAGTAGCTTGTCTTTGCAAATTTTTAATATTATTTTATTTTAAGACTTTAAATTTTATCGCTATAATAAGAAGAAATAAAATGTGGGATTGGTGGCAGGATTTCAGGGCTGCAATAGAATTCCCAAAGGTTTCCCATGTCCTTTGAAAGATTAAATACAATAATGAAAGGTAACTGTGTAAAATGCCAGCTCTTCCTCTCCCCATCTCCTTTGTGTGTACTTAGTCAAGAGGTCTTGCTGTTAATCATAGTCTAAGAAGGAAATACTACTAGGCATTTTGATTCCACCTATGTTTTCATTAGACCTCCCCACCCCTGTTTCTCTTTTTGCAGCATTAGTTGATGCTAATTCTGTATACCTATACCTACTGAAATAGACACATCCTCTCTGATAATATAATGTAGGTGGATTGTCTAGAAAATACTGGACAAACAGAATTACCAGTTTCAATGATTATAGCGAATAGTAGATTGGATAAAAAAGTATTCAATTACCAACTAAATCTGAGTATATATATTTATATTATATATTAACATATATAATATATAAATTTATATATAATTTATATATCAAATATATAATTACATAAATTATATAATAAACATATAAATATAAATGTATACAACAAATATATAATAAATATAAGAATATATGGATAGAAATAGGTAATGTATAATAAATATACATATCAAATTTATGTATAAATATGTAATATATTATATATTAATTTTTATGTGCATTGGTGTTTTGTCTACATGTATGTCTGTGTGAGGATGCCAGATCTACTAGAGCAGAGGTTATGGAAAGCTGTGAGCTGCTGAGAATTGTACCTGGATCCTCTGGAAGAAGGGCCAGTGCTCTTAACTGCTGAGCCATCTTGCCAGCCCCCTGAGTATATATGTTTATTTATATTTATATGATCTTTCTTTTAAGACATCAAAAATCTTCCTTGATATGAACATTAGAGACTTCTCAAAGCCTGATCACCTGAGCTTGACTCCAAGAAGCCATGAACACACACACATGTACACACACACATGCACACACACACTCACTCACACACATAAATGCAAATATGTTTTAATAATACTAAAGTTTTTCTTCAAATATATTTCTAACAAGTTTTATTTGATATTCCAACAGAATCACAAGGAATTTTTATTCACACACACACAAACACACACAGCACAAGGCACTAGAATTCAACAGGTTCTTTCTGGTGGCAGCAGTGAATTTTGTCAAAGCTTGGGGCTTCTCCAGCTTTGGGAACATTTAAACCTAGGTTCTCTCTTCAAATGCAGGTAACAATCAGACTGTAGGCAAGCTGCTCTTTCTGAGTTAGGGGTTCTTGTTCCCCTCATCCTGCCCTTTACAACATGATCTCTGAGGAGGCTTGCTCTCCAGTATCCACAGCCATCACATGAGTGCAGCCAGAAGGTTGTCCCACAGCTTCAGCCCAGATGAGAGAAACAGCTAGCATGTACTGTCCATCTTCTAGGTGTTAACACATATTGCCATGTATTTAATTTTCCTGTCATTTTATCCTGGCTACATTACTGTAGAGCAAGTAGTCTTATTTCTACCTCAAAACCGTAATAGGAAGGCTTGAGTACTGGGCTCTAAATTCCACAGCCAGAAGCAATAAAGCCAAATTCAAGCCTTGTCTTGCAGGATATCCAGCTCTTCCATGGGACAACTTCGATAAGCAGGAAATCTGAATCTCACTTACTGCCCTGGCTTCCCTCCATCTCTGCTCTTTGGAAGCACAATCTTACATCACCACTTCTTTGAGGAGTCTCATATACTGAATGCAATGCTGTTTTAATGTCAGCCTTTCCACCCTGTGTTGTCTTTCCCAGTTTTCATGTAATGTAATGTTCTCTTTGATGACAATTTAGTCCAATTTTGTAGTAACTCAGAACCTTTGAGTTACTAAAATGGAATCCAAGAGAGTTTAAACTACCTTTTCACTCCCAATTCAAAGCTCTGTTCTCTACAAGCTGATGGCAAGAGATATGCCTCTCCCAAGGCTCCTGATACACATTGGAACAGAAGAAACAGAGAGGCAGAAGTTTCAAGTTAATTCCGGTTTCGTACCTAGATGATGCAAGGCAAAAGAAGCATTTGCTTGCTCTATTCCAGCCCTGGGAATAATCCCAGATCCTCCCCTGATTCAACCTTAACTCAGCTCTTTTCAGGCTATTTCCATTCAGAGACTGCCTAGGTTTCAAGGTACACCCTCAAGTTGGACATCCCTGACCTTGTCCCAGACAACCCTGCGATAAACTTCCAGCTCCATTCTCATCCATGTGAATTCTACCTACCATCAAAGACTTCAGCATGCTAAAATGAAAAAACACTGCCCATATCTTCCCTGCAAGGCACAGATGTCAAGCCCCTGTATAGTCAGTGGTTTGGTTTCTACCAAGCGTGCCTACTACCTTCCCAACACCTTTACCAAACTCTACAGAACCACTAGAGAAGATACATGTCATTTCAATGAATTATCTTAGCTCAGTTAACCCCTACTACATTATTATTAAGAGGTAATTACACTATTTCTATTTTATAATGAAGTTCATACAATGAATACACACTTTGATTTGTTTGTTTGTTTGTTTGTTTTTGATGCAGGGTCTCACTGTGTAGCCCTGGCTAGCCTTGAACTTACAGAGACTTAGGCAAATCTGCCTCTGCTTCTTGAATGCCAGAAATAAAGGCAGGCACCATCTGCCCAGCCAGAATACACAACTAATATGCATTGAGACATAAGTACACACACACACACACACACACACACACACACACACCTTTGTTCTAATACTGTTCCACAAATGAATGTCATTTTATTTTATTTTTTTAAATTTTATTAAATTATTTTATTTATTTACATTCCAAAAGTTGCCCCCTTCCTGGTCCCCCTTCCTGGTCCCCCTTCCCAGAGTTCTTCATTCCCTCCTGCCTCCTCCACCTCTGAGAGGGTGCTCCCCCACCCACCCTCACATCACCCCTACCAGCATCCCTCTTCCCTGGGGCATCAAGTTTCCACAGGATTAAGCACATATCCTCTCCCACTGAGGCCATGCAAGGCAGTCCTCTGCTGCATATGTGCCCAAGGCTGCAAACCAGCCCATGTATGCTTCTTGGTTTTTGGCTTAGTCTCTGAGAGCTCTGAGGGGTCTGAGTTGGTTGATACTGTTGTTCTTTCTATGCGGTTGCAATCCTCTTCAGCTCCTTTCGTCCTAACTTTTCCATTTTGGTCCCCAACCTCAATCCAATGGTTGGCTGTAATTATCTGCATTTGTGGATGTCATTTTAAAAGCCAAGAATTCTCCTTTGAGTACATTCGTAGCAAAACTCAGGGATTTTACAGTATTACTACATCTCTGCTGAATATACAAAACCTTCCTGGTGTTTCAGGGCTCCTGCCTACAATGAGAAATGTTAGGTCACATCCTGACCTTGAGATATTTACTCAGCTGGGATGTTTTTCCCACCACCCCCCAAAGCACTCAGCTATTTCTGAACCTTGGCTTCTTTGCAATAGCTTACCAGGCAATAATTACACAGACCGTCTGTTTGTCCTGGAAACAGGGAAAGTCTCAGCTCTTCCAGGGCTGGAGAGGCACAAACACCACCAGTGAGAAACAACACAAGAGGCTTTCCAAGACCCCTCTATGTCCTACCTATAGTGCTAAGCTCTGAAATGGCATAGACCCAAATCTGAGGTCCTGAATGTCTCCTAGTATGGCCTCAAAATGAAATTTGATCACAGAGGCTATGTCAGTGATGTCAGAGTGGGGGTGGGAGATTTGTTAATGCGAGAGTGGAGGACTCTATGTCTCAGGGTCTTCTTGCAGAAAACAAAGACTCACAAACAACTCCTAGGAACTCTGGAAACAAAAATCACTATTAGAAGGAGCCAGGTCTCCTTGGACAAATCTAGATCAGGTTTGGGTGATGATTTAATATGCAGAATGTGTTGTGAGACTTAAATAAAAATCAAAAGATTAGGAATCTAGTCTCTAGAAAGGAGTTCTCAGGTCTTAGTTACATCTGTCACTGGTCACTGGCTCTGAGAAAGCTATCTCTAGGCTTAGTTCTTTATTTTTGAAATGAGGGAAACAGCTCCTAAACTGGCTCCAGAAACAGTAGTTATCTATGTACTCAAAGTCAGTATCCCTCAAAAGAGATTCCATCCCAAAAATAAAATGGAAAGCAACTGAGAAAAACATCTTAAGGTCAACTTACATACATCTACACACACACACACACACACACACTCACTCACACATGCACATATACACATTCATACACACAGAGATTTATGTGTCCATGTGCGCATATTTGTGTATGCATGTTTGTTTGTGTGTGCGCATGTGTGCATGTGCGTTTGTGTGGTTTATGAGCACATGTGTCTGTTCACACATGTGTGGATTCACATGCTCAAGAAAGCAAACATGCCCACACACAAATGTAAATAAAATAAAAGCTTTAGCTTTACAAATTAGTATAGAATGAAATCTGCCATTCGATTCAACAGCAGCACCTAAAACTACTTTTGATTTATACATAGTTCTATCGTTATCTTTGCTGCCCCGTCACAATGCAGATTTTATTATGTGCTTGTAGTGCCGAAGCCTTTTTCCAGACCACCTAAAATTATCTCTATTTTGCCCCACGTTTAGACTTTAATCTTTGTTTTAACTCAGCACTCTGTTA
Source organism: Rhynchomys soricoides (assembly GCA_019843965.1). Taxonomy (NCBI): domain Eukaryota; kingdom Metazoa; phylum Chordata; class Mammalia; order Rodentia; family Muridae; genus Rhynchomys; species Rhynchomys soricoides. The sequence continues at coordinate 2,492,601 of JADRCH010000036.1, read as the reverse complement.
TTTTCCTTCCATCTTTTAATTGGCTTCCTGCGTTCTTGACAGTTAATTAATTCATTGCAAAATAGCAGGTGTAAGCTTTGATCATAGAATGGTTTCCTACAAATATGACCCCCTGGCTAGAAATCTGCCCAGGCCTTGGAACCTTCCGCCATTTTCCCTGTAATTCGCTTGACAGTTAGTACCTCTTTCCTGTTATCTAATTGGTACCCCAATGTTTTGTCTCTCTTACTAGTTTGCAGTTTCCCCAAGAACAGGGTCCTGACTTGATTCCTATGAAGATCCCATAGGTAGACTCTAGTTGACAATAAAAGCAGGTGGCGTGCTTGTCTCTCTACTTGATTGGTTGCCTAGCAGAGAGAAAGAAAGGAATGAAAAGGAAGAAAAAAGAAGGGGTTGAGTTACACAATTCATTTTGTCTAAAGTTTTGTCAAGAAAAAAAAATGTTGTTTACTCCCGAGAATTTTTTTTTCTAACCTCATAGCAAAAGGAGATTCTAAGAAAATGGCACCAAGGAATGTCTACTGCTTCAACATTTATTGGACATAAATATAACCAATAGGATGATACCTGTCACTTATTCCACGAGCAAATCCCTCAATAACCAGCTGCAGCTCCTACCCAAGGATGTCAAAGAGAACGAAATCATACACTCAACTCAGTGAAGCCACTATCTTCTCATTCAAACGGAAACTACTGAACTTGTACCCATCAAATCAACGATATCCTTATACTGAACTAACCCTGATCACTCAACTGCCTGCAATGAACATCAGAGATCATTTATCTTCTTTGGGTATAACCTGGGGATGGGGACACACACACACACACACACACACACACACACACACACACACCGGCCTATTTGAGTATTTATTTTATTTCTGTTGTGCTTATACACACTCTATCAGAATGGTTTTTCTCAGTCTCCATAAAGAACTAAAGCAACGTGTCTCCCTTTAAAGCTCTGATTTATGGTCTGAGGCCCCGAAGACTGTGTTTTACATAGCACAGTGCTTGCGGGCAGTCAGAGTCCCTGAAGGTGAGTGTATCATCTGAAAGGGCTTTAATGCAGCGAAGGAAGAAGTACTCCCTCCTGGTAATCACATGATCAGCACACCTAAATGGACAGCCCGGGTCTGCATATTTAAACCTGCAGCCAGAGACGCATCTCTGTTTGCACAATGCTGTCCTGTGGCAGAATTACACAGCTCGCCATGGCTACAGCCAGATAATTATTATTGATTCGCTCTCAAGCTGTCAATCTGGGGACAGCTTTGAAGCAGCTGGTGATGGACAGGGGGAGGATTGGACAGCCACCATCCAAGGAGGAAACTTCATCTCGAAAATGAACTTAGATGAGATGGTGCCGGTGGATAAGGGTAATTGATGATTGTTTCAGAGCAGAGGAAGGGAAGCAGGAAGATTTTTAAAAAGGAAAACCTTCTTGGCATTCATCTCACTGTCCTTAGTAGAGTTTCTAGGGGCTATCTGCAAATTCCATCAAGTTTTTGTGCAGTTTTACCCAATAAGGATATTATTATTACTATACCACCATAATTAGAAAAAAAATTTCCAAATAATGAGTAACTGCAGTCTGGAGAAAAGACTCAGCCCATAAAATATTTTCCATGGAAGCATGAGGACCAAAGTCAGATCCTCAGCACCATGTAAAAAGTCTGAGGGTGTGGCGTGTGCCAGTGAGCCTGGTGCTGGGGAAACAGAGACAGGAGGAACTCTCGGGGACATTATAACCAGAGTAGCCTACTACTCAGTAATCTCAGGTTCCAGTGAGAGACCCTGTCTCAGTAAACAAGGTGAGCAACATCTGTGGAGGAATGATGCCTGAGGTTGTCCCCTTCTCTCCACATGCACACGAATGCACACACACACACACACACACACACACAAACACACACTACTCCAGAAAGATTTTGTTAAAGGTAGGCATTTTCTCATATACCTTGAGGGTTATACATTTTTGAAACACAGGCACATAAATTGTACTTGAAGATGCCCTTAAATGATTATCTATGTGGTAATTTCAACTTCTCAGGGTACTTGCTGTAGCAATTTGATCCTTTGACAAATACCTATTAAGCTCCTAATATTTGCAAGGCAATCTGCTCCTCTGGGTGTGTTAGGTAAGTCATCAAACACCAGCTGACAACTTGATAGATGGGTGAATTGAAGCACCAAGCAGCTGAGTGCGCCTAAACTCACTGCTCTCATTAAAGTTTGAACTAAACATGGGGTTTGCCCATTTTCTGGGTCTTGGAGTCTTATTCATTCTCTAAGAATTAGCCCGATTAATGAATGACTACTCTGAGCAAACTCTATATAGGAGACTCTATGCAGATTATCACAATTCAAATTTACAATGGCAAAATGGTTCATATGAACACTTTCCTACAGACACAGAAATGAACTTCACAGAATATCTCAACTAAGCTAAAGTGAGTGTATGGGATCCTGGGCTCACCAGTGTGGTGCTAAAACATGGGCAATTGTGTCTAAGTATCAGGGCAACTTTACCAGCTATCAACACAGAGTTGAGCCTACAATACAGCAAACCAGCCCTGGAGATGGAAAGCCTTTCCTGCCTGAGATGAGTAACATACTTTCTAAGATGTATTCTGCCAAACCCTCAAGACTGGAAAGCCAGTTGTGTTTATGGGTTTTTTATTACAAACTTGACACAATATAGAATTATCTGGAGAGAAGGAACCTCAAATAAAGAACTGCCTCCATCAGATTGGCCTGTGTGCATGTCTGTGTGGGCATTTGATTGATTCCTTGAGTCTTGATTAATTGATGTAAGAGGGTCCAGACACTCTGGACAGCACTATTTCTAGGCAGGTGGCCTGGTTATATAAGAAAACTAAGCAAGTTAAGAAAACTAACTAGACTAGACATAAGCCAGTGAGTGAGTCAGTAAGCAGTGTTCCTCCATCATTCCGGCCTTGAGTTCCTTTTTGATTTCTCTCAAAGATGTCCTGTGGCTGGAAGTGTAAGGTGAAATAAACCTTCTCCTCCCCAGTTTGCTTTGGGTCATGGTGTTTGTCTCAGCAACAGAAAGCTAACTGACATTATCAGCAAATAATTTCCCATAAAAATTGTGTGTGCTAGACCTCTTATTTGTTCCTCCAGTGTCCAATGGGTCTGCAGCACAGCCTGTGGAGGGCACAGCTTGAGTTGGTCTGCACAAAAGATGAACTCAGTCTTCATAGTTGTTTCTGCACATTGCAGTGATAGCCCTAGTTTCTGTCTCTAAACTGAGGATATCTAGAGAAATTGGGGAGATGCACTGATGTTGAAATTTTTATTGTAAATACCTGTATTTACAATACAAATTGTATTGTATTAAAACAATACAATACATTGTTTTAAGTAATGACACTTGGATTTAAAGTCCGACAGAACTAGCTTTCAATGCTTTGTCCCCAACACCATCATCTTGTTCTGGCCAAGGCTTAAAGCCTGCCTCTATTCATTTTATCAGTAACCCTGGAATGATACCTTCCTCCCATCTGTCTGAATCAAAGTGCAATTCTTCCTCATGTGAGGAAGCCAAGATGGGTCCTTTGCAGTACTAAGAGCCCCTTGTGTGTCTGAGGAGCCAAGAAGATCTCAGAGGACACAATGGCCATTCTATGTTTTGTTTCACAGAATTTAAGCTGTGACTTGAGGCAAGATTCCTTCAGTAGAGCACTCTGAGCACTCTGACAGCTCAAGTCCTAGCCCCTAAGGTGGGAAAGTCTCTGGTTCTGTGTAGGCACCATTTATGAGATATGCTCAGGACAGCCCACCTTCCTCCCATATCTCATTTCTGGGAGTGCTGAGAAAAGTCCCTACCTCCTTCCCTGCACAGGTGAGAGAGAGAGAGGCTTGGCATCCTGGGAGGAGTTCTCTTACTTCAGTAGAAGCTACAGGTGTCCTCCTTCCCCTACAAAGGACATGAATCAAGCCTGTATCAAAGGCATCCCTGGCCTAAGAGAAGGTCTGGGAGGGAAAGGGCCAAGCTGTGGAGAATACTTAAATAGGATTGGCAGCAGGAAGCTTTGATGGCCCTAGCAACTCACACTTGAGTGGCAGGGCTGCAGTGCTGATTTTTCTTTTAATCTTTTCTCACCTTCATGATAACATAGTTCTCTGCTGGAAAATTCCATTTTTACCCATTTATGGAACTAAAGCCAAGAATCACAAAAATATCACTTTCTCTGAATGCTGAAATAAACCCATATTCTCCGAAATTATGGGGAGAGAGGGAAGGGGAGCAAGAGAGAGAGAGAGAGAGAGAGAGAGAGAGAGAGAGAGAGAGAGAGAGACTCTATATAATATATCTCTTTTTGTGGACCTGATGTGGGCTTCCATGCTGTTGTTGTTTAAGTGCTGATTCCAGGTGCTAAAGCCAACCTGGAAAAGTCACCTATCGAGACAGCAGCATCCTGAGAGAACAGACAGTACAGGAGAGAGAAAGAGGACATTAGAGTCCTCATGCTTGTCTGCTACCAGGTTTGGATGGCATCTTGGTTAAGAGCCAGAGGATTTGGGGCCAGTGTTTCTCAGACTTATACAAGAAGACATGTTAGAGGGCCAAACCATTGTTGTTAGACAAATTGAACAGAAAAGTATGTATAGCTCTCTTACAAGGTTGGATATGCGTGGCCAGAAAGCTCAGCAGGAAAAGTAGCTGCATGGAAAATACAAGAAAGTAAACAGACCTGAAATGACATTCAGGACTGTGTAGCTGGAGGCATGAACTCTTACAGTGTACAGCTCAGCAAAACACTAGACAAAGGTGATTAATAAGACCACAGTAAGATAACGTAATTTTCAGGACAGTTGCTTCTCTGGTTGGGAAACTTTCAAAACAGCACAGAGTAAGCAGTATCAACCACACAGGTATATTTTCTCACAGTTCTGAAACATGGAATCTTTGATCAAAGTACCATAGTGCTTTTGTTTGTGCTCAGGGTTATCTCCTGACTCACAGAGAAACACCTTTGCCTTGTCCTCACCAGGTCTTTTCCTGCCATATGCATGAATGCAAAACACACACACACACACACCACCACCACCACCACCACCAACAACAACAACAACAACAACAAAATACACATGCACACATACATGCACACATATTCATGTGCACATGTACCTGGAATGCAGGAGGCTCTTATTAGGACACTAACTACAGGATCAGTGAACATGCTGGTTAAGGTTTTTGTTGTTGTTGCTGTTTTTGTTTTGTTCTGTTTTTTGGCCAATTTGGCGTAAGCTAGACTCATTTGGAAAGCAGGAAGCTTAACTGAGAAAATGTCTCCATTGGGTTGTTCTGTAAACAAGTCTATGGGGTCATTTTCTTGACTGATGATTTGTGTGGAAAAGGTACAGTGCATTGTAGTCTGTTCTACCCCTGAACAGGTGGTCCTTGTTGTATAAGAAAGCAGTCTGAGCAAGCCATAGTGAGAAAGCCAATAAAGAGAGTTCTCTGGGGTCTCTGCTTCTATTTCTGCCTTCAGGTTCCCATATTAAGGTCCTGCCATGACTTCCCTCAATGATGGACTGTGATAGAAAAGTATAAGCCAAATAAACTCTTTTCTCCTCAATTTGCTTTGAGCAATTGTGTTTTATCACAGCAATAGAAAGCAAACTAGGATAAATAGATGATAATTGGAAGATAGATAGATAGATAGATAGATAGATAGATAATAGATGACAGATATGTACATAGATAATAAACATGAGTATAGTAGTGAGATAAAAGGTATATGGCTAGGTAGATAGATAGTAAGGAAGGTAGGGATAGATAGATAGATAGATGATAGATAGATAGATAGATAGATAGATAGATAGATAGATAGAGCAAGCATATAATGATCTCCTGACTAGCACAGACCCAGCCCCCATCTCTGATGGCTCATCATGAGTATGATGAGTCTCCTTTTCTACAAGAACCAAGCTAAAAAGCATGTGCATTTGTTAAGATCCCTTCTAGGTCGCTAACTGAAACATGATACAAAAGAGACAAGTGCTATTACACTAACTTGATCCTGAAGCTTCTTGCTAAGAGCAAGTTTTAGAGGATTTATGTTTGCATAAAAAGCCAAAAGGACTATCAACTATGCTTCCACAGACTCCAAGACTCCTGTCTTTGTTTTGTTTACTAGCTTCTAAATTTAGATTAGAAGGTTTTCTGCTGCATACTTGGGCTGCTGATCCAGGCTACATGGGTAGATAGCATGCAGTATCAGAAAGAAAGGGTGACAGAACTATGACCCAAAACACATACACACAAAAGACATTTTATGTAATAGAGTATATGTTAAACACAAGGATATGGTTTTGAATGTGACTATGTAAGATTCCACTTATAAAAAATATTTTCAAATAATATAATCATTCCTATTTGTAATGTAAATCAAGGACATGTTTTGAGTGCTTTTAAATTTTTATTCATTTAGAGGCTGAAGTGGTAGCTCAGAGGTGAAGAGCACTTCCAGTGGAAGCAACTTCAGATTTTAGCAACCATGTAGGATAGGTCACAACTACCTGTAACTTCAGCTCCAGTATATCCAGCACCCTCTTCTGGACTCCAAATGTACTGCATACTCATGGTACATATGACCACACAGAGACACATATACACACAAATAAAAACAGTACAATTAAATATAATTTTTAAAACATTTTAAGCATCTTCACTTTCCATAATAGTCTCAATTTTTTTGCATACATATAAGTTGACTCATTTTGAAGAAGTGAAAAAAGGAGAAGATTGGAGATGAAAATTCAGATACTGTAGTTCAAAGGACTGGGGTTTAATCAGAAGAGCAATGCCTTTCAGATAACATTATTTCCTGAGGAAAAGTCCCCCAGCCAGATAAGATTGAATGTTTTGTTGGCACAGATTTCTTGCCAGAAGCATGCTTATTAGAGACAGAAACCATACAAAATATAACTAGCAAGAAGTGGGACACCCTTTGAGAAACAAGAACAGAGATCACACATAGTATATCTTAGCAGGACACCCATGCCTCTTGTTCTGCATCTTTGAATATGAGACACAGGGCAAGTAAGATAATCCTGAAGAGTGGAGATGGAAGGTTTTATCTTTCATCGGACTGTAGACAGGCTTACAGGATGGCAGGTGTACCATATTTAGGACACTACAGCCATGTATGAAATCTTAGCTAATGATATTTTTATTAGCATTGTCACCCATTGTTGCACAAGATGTAACGTTGAAAGCCAGACTGTCAGATTTTCTTGTTCAGTAACTTGTCTCATCACTCTGACAAAAGCAACTTACGGTAGGAAAGATTTATTTTGGCTCCAGTTCAAGGTGCAGTTCATTAGGGTGGAGAAAATACGACAGCAGTTCACATCATGTTTGCACTTAGGAAGCAGATGAGTGCTGGTGCTCAGATCTCTTTCTCCTTTTCACTCATTCTTGGGCCCTCCATTGTGAAATGATGCCATTTACAATTAAAGGGGTCTTCCCACTTCAAATAACATAATCAACAAACTCCCTTCAGGCATGTCAAATTGACCACATTACCCTCTGCACTGTCTATGTATGGAAGAACAGAAGCTAAAAATCAGTCAAGTGGGACGACATCCTAGAAGCATAGACATGGACAGACAACAGAACAAGGCCAGGTGGGAAAGAACAGGAAAGACAAAAAAGCTGTGAGGGAATGATACAAAAACTCAAACAGTTCATCCTGAGTCTCTTCCATCTCATTGGAAACAATGGATAACATTCCTATCATTTTCAACATGATTTTACTAATGATAAAATAACACTGTCACTTAAAATAATAAACTAATCTCTAGATTGAAATTATATTCAACTTCTTCTCTTGAGAAATGTTCTATAGTGTAAGCACTAGCTGTTTTCCTTTCTTTAAAGAAATTGTCTGATTTTTTTCCCCTTTCCTCACTAATCAAAGGATGCAACTGGCCTTTTCCCATTTTGCTTTGACCACTGGGAAGTTGATAACCTAATTTTAGTTCTTTTGTAACAGTCATCAAGGACCTTAGGGACTTTTATGTTCTAGCTATTTTTCTTGGATTGTAATCCTCTAAATTTATATCATCTATACTATTATCCTGTATTTCATGTGTTGATATTTTATGTATGGTGTACAAAATCCTTTTGCATATAAAGTAAATGTGTATTTCATCATTTGGTAATGGTCCACAGGAGAGAAGTTCTAGTAGAAATAAATTAAAATGCACAATAAGCATTTGAAATTTGATGCATGTGCAGCATGACCTTGGAAGTTTTCACTCCAAATGATGTATTAAGTTAAACTCAGGAACTAAAATGCTAAGCTACTTTAAGAACATCCCTTCCATGGGACAGCTTATTCTGTAGCTGTCAGGGAAGTGAGTGAATGTTATCTCTCACTAAATAAAGCTATAGGTTTGTCCCAGAGTGATGAGCTTTCCCCTTTCTCCAGTGTGGAAAAATATAAACCAAGGGATGAAGAGCCCAATTCTCAGATTCTGTGTTTCAGATCTCAGAGGCATAAGGCTCAGAAGAGATGCCTTAAGCTGCCTGGCTAATAGAACACAGGCTGCAGGCACCCAATTTCAATGTCATTGTGTCTCAGCTATCTCTCCCCAGAAGAGGCCGCTCTGCCACTTATGTAATCTAGGACTCCACTCCAAGCTTACCCCATGGTTCTGTGCCCCACAGCCCTTATCATACACCACATAGCAACATGCATTGGTCATCTATTCTTGGTTCTCTGGCTCCTCCCAGTAGTGCTTTACCTGTTCTGATTTTCTACTTTGAGAATCTTGAAGACAGTGTTTGTTGATTGAATGAATGAGTGAGGGGATATGAAAGCTTGAGTGAACAGAACAAGCAAACAAACAAACATATAGACAAACAACCCTTCTTCCTCTGCCAATTATTTTAAAGCTCATAACTTTTATCAATTTTTCTCCTTAAACAAGAATAAATTTTTCAAAAGTTAAAGACCTCAAGCTATGAGACCAAGTGGAGAGAAAGACACTACCTGCCTTGACCAAGATATAATAAGTTGCCTCACCATATTGCTTCCCATCTTTGGGTGGATTGTGTGGTTAGACCAATCTCTTGTCAACTAAGTCATTCTAAGCCTTTTAACACCTGCCTAAACCTCTTCCTTGATCATTAATCTAGATGTAAACATACACCACACTGTCTAAAACTAAACTCAGGTTTTTCCATACGTCAGTTCTCTGAACATTCGTACCCCAAGTCATAGTCCATTAACTCTTCTTGATATGGACTTGGGTTCAGGGTTTAGGGTCATGGAACATGGAGTGGGTCCTGGGGGACTAAAGCAGCAGCAAAGCTATATTTTAAAAGGATGGGAAGATACACAGAGATGAGTAAGCTTCACAGCATCCATCAGTGCCAGGCTGATTTAACCCTGACTGTGCAGCCAAGGCCATAGGAGTGAAGACAGAGGTACAATAAGGCAATTCATAACAAGAGGGTAAAGGTAAGGTCATGTCCTCATCTTACCCAGTGGGTGTCAAGGTCCAGTGCTTACCACTACTAACTTGGCTTTCTCTGACTTGGCTTTCTTGAGTCGTAAATCCAAATTTTTAATATCTATTGATTTATGCACTCAATTCCCACTATTCATTTAACACTGTCACCACACTTGTGTAGCTTGAAGAGCATGAAAGGAAGCTCAAAGTCATTTTCAGGAAACTTTACCTAAATATTGAGTTCATTCTAAATGGCTCTAGGTTGTTTAACATCTATGCCAGGCTTTAAGCTTGCAAAGCAGTTTCTTACCACTAACTATAACAGTGGCAACACCTCTAAGGGATAGATGTTCTTGGTCCCACAAGTGAGAAGGCAAACTGATTGCCCAAAGACACATCAGGAACCTACACACACACATAAACACACACACACACACACACAAACGTGTGTGTGTGTGCAAGTGCACATGCAGACTCACATACGCACGCACTCAGGCATATAGATACTGTGTGACACCCATATGACTCATCTAGTTCCATAAAGTTCACAAGTCAAAATAATCATAGTTCATCATGCACCAGGCCTCCAAAGCCCTGACTTTTCCACAGCCAAGAACCGAAGATCATATTCTGCTTCACCACCCCACCCAGTCCTGCTGCAGTTGCTTGCTTGTGCTCTGAGCTTCTACTGATAAACCTGAGTTAGGAGAACTCATTTATTTTACCTATATTTATTGAGTGCCTAGTGTGAATAAGGGATAAAAAAGCATAACTATTAAGTGGTAAAAAGTTTTCATTAAATAACTGTAGATGAGACTGTTATTCTTGTTTTTAAATCATAAAAGATATAGTGGTCCATACAGTGTTCAGAGCAAAGTAAATCACAGGGCAGCTGGCTCCAGTGCCTTTTTAAATAGGCAAGGTATAAATAATAAATGGAATAAAAGCAATACTGTGAAATTTTTATCAGAGGCAATAAGTACAAAGGAATTAAAAGACCAGGATTTAGTCCAGACCACCCACACTGTGTGACCTTGTGTGAGTCCCCTCTCTGCTATGGGCCTCCATTTTTTTTCATCATATAAATCTGTAGATTGAATAAAGAGGTTTTTAATGTGCCTCTCCTCTTAATAGCTTTCTTATTCCAGAACTGGAACTTCACTCATTGTCTGTGGTCTGCATCCCAGGAAGAGTTTCCTGAGAAAAACATAGGAGCCCAGATGCTCATGGTAATTTGGATGACAAAGTACCATCAGGAACAATCCAAAGTTAGACTGGAGAGCAACAGACTAGAGTAGAAGATGGAATTGATTTAAAAAATTATTATGATAGGTGAATATTAAAACAATTGCTAGCTGGGCAGTGGTGGCACATGTCTTTAATCTCTGGAGGCAGAGGCAGTCTGATCTCTGTAAGTCTAAGGATATAGCCTAGTCTACACAGTGAGTTCCAGGACTCCAGGACAGCCAGGGCTACACAGAAAATCCCTCTCCCCTCAAAAGAAAACAACAGCAACAAAACACTAATTGCTAATATTGGAACGGTGTCTTACCAATAACAGATAACCAGATTAAATTAAAAGTCAATAGGTAGTAAGGTGCCAGAATTAGCCCCTTTCACAATATAAGATGTTCATATAGCAGTATGGAACTAAGGTGCAAGAGATGTAAGGACTCTTTGTGAAACCTTTGGGACATTTCTAGACATGCAAAACAATTCTAAAGGCTTAGTTAAAAATCAAATCAATGGTACCTCCAAGCCTGCCTCAGTGACAGCCATCTACCATATTAAATGGGAGTGGCTCATCCCCTTCACCGCCATACAAAATAGTAGTGAGTTCAGGACTATCATTCTGCTGTGAGGCAAACTTCACTTTGAAAGGTAATTTCAAGCCTTTTAAAATGTCAGCAAAAGTGTGTTTATAACACTAATCAGAAAGCAGAAGTGGCCTAGTTGGATTAATTTACATAAATATCAGAACAAAGAACAATGTAGATTGTTCTTGACAAGTAGATTCACTGTTTGTAGGACTGGGAATACATTGTGAAAACTGTTTTGACCAAGGCTAGTCTGCTCTTTAACTCCCTTGTGCCAATGAAAGTCAAGTGGCCCCTGGTTAGGATACATCTTCCAATCCCTGAGGATGTTCACAAACCCATCTTTGAAGGATAGCCATGGAAGTCAAACGAACTGAGAATAGCTTTGGTCTAATTTCACCTAGTTTTTGCTGCCACTTAAAAGACAGCATACACACACACACACACACACACACACACACACACACAGGAAACCTGTATGAGCACACCCAGAGAATTCAGGAAGGAAAAAGTCAATAGTATTAATAAATACACAATGTGTGTTAAAGACTATGTGGATAAAAGGAAAATATCCTACCAGCTTCCTTCATTAGCATTAGTGAATCCATATGCACATAGATAACATTAAAGTTTGCAAATGTAGCCTAATTTTGTCTTTGAGGCATAGACTTCTGAAACACACCGCCTTTGGTCCACATATCGCCTTTTGATATAGCAGGAAACTCAAGCACCCGTTCTTAGAATTCCAACAGCCTTAGCTCTCTGCTCACAAATAATTGATGCTCCCCTCTCACAAGCATAGTTTGCAACTGATAAGCTCGTGGTAATTGGCACCTTTGCAGGCTATGAGGCAGAAGGTGGGGGAGAGAGCCTTGCTTTGCCAGCAGGAAGCTGACAACAGAGGATAACTAAATAAGCATGCTCCTGCTAGGAGACACTTCCTAACACAGTGCTTACTTTGCATTTCCCATCATAAATACTAATTTTAAAGACATGTGTCAATTTAGGGTGTTCCCAGGGTTTATCAAAGACAAGATGGCAGACTTACAGTTTATTCTCAGATGCATGCAAATTTTGATGTGATCTATAGAAGTGCTTAGCACCAGCAGCTCTGGATGCTTTCCATCCTTGTTACAGAATAATTAATGATGCTGTCACACTGGATACACAAACATGAATTATCACTAAATTAGAATAGAATTCCTATAGAATTATACACAGTGCACTATGTCCACAAATACAATATGAATAAGGAATCTGGGTCTACTTATGCTTAATTTTTCAAAACTCTAACCTTTATGTTTAATAGATCACAGTCAAAAGCTCCAACTTTGCCAGATTTGAAAGCAACCTGATGATATCTTCAGGACGAAAGGTTGGCAGCTTGCCCTTGACAGTGGCACCAGGCATATAATCATTTCCAAATTCTGTCTCAAAATAAATGCAGGATTTCTTGAGATGAAGAAAATAGTAAGTGTTGTGCAAGACTAAGTTAGGAAGATGGGACACCAAATAGGTACTCCAATGGCTGACCCCACACCAATTCAGATGTCTAGTCTCATGTCAGTCTTGCCCCAGCAAAACAGAGCTGTTAGCCTGGGGTGAACAATACAGACTTGAAATCTCAGACATCAGACTGAAACTAAGAATAAAGTCAGAGACAACCCCATTCCCTTGATTCTATTTTCCAGCCCACAACTCAGTCTGCTTTCCCGGAAGCCATGCCAGTACCAGGGATCCCAGGTAAAACCCTACCTATGCCCTATGCCCCCTTTAAAGTGCCCTAACAGCTGTAAACTGAACCCCATCACCTGGGCTCCATTTTTCCAGCCTACAATTTTGGCAAAAGACATCTATTTTCACTGTTCTAGGGACCACAGAGAAAATATTGGCACCCAAAACCCCAGAGGTCACACAGGTCACAAAACTCCAGTGGAGGCACTCTACTGAACTGAAAGACTTGCCAGAACCCCAGGCAACTCAGGCCAGAAACCAGAGAGGAAACAAAAAACAAGGAGAAAAACATCCCAAACCCACCCATCTAAGAAAGATATACTCAGACATCAGCACCTAAGCCTATAATAACCCCCAAACCCATATGACTAGAGTCCAGAATAAGAATACTGTCAACAACATCCAAAGCAATATGGCACCACCAGGGACCTACTATAGCAAGCCCTGAATACACCAACACAGGTGAAACACAAGAAAATGACCTTATATCCAACCTTATGAAGACATCAGAGGCCTTCAAAGAGGAATTAATTAAATCCCTTAAAGAAATACAGAAAAATACAATCAAATGTCTAATGAACAAAACTGTTCAAGACTGAAAATAGATGTAGATCCCATGAAGAAAACATAAACTGAAAGAATCCTGGAGATAGAAAAATCTAGGTAAGTGAATAGGAACTACAGACACATGAATCATCAACATAATATAAAAGATGGAAGAGTGTATTTCAGGCATAGAATATATGACAGGAAAAAAAGGTCGAAGAAAATATTATGTATAAAAAAGTTCCAGGAAACATCCAGGAAATCTAGAATACTATGAAAAGAACAAGCCAAAGAATAATAGGAATAGAAGAAGGAAAAGATTCCTAGCTCAAAGGCACAGAAAAACAAAATAGAAAATTTCCCTAACCTAAAGAAAGAGATGCTTAAAGATACAAGAAGCTTACAGACCACCAAATAGATTGGACCAGAAAAGAAAATCTTCCCATCACATAATAATTAAACCACTAAATGTATGGAACAAAAAAATATATATTATAAGCTGCAGGGGAATAAGGCCAAGTAACATACAAAAGGAGACCTATTAGAACTACACCTAACATCGTAACAGAAACACTAAAATTCTGAGGAGCCTCTGAGAGACCAGAGATGTCAGCCCAAACTACTATACTCAGCAAAATTTTCAAACACCATAGATGGAGAAAACAAGATATTCCATAACAAAGCCAAATTTAAACTTTTATTCACAAATTCAATCCTACAGAAGGAAAACTCAAACACAAGGAGATTAACTACACACACACACACACACACACACACACACACACACACACACACTACCACCACCACCAATATCAAAATAACAGGAATTAACAATCATCTGTCAATATCAATGGACTCAATCTCCAGTAAAAAGACTAAGAGAATAGACCCCAAACCAGGACCCATTATCTGTTGCATACAAGAAACACATGGCTACATTAAAGATAGACATTACCTCAAAGTAAAGAGTTGAAAAAATATTTTCCAACAAAACAGACTCAAGAAGCAAACTGGATCTAAGAATATTTAATATCTAAGAAAATAGACTTCCAACCAAAATCAATCAAAAGAGATGGGAAGGACACTTTATACTTATAAGAGCAAAAATACACCAGGATAACTTCTCAATTTTGAATATTTATGTCCCAAATGCAAGGGCACTTACATTTGTAAAAGAAGCATTACTAAAGCTTAGATCACACATTGAACCCCACACATTAATAATGGGAGACTTCAACACCACACTCTCACCAATGAACAGGTCAGACAAACAGAAACTAAACAGAGAAATAATGGAATTAACAGATGTAATGACTCAAATGAACCTAACAGATATCTGTAGAACATTTCACCCAAACATGAACGAATATACTTTCTTCTCAGTACCTCATGGAACCTTCTCCAAGATTGACCATATACATAAAGCAAGTCTCAAAAGATACAAGAAAATTGAAATAACTCACTGTATCTTATTGGACCACCATGGATTAAAGCTGAAATTCAACAACAGGAAAGCCTACAAACCCATGAAAACTAAACAACTCTCTACTCAATGACCACTAGGTCAAGGAAGAACTAAGGAAAGAAATTAAAGACTTTCTAGAATTCAATGAAAATGAAGGCACAACATAGCCAAACTTATGGGACACTATGAGAGCAATGCTAAGAGAAAAGTTCATAGGACTAAGTGCCTTCATAACGAAATTAGTGAGAGCTCATACTATCCACTTAACAGCACACCTGAAAGCTCTACAACAAAAAGAAGCAAACACACTCAAGAGGAGTAGATGACAGGAAATAATCAAACTCAGGGCTGAAATCAATAGAAACTAAGAGATTAACACAAAGAATCAATGAAACAGAGTTGGTTCTTTGAGAAGATAGACAAACCCTTAGCCAAACTAACTAAAAGTCAGAGAAAAAATATCCAAATGAACAAAATAAGAAATGAAAAGGGGAACATAACAGACACAGAGGTCTTACTTCAAAAACCTGTAATCCACAAGATTGGAAAATCTAAATAAAATGGACTACTTTCTTTATAAATATAAAGAAAAGTTAAATCAAGACCAGGTAAACAATTTAAACAATCCTGTAACCCTTATGGAAATAGAAGCAGTCATTAAAAGTCTCCCAACCAAAAACAACCTAGGGCCAAGTGATTGTAGTGTAGAATTACACCAGATTTTCAAAGAAGAGCTAATACCAATACTCCTCAAATTATTCCCCAAAATAAAAGCAGAAGAAACATTGCCAAATTTGTTTTATGAAGCCACAGTAAACCTGATAGCTAAACTACACAAAGATCCAACAAAGAGAAATTTAGACCATTTTCCTTTAGAAACATTGATGCAAAAATACTCAATAAAATACTCACAAACCAAATCTAAGAACACATGAAAAATGATTAAGTAAGCTTCATCCCAGAGATGCAAGGATGGTTCAACATACAAAAATCTATCAATGTAATTCATCATATAAACAAACTGAAAGAAAATAACCACATGATAATCTCATTACATGCTGAAAAAGTCTTTGACAAAATGCAACACACCTTCATGATAAATGTCTTGGAGAAACAGGGAAACAAGGCACGTACTTAAACAAAATAAAATCAGTATACAACAAGCCAACAGCCAACATCAAATTAAATAGAGAAACTTGAATCAATTTCACTAAAATCAAGGACAAGACAAGGCTGTCTATTCTCTTGATATCTATTCAACATTTTAGCTAGAGCAACAAGACAACTAAAGGAGATCAAGGGGATACAAATTGGAAATGAAGAAGACAAAGTATCAGTATTTGCAGATGATGTAATAATATACATGAATGAACACAAAAATTCTATACCAAGGATGTCCTATGGCTGATAAATTCCCTCATGATGTGACTAGATACAAAAATTAACTAAAACAAAAACAAAACAAACAAACAAAAACCAGTAGTTCTCCTATATGAAAAGTGGGCTGAAAAAAATTAAGGAAACAACATATTTCACAATAGATACAAATAATATAAACTATTTTGGTATAACTCTAACCAAGCAGGTGAAATATCTGTATGACAAGAACTTCAAATCCATTAAGAAAGAAATAGAAGACCTCAGAAGATGGAAAGTTCTCCCATGCTCATGGATTGATAGGAATAGCATACAGCCATCTTACCAAAAGCAATCTACAAATTTAATGCAATTCCCATCATAACTACAACACAATTTCTTACAGACTTTGAAAGAACAGTACTCAGCTGCATATAAAAAGCCATAAACAGCCAGCATTGCTAAAACAATACTACACAATAAAAGAACTTCTAGAGGTATCACCATCCCTGATTTAAGCTGTACTACAGAATAATAGTAATAAAAATCACATAGTATTGACATAAAAATGGACAGGTTGATCAATGGAATCTAATCAAAGACCTAGAAGTAAATCCATCCATCTATAGACACTTGGTTTTCTTTACAAAGAAGCCAAAATTATACGATGGAAAAAAAGAGTATCTTAAACAAATGGTGCTGGTCTAATTGGATGTCTGCATGTAGAAGAATGCAAATAGATCTATATCTATCACCCTGCACCAAACTCAACTCCAAATGGATCAAAGATCTCAACACAAAACCAGATACAGTATTTACCTGATAGAAAGGAAGGTAGAGAATAGCCTTGAATGCATTGGCACAGGAGACAACTTCCCGAAGAGAACACCAACAGCTCAGGAACTAAGATCAGCAATTAATAAATGGGACCTCATGAAACTGACAAGCTTCTGTAAGGCAAAGGACACCACCAATAGGACAAAATAGCATCCTACAGAATGGGAAAAGATCTTCACTAACCCCACATCCAACAGAGGGCTGATATCCAAAATATATAAAGAACTCAAGAAACTAGACATCAATTTTAAAAATTGTGTACAGATCTAAACAGAAATCTCTACAGAGGAATCTCTAACAGGCAAGAGGCACTTAAAAAATGTTTAACATCCTTAACCATCAAGGAAATGCAAATCAAAATGACTCTGAGATTCCATCTTACATCCATCAAAATGGCTAGGATAAAAAAACTCAAGAGACAGCTCATGCTGGCGAGGATATGGAGCAAGAAGGACATGCCTCCAAGGCTGGTGGGAGTGAAAATTCGTACAGTCACCTTGAAAATAAATTTGGCAATTTCTCAGAAACTTTGGAATAGATCTACTTCAAGACCCAGTTATACCACTCATAGGCAAAAACCCAAAGGATACTCTACCATACCACAAGAACACTTGCTCACTATGTTCACAGCAGCTTTATTTGTAACAGTCAGAGACTGGAAACAACCTAGATGTCCCTCAACCAAAGAATTGATAACTAGAATATGGCACATTTACATGAAGATGTATTATTCCACTCTTAAAAACAATGACATTCTGAAATTTACAGGAAAATGGACGGAATTAAAAAGATCATCCTGAGTGAGGTAACCCAGCCCTGAAAGACAAACACGGTATGTACTCACTTATATCTTATGTTATAAAAGTATGTTATGTTATAAAAGTAACTTATATGTTACTTTTATATGTAGTTGAGTATTGTTATTTCAAAGTCTGTAAGGAGTTGTGTTGTAATTTTGATGGGAATTGCATTAAATCTGTAGATTGCTTATGATAGTAGTCATAAAGTACAAAATACATGCTCTAATCCAAAGACCCAAAGAAACCAAGTAACAAAGAGGGCTCAAAGGGGGATGTATTCATCTCACTGAGAAGAGGAAATAGAATAAACATTGTGGGTGGATGGGGGGCTGGATGGGGTGGAAGTGGAGATGGGAACAGTAGAGATCAGGTTGGGGAGGATGGGGAGAGACAGAGTACTGGGAGAAACAACAGGAATTGGGGAGGTGCACCTCTGGGATGAACTAGAAACCTAGGGCAATGGAAACTCCCAGAAATGTATGAAGCTGGCCCTCTCTATCTAAGACTCCTAGCAATGGGGAACATGAAGCCTGAACCAACCACCTGCTGTAACCAAGTAAAATTTCCAATAGAGGGATTGGGACATTAACCTATCCACAAAACATTTGGCCTATAATTTGTTCTGACTACAAGATGTACAGGGGTAAAAGTGGAGCAGAATTTGAAGGAGTGGTCAACCAATGACTGCTCCAGCTTGAGACACATGCCAGGAGAGAGAAACCCCCCCTGACATTGTTAATGATATTCTGCTATACTTGCACATACAGGAGCCTACCATAAACATCATGATGGAAAGAGATGCAGAGACCCACAGCCAAACACTAGGCAGATCTTGAGGTATCCTGCGAATGAGAGAGAAGAGGAATTGTAGGTGCCAGAGGGGTCTAGAAACACAGCAAGAAAACCTACAGAATTAATTAAGCTGCACCCATAGGGGGACTGAACTACCAACCGGGGAGCATGTGTGGAATTGATCTAGGCCGTCTACCCATGCATAACAGTTGTGTAGCTTGGTCTTCATGTGAGACTCATAACAGCAGGAGCAGAGGCTGTCTCTCACTCTGTTGCCTGCCTTTGGAACCCTTTCCCCTAACTGGGCTAACTCTTCTAGCCTTAATAGGAGAAGATGTGCCTAGCCTTATTGCAACTTGATATGCAAGGCTGGTAGATATCCATGGGAGGACTCTCCTTTTCTGAAGAGAAAGAGAAGAGGAGTGGACAGGGTGAGGTACTGGGAGGGGAGGGAGGAGAGGAACTGCAATCTGGATTTAAAGTAAATAAATAAATTAATTAAAAGAGAATAAAATGAGAGGCAAATGGGCAAGTGTAAAGAGAAAGATACCATATATATTGTGCATCCTACACCTGACAAACTTGCCCACACATCCTGCCCCAGGATTACCTCTGTGGTTTCCATCTGCTTCCTTAAAACTCCAAAGGGGCTTTCTACTCACATGCTGCTCATGAAAGCTACTGTGGCTGGAGCCACAGGGATCTCAGCACAAGGAAAGCAGAGACATCACACATCCTGGGAACCACTATACTCTTCCTTGTTCTGCAATTTTTTATATATATACTTCTTTGACATTTCAAATGTTTTCCCATTTCCAGAACTCCCATTTGGAAACCCCCTATCCCATTCCACTGCCCCTGCCTCTATGAGGGTATTCTCCCACCCACCAACTCCTGTCTTCTCTCCCTGGCATTCCTCTATACTGGGGCACCTAACACTCTCAGACCCAAGGGCCTCTCCTCCCACTGATGGCCAACAAGGCCCTTCACTGCCACATATGTGGCCAGCACCATGGGTCCCTTCATGTGCATCCTTTGGTTGGTGGATCTGTCTCTGGGAGCACCAGGGGGCCTGACCAGTTTACACTGTTGTTCCTCTCCATGGGGCCGCAAACTCCCTCAGCTCCTTTAATCCCTTCTCCAACTCCTCCACCTGGGACACTACACTCAGTCCAACAGCTGCTGTGAATTGAATCATGTGTGTTCCAAACTTTTGGGCTAATATCCACTTATTAGTGAGTACATACTGTGTTTGTTCTTTTGTGACTGAGTTACCTCACTCAGGATGATATTTTCAAGTTTCATCCATTTGTCTGCTAATTTCATGAAGTCATTTTTTTTAATAGCTGAGTAGTATTCCATTGTGTAAATGTACCACATTTTCTGTATCCATTCCTCTGTTGAGGGACATCTGGGTTGTTTCCAGCTTGTGGCTATTATAAATATGGCTGCTATGAACATAGTGGAGCATGTGTCCTTATTATATGTTGGAGCATCTTCTGGGTATATGCCCAGGAGTGGAATAGCTGGGTCCTCAGGTAGTATTATGCCCAATTTTCTGCCAAAAAAATTTGGGCCCAAAGTTTGGGTCTGCCAAACTGATTTCCAGAGTGGTTTTGCCAGCTTGCAATCCCACTAGCAATGGAGGAGTGTTCCTCTTTCTCCACATCCTCACCAGCATGTGTTGTCACCTGAGTTTTTGATCTTGGCCATTCTGACTGTTGTGAGGTAGAATCTCAGGGTTGTTTTGATTTGCATTTCCCTGATGACTAAGAATTTTGAACATTTCTTTAGGTGCTTCTCAGCCCTGGAGGTTCCTCAGTTGAGAATTCTCTGTTTAGCTTTGTTCCCTATTTTTTGATAGGGTTATTTAGTTCTCTGGAGTCTTGAGTTCTTTGTATATATTGGATATTAGCCCTCTATTAGAAGTAGGATTGGCAAAGATCTTTTCCCAATCTGTTGGTTGCCATTTTGTCCTATTGACAGTGCCCTTTGCCTTACAGAAGCTTTGCAATTTTATGAGGTTCCATTTGTCAATTCCTGATCTTAGAGCATAAGCCATCGGTGTTCTGTTCAGGAAATTTTTCCCTGTGCCTATGTGTTCGAGAACTTTCCACACTTTCACTTCTATTAGATTCAGTGTATCTGGTTTTATGTGGAGGTCCTTGATCCACTTGGAATTGAGCTTTATACAGGGAGATAGGAATGGATCAATTTGCATTCTTCTACATGTTGACCTTCAGTTGAACCAGCACCATTTGTTGAAGATTCTGTCTTTTTTCCACTGGATGGTTTTAGCTCCTTTGTCAAAGATCAAGTGACCATAGGTGTGTGGATTCATTGTTGGGTCTTCAATTCTATTCCATTGATCAACCTGTCTGTCACTATACCAATGCCATGCAGTTTTTATCACTAATGCTCTGTAGTACAGCTTGAGGTCACTGTTGCTGATCACCCCAGAAGTTCTTTTATTGTTGAGAATAGTTTTTTGCTATCCTGGGTTTTTTGTTATTCCAAATGAATTTGAAAATTGCTCTTTCTACGTCTATGAAGAATTGAGTTGGAATTTTGGTGAGGATTTCATTGAATCTGTAGATTGCTTTCAGCAAGATGGCCATTTTTTACTGTTAATCCAGCCAATCCATTAGCATGGGAGATCTTTCCATCTTCTGAGGTATTCTTTGATTTCTTTCTTCAGAGACTTGAAGTTCTTGTCATACAGATCTTTCATTTGTTAGGTTAGAGTCACACCAAGATATTTTATATTGTTTATGACTAATGTGAAGGGTGTCATTTCCCTAATTTCTTTCTTGGCCTGTTTATCCTTCGAGTATAGGAAGGCTACTGATTTGCTTGAGTTAATTTTATATCCAGCCACTGTGCTGAAGTTGTTTATCAGCAATAGAAGTTCTCTGATAGAGTTTTTTGAGTCACTTAAATATACAATCATATCATCTGCAAATAGTGATATTTTGATTTCTTCCTTTCCAATTTGTATCGCTTTGACCTCCTTTTGTCGTCTAATTGCTCTAGCTAGAACTTCAAGTACTATATTGAATAGGTAGGGAGAAAGTAGGCAGCCTTGTCTAGTCCCTGATTTTAGTGGGAATGCTTCAAGTTTCTGTCCATTTAGTTTGATGTTGGCTACTGGTTTGCTGTATATTGCTTTTACTATGTTTAGGTATGGGCCTTGAATTCCTGATCTTTCCAAGACTTTTATCATGAAGGGATGTCAAATTTTGCCGAATGCTTTTTCGGCATCTAATGAAATGACCGCGTGGTTTTTTTTCTTCGAGTTTATTTATGTAGTGGATTACATTGATGGATTTCCAGGTATTGAACTATCCCTGCATCCCTGGGATGAAGCCTACTTGATCGTGATGAATGATCGTTTTGATGTGTTCTTGGATTCAGTTTTTAAGAAATTTATTGAGTATTTTTGCGTCAATATTCCTAAGGGAAATTGGTCTGAAGTTTTCTTTCTTTGTTGGGTCTTTGTGAGGTTTTGGTATCAGTGTAACTGTGGCTTCATAGAATGAATTGGGTGGTGTTTCTTCTGTTTCTATTTTGTGGAATAGTTTGAAGATATTGGTATTAGATCTTCTTTGAAGTTCCAATAGAATTCTGCACTAAACCCATCTGGTCCCAGGCTTTTTTTGGTTGGGAGACTTTTAATAACTGCTTCTATTTCTTTAGGGTTTATGGGACTGTTTAGATGGTTTATCTGATCCTGACTTAACTTTGGTATTTGGTATCTGTCTAGAAAATTGTTCGTTTCATCCAGATTTTCCAATTTCGTTGAGTATAGGCTTTTGTAGTAAGATCTGATGATTTTTGAATTTCCTCAGATTCTGTTGTTATATCTCCCTTTTCATTTCTGATTTTGTTAATTTGGATACTGTCTCGGTGCCCTCTGGTTAGTCTGGCTAAGGGTTTATCTATCTTGTTGATTTTCTAAAAGAACCAGCTCCTGGTTTTGTTGATTCTTTGTATAGTTCTTTTTGTTTCTACTTGGTTGATTTCAGCCCTGAGTTTGATTATTTCTTGCCTTCTACTCCTCTTGGGTGTATTAGCTTCTTCTTGTTCTAGAGCTTTCAGGTGTGCTGTTAAGCTGCTAGTGTATGCCCTCTCCAGTTTCTATTTGGAGGCACTCAGAGATATGAGTTTTTCTATTAGCACTGCTTTCATTGTGTCCCATAGGTTTGGGTATGTTGTACTTTCATTTTCATTAAACTCTAGGAAGTCTTTAATTTCTTTATTTCTTCCTTGACCAAGTTATCATTGAGTAGAGGATTGTTCAGCTTCCATGTGTATATGGGCTTTCTGTTGTTTTTGTTGCCATTGAAGACCAGCCTTAATCCGTAGTGATCTGATAGGAGGCATGGGGTTATTTCAATCTTCTTATATCTGTTGAGATTTGCTTTGTGACCAATTACATGGTCAATTTTGGAGAAAGTACCATGAGGTGCTGAGAAGAAGTTATTTTCTTTTGATTTAGAATGAAATATTCTATAGATATCTGTTAGATCCATTTGGTCCATAACTTCTATTAGTGTCACTGTGTCTCTTAGTTTGTGTTTCTGAGATCTGTCCATTGATGAGAGTGGAGTGCTGAAGTCTCCCACTATTATTGTGTGAGGTGCAATATGTGCTTTGAGCTTTAGTAAAGTTTCTTTTATGAATGTAGGTGCCCTTGCATTCGGGGCAGAGATGTTCAAAATTGAGAGTTCTTGGTAGATTTTTCCTTTGATGAGTATGAACTTTCCTTCCTTATCTTTTTTGATGACTTTTCAGTGAAAGTCAATTTTATCCAATATTAGAATGGCTACTCCAGCCTGTTTCTTGGGACCATTTGCCTGGAAAATTGTTTTCCAGCCCTTTACTCTGAGGTAGTGTTTGTCTTTAACACGGAGGTGGGTTTCTTGGATGCAGCAAAATGCTGGGTCCTGTTTATGTATCCAGTCTGTTAGCCTATGTCTTTTTATTGGGGAATTGAGTCCATTGATGTTAAGAGATATTAAGGAAAAGTGATTGTTGCTTCCTGTTATTTTGGGTGTTATTTTTATGTTTGTGTGGTTATCTTCTTTTGGGTTTGTTGAAATATTACTTTCTTGCTTTTTCTAGGGTGTAGTTTCCCTCCTGTGTTGGCGTTTTCCATCTATTATCCTTTGTAGGGTTGGGTTTGTGGAAAGATATTGTGTAAATTCGGTTTTGTCATGGAATATCTTGGTTTCACCATCTATGGTAATTGAGAGTTTTGCTGGGTAGCCTGGGCTGGCACTAGAGTTCTCTTACGGTCTATATGAGATCTGTCCATAAGCTTTCATAGTCTCCAGTGAGAAATCTGGTGTAATTCTGATAGGTCTGCCTTTATATGTTACTTGACCATTTTCCCTTACTGCTTTTAATAGTCTTT
>JADRCH010000036.1:2427424-2458902 GCA_019843965.1 Rhynchomys soricoides | reverse complement strand
TCAGAAGCTCAGTATATCTTAGCTACATTCTAGAGCCTTCATACTCACTGAGCTCACTCTGGAGCCCTGGTGCTTGTTTGTTGGAGAAATTAGATGCCCAATAAAGTAGTGAGGGTTCCAGTCACCCATTGATTCAGTGGCCAAGAATTTGATTTGGCCAATCAAATTCTTCTCTTATCCCCTGTCCCAGGGCTCATGTGATACTTTGCTGTAAAACTGATGCAAAATAAAAAATTTATGAACACAAGAAATGAAACTTTTCACTATAGATAGGCTGCCCTGGAAGCCAGAACAAAGGCCCACTGTCTTCTATTCCTGTGGGATCTTCACATCATATGAATCATTCTTAAATAACTATATTTTGATGGCTAGGTACTGTCATGGATGCTCCACTGATAATCTCAACAACCTGGGGAAGAATATTTTTGTTAGTTCCATTAATAGATGGGGAAGCTATGACAGAGCCATGACAAAGACAAGCGTTTTTCTTCTGCAGCATGCAGAGAATGTGACCTAAACTCTGGCCTGGTGACACTTTCCTGTCAGCATCAAGACATTCACAGTCAGTAATTTTTTTATTGTAGATTAATATAGGCTTCTTTTTTTCAGTTTTGTATAAACAGTAGGGATTGCATAGGGAAATTATCCTGCAGAAGCCTAATTTTTCTTCTCAAAAAGAAAAAATTCAGAATACAAGAGTCAGATCTCCTGCTCTTGACAATTGTCTGGCAAGTTCATGAATGAATCAGATTAGCACATGATTATGATAATTACCAAGGCCCACTACTCAAAACTAGTATTATTTTTGTACTTAATTGTGGTTAAATGTCTTTGTGAAGCTCCTGGCAGAGCTGTGTCACCCCTTTAATTATCAAGATAGAGTCACAAAGGGTGCAGTGTTATTCTCTATTAGATAAGAAGGAGGAGTGTCAGCCAAGATTAAGTCTGTAACATCACATAACACCCCATACCCAAGACAAGTGCTCCAGTGCTCCCCAACAATGGTGTTGCTGAACTTTTTTTCCAATTACATCTTGAATGAGCTCAATAGGTCCCAAGGCATGATGGGAGAGGGCCCTTTCTGGCAATTATGCTCAGGTACTGCTAACAAGTCATCATATGCTCACTGTTCACATCCACTCTGTCTTCAGAAGTATAGTTCACAGAAAAGAAAATTCATCGAGTTTTATAATAGGAAGCTACAGTTGTTTTTTTTTTTTAAAAAAAAGATGACGTTAAAATAGCAGACTACTAGGGAAAGAACAGGGAATTGTGGTGAGAGGGGGGCTGGATATGCCAAGTATTAATAATTTTAATAGTAATAAATGCAGCATAGAAACCTGAAGGCTCAAAAAGTGTTTTCATCTCAGCTCTACTTTTTCACAGTGAGATTCCTTGACTATTCACCGATGTCTGTGAGCAGCAAATGCCTTGAAGAGCGCAGAGACTGATGGGCACGCTAAGAGCTTGAACCACAAATTATGGTACATGTTCTCATGATAACACTAAAAGATCTGCTCCCAGAGACTAAACCACCAACCAAAGAGTATACTTGGATGGGTCCATGGCTCCAGCTATGGATATAGCAGAGGATTGCCTTATCTGGCATCAATGGAAGGAAAGGAGCTTGGTCCTGTGGAGGCTTATTGCCCCAGCATAGAGGGATGCTAGAGGGGTGAGGCAGGAGTGGTTGGAGGGAGAACCCTCTAAGAGGCCAAAGGGAGAGGGATGGCATGGGGGGTTGCAGAAGGGAGACTTGGAAGGGGGATGTACTGGCTAGTTTTGTGTGTCAACTTGACACAAGCTGAAGTTATCACAGAGAAAAGAGTTTCAGTTGAGAAGATGCCTCCATGAGATCCAGCAGTAAGGCATTTTCTCAATTAGTGATCAAGGTGGGAGTGCCCCTTGTGAGTGGTACCATCTGTGGGCTGGAAGTCTTGGGTTCTATAACAAAGCAGACTGAGCAAGCCAGGAGAAGCAACCAAGCCAGTAAGCAGCATTCCTCCATGGCCTCTGCATCAGCTCCTGCTCCTTGACCTGCTTGAAGTTCCAGTCCTGACTTCCTTTTGTGATGAACAGCAGCATGGAAGTGTAAGCTCAATAAACCCTTTCCTCCCCAACTTGCATCTTGGTCATGGTGTTTGTGCTGGAATAGAAACCCTGACTAAGACAGGGGACAATATTTGAAATGTAAATAAATAAAATAACTGATTAAAAGTAAATAAACTCTGCAGTAAGACTGTGTCTATTAAAATTATTCTTTGGGCAGAGAGAACATTATAGTTAATAACTGCAGTTTGAGGAGCTGTGGAGATGGCATAGCAGGTAAGAGATCTTGTTGCCCAACCACAAGGACCTGAGTTCAAATCCCCAGCACCCGCCTTTGCTCAGCTCATTGACCTTTCTAAATTTTTAGTAAGATAATTTAAAAATCATGTCCAGGAACTAAGAAACAGAGCCCCAAAAGCTGTCTACATTGGCATGCCAGCCTCTGCTTCCATTTCCCTATTATTGAAGATGAATATATTTAATCATTTGAGTTTTCCACCCAAATCATCTTAGCTCTTTGCTTGACTATTTGTAAGTAATAACATCTATATATATCAAGAAAAATCATGTTTCTTATTTATTAAAGCAGTTATGCTGTACTAGGTATCCATCTATAACTTAGATGGTTTGCATATGTATGTATGTATATGTATATGACAAGTACTTATGTTAATCTTCCTCTCTTTCTGTAAGTAACTCTCATTGAAAACCATTCCACTTTTGTTGTAATTTATTCAATTGTCTTTCATCAGTAATCATGGACATTGTAAGCTTTGTACACACATGTACCCACGCACATACACACAAACAAATAGTACATGTGAGCACATACATTGATACAATTTCTTTTTTGTCTAACATCTTTAAACATCTATTCCTTTGTATGACTGGAAAGGGCTACCTTGTTCTCAGCTGTGTCAGGAAGGCAGACAGATACAAATGATCAATCGGCCTTAAGCAGAGGAAATCTGCATTTTAAAAACTGCTCTGAAGGAAGCCTGCATTCCCTCAGGACACAGTAGTCCCTCTTCACTCTGTTCAGTAATATAGTACTTCAGTACATGATTTTCCCAGATTAATTACACAAGGCTATTCAATAATAATGACTCATTATTCTACCAACTACATCCTACACCAGCAAGCCTGGAAGCAGCCAGCTCCATCAAATGCTACTTAAAGGAACTAGCCTATCTGCTGATAGACACACATGCACACAGAGAGACACACTCACACAGGGAGACATTTTTTTCTCTTTATCATATACTTATGTGTGCATGCAAGTGCACAGAGGGGAGAAAGGAGGAGGAGGGATGGAGGGAGAGGGACAGAATGCTTTTGATCACACAAAGATTTGATGGCATCTACCTGAGGTCAGTGGCAAGGAGACATTCTTAATTGGTTTAATCCAATCTGTACATCACCAGTGTTGATGTTTTTAGACAATTGCCCAACAAATGAGCAAGATGCGTTCTTCTTCTCATGTACTCTGTGTCTTCATACATACCGGTCCAACATTTCTCAGTTGCTCCTTTAAACCCTGCCCAGCCCTGGCACCCGGCATATCCTCATGGAGGTGCCCTGACTCCTCTACCTCACACGCAACTCTCCTGCTCTGTACTCTAACTATAGCTAACACATCCATTAGTGACATGTCCTCACTCTTTCATACAACAGTCTAACTCGGCCAGAAGCTGTAAAGAGATGCTATGGTGAAAACCATGCTGGAGGTGGTAGCAGGCATGGAGAAAGAGCACAGAGAGCATTGTGAACACCTACTAAGTGCCATCTTACAAGTCCTCATCAATGCTTTGATTGGACACCATTACCCCAGCAATGAAGAATTAGAAATTTGAAGGCATTCTATAACCTATTAGAATGAGTTCAGTAGGAGAGAAGAGTCACCAGTGGATTAGAAGGACCCAAAAGGTCCCTCTTTAAAGGAAAGAGTAATAAGGATACATTAAACAATGGTATGAAATCATCAGATAATATGAGTTATCAGTATAATACATAAAACCACATTTGCTTAGGTAACAAATAACGTCCAGAATTTAAGCTTACCTCGATCCCATTCAGTATGTTGTGTTCAATAAACTATATGCTGTGGGACAGGGATGGTGTAAGACTTTTTGAGTTTTCCATAGGTTGTACCTCCCCTCCCCTCCATGTGCTCCCACTCTATATGGCTCCTTTATGATTCTTACAAGGCTTCCAGTGTTGGCTAAGCTTGCCTCCCTGCTTCTCCTTCTAGAAAGAAGGCTTTCATGATTCATAGTTGCCATCTAATAAAAGAAAGAAATGACAACATAAAACATGTAGGAGATCTGTGAGCATGTCACAGGGATGGAGAGGTGATCCTAAAATAAAGGATCTGTGAATCTTGAAGGTTAGGAGGAACCATTTGGTGGAAAGACACCTAAAGGGGGCAGCAGGGAAAGAAAGCCAAAGAGCATCCTCATAGTTGGCAGCAGGAATTTGGTTTCATTGGAAAATGGGGTCTCTCAAGAGAGAGATGGAAAGGCTAAGTGGGGTCTAATTGGGGGAGACTTTGAATAATACTCTCAGCAGACTACAGTTTGTGTGTAAAAAGTTAAAGTTTCAAAATGTTATTCTCTAGCTCATTTATCTACCTGTCTGTCTGTCCATCTGTCTGTCTGTCCATCCACCCATCTATAGATATAGATACTAATACAGATATAGAGAGATATACATAGATATAGGTAAATATATAAACAGATATCTATAAATATAGATATTTACATATATAGATATATCTATATCATATACTGATATTTCTATCTTTATCTTTATCTCTATCTCTATTTTCCAGAAGATGGCTGTTCTTCTTTTCCAGACATCATTATGTGGGTAGAAGCACACATCTTCAGTGTCTGGAGTTTATGTTTACCCTTTTTCATTGGGAAAGCCCTTAGCCCCTGACTGATTGATACTGGAATACAGAAACCCCAACTCCATCTCTGTAGTTAGAAGAAATACAGACAGGTAACATGAACTCACAGGATTGCTTGCAAGATTTGGCTGAAGACACACCCTATGGGACTTGGCCTAAAGTGCATGCGTGCACAGTCCCTTCCTTTTGCTATTACAGTTACTCTGTTACAAGTTTTTTCATTATAAATAATGCTACATAAATCCCCGTACTAGAGTCTGCGTGTAGAAGGCCCAAGTTAGTGTGTCAGTTGAAAATCTAAAGGAGTAGCTAAAACAAAGCAGTAGAAATCTACAAAGCTGTGGGTACAGTCATCCTCAACTTTGCATAAACTGAGGTTAAGAATAAAGAGTTTGCTCAAAGTCAATGGTGAGTACCTAGAAGAGCCAGAAGGCAATTTCAAGCCCACTTATGACCTAAACCACACTCATCGGCATGCTGTGCTATGGCACTCCCCAGCCCAGGTTCAACATTTTGGGAAACATAAAGCGATATCTTAACATACAGGTCCCTCAGAGCACTGCCCTCCTTTTAGCTGCTTCTAAAATCCTTATTAACTCAAAATAAAAGCATTCACAGCCCTGGGTGGATGTCCTAATCTAACCCAATCTACTGAGTGGGTACTTCCGATCTCAGTCATGCTATCTGCTCTCAGGAAATCTTCAGTGTGTCAAGGGCAAATAAAGATCTAGTCCCCTAACCCAGAGTGAGGGGAGGGAGATTTGCAGAAGTGTCCCATGGTATCATCAGGCATTGCCAAAGAGAGGGAGATAAAAAGTAATAGCCTAATTTTCATTAAGTGATTGCTCTCGTAAAACAGAAGAACTTTACTCACCAAGACATTAACCCTGCATTGCTCAGACAATTAAAGGAAGTCATAAATTAATCCATAATCACAATCCGAAACAGGGATTTATCCTGGTGAAAGAAGGGGAATTACCTCAAAGAAGAGGCTTCTAGTCTGCAAAACAAGCCTGACCCTCCAGACATTATGCTTACTACCCTCCTCCTTTATCCACCATCCCTCCACTTTGTCTCCTTTCTTCCCTTTCTTATTCCCTATACTCAGAGAGTCCTTACCCCAAACCCCAAGCTCAAGGTTTAAAAATAAAAATGTTGAGTATTCTTTTGTTCACTTTCAAAGAATATTGACTTTCTCTAATACAAAATTTCATTCAGAGTGCTTCTGTGTGCTAAAGACTACCCTTCAGGGCTAAATAATAATGAAACCTAGAAAGTGAAAAGATAAGGTAGTTAAGGGATTGTGTAGTATTATCTTTTTTATTCGATATTTTATTGGTGTTAATGGTAATATTTGAGCAATAAATATCTATAGGAAGGGAGAATAAGAAGCAAAAGGAACACACTCAGAGCACAGGAAACACCTTTATAGAATCCTAGTCATGGATCTACCCAGGAGGCATTGCTAGTCCATTTTAGAAATGCTAAACGAGTATGTAAAATCTCATTTTTTTTTCTATACAGCTAAGATTTAGTTTCAACTCTAGCTTTTTCTAGATATCAGACTTTGAGTTTTGGAGTGAGAAATGATGTAGAAGAGACAGATGGTGGACACAAAAGAACAGAACCACTCTGAAGCTTCTGCTACTCATAGCCCTCTAGTAAGCAATGTTGTCAAAAGCTGGGTGACTTATGGGGCTCTTTTAACAGATGGTTTTTCTGTTTATAAATAGTATAAAAATAAATGGACACAAATGGGAAGATAAGAGAAGAGCCGCGGAGCACTAGGCTACGAACACTTGTCTGGTCATCACAGACATGATTCTGGCTTATCTTCTTGGCCACCAGTCAGCCTGCATGCATTGCCTGGAAGGGCAGATGACATGATATAAAGACCTCTTTTACTATTTAACATTCAACAATGGTCTCAGGGAACAATGAGAATTTTGGGAAGCCTCGAAAGAAACATGGGAAGCATACTGAGGGGGAAAGCTGCTTCCTACAGAAAATTCTGCCCAACTGAGGTTGAGAGGGTGGAGATGATGAGAGGGAGACTTCAGAGACCCCATGAGTACATACGTTAGCGACATTCGCTTCCAACTGTAGCCAAGTTCCTCAATATTTCTACTCTCAGGGCTTCACTATGACAATATATGATCCTAAGTGTGAACTGAGGAGAACACATAATTCAGAGAAAAGGCATGGGTACAGGTGAAGCAAGCCAACCTGATACACTGTTCCTTGCTATTAACCCATCTGACTTCCACTGTACCCCTCCAAAATAAGAACAAAGCAGCCACAAAATACCTTTGACACAAATAAATGAAACTCATGTTCAATGTGCTGTTTGCAGTATTCTTGAGCCAACCTGCAACAGTCATTTAGAAATGAATGAAAGATGATTTACAAAGAAGACAAAGTGACTCTCCAGGGTTTCTAACTTCCTATGGATCCTCAGGCCACACAAAGCAGCCCTGCGGAGCTTCAGAACACCTGTGGAGAGCTGGATGTTGGGTTTCTGAACCATGAGCTGACCTGTACTGTGTGCACCTAAAATAGTGGGTATGGAGCAGTAATGCAACCTTTGGCTTCTTGATAACTATCAAACCAACAGAAACAGGATCATAGATGGTTGTATATTCTTTACTTCTGTTTTGATTCTAATAAAATGCTCCCAGTGATATTTTAACAGACAAAACATGACTCACTGATGCTTCTGTTATTTAAATGCACTAGCTTTGTACACAGCATCTGGAAAACATAAAAATGTCACATAACACCACAGAGGACACCTTGAGGACCACATGGTGTTACTGTTCATCAAAAACCAACACTTTACTCTGGAGGTCTACATTTCTGGGATAATAAATACACAAAGTTTCTTTTATTGTGGAATTTCAGAACAGCAAAATATCGGTAGTGACTCTGACATGTAGCGTTAGATTTGGTTGAATAAATTGTTTTACTTTTGCAATGGCATACTGTATACTCACCCAAAAGGATGGGAACAGAATCTATAAGCTGACGTGGACTCACAAAAACTATAAAGAAAAAAGAACAACCATTCTGTATGTCACCATATTAAAAAAATGGGAAATAGTCATATCAACAATCATCTGTCTATATTTATTATTTTTACTTTTATTAATACTAGGAAAAAAAGATGCATTATGAATAATAAGAATGGGGCTGGAGAGATGGATCCATGGTTGAAAGCACCCACATGGCAGCTGACAACCATCCATAACTCCAGTTTCTGGGATCCAATTGTTATGTACATGGTGCACATGCGTGCATACAGCCAAAATATTCCACACATAAATATTATAAAAATAAATAAATATTAAATAATAATAAAATTAAATGATAATAAAAAGATTTATTTTAAAAGATAAGAATGGCACTTGTATGCATAAATAGGACTGTGATAATGGTTGGATGTGGATCTAGAACTCGCAGAGGTTATGATTTTGATGTCTCTGGGACTTTCTATTAGCTTTGACTCTTCAAAAAGTTAAGAGAGGTGGGAAAAAGGCTGCAGAACTTCTAGCTTTAAGGAGACACTAAACAGACAAAATGCAAGGTTTATGTTTCCAAGTGTGTTATAGTACATCTCTATAGGTTGCATTCACACTCCTGCAAGTTTCATTAGCACATGCAGTGGTGATTTGTCTTATTTATGTACCAGGCACATGCAGCACAATGTTAGTCAGGGACCCAGACAGCTATTTTCACAACACTGAACTCGGTTGGCAACTTTCTCATCAGCAAAAGGTCAGTGATACCATGAGATTTTTGTATTTTCTTTTCTGTAAACTGTTCATATAATTTGCCAATTTTTATTTTGGATTACTGGTTGTTTATCTCTTTTACCCATGGGAGATTTACATAAGAAAATATTCCATTTGTGATAAAAATTGAAGATATTTCTCCCTGTTTTTCTTTCCCAGCTCTTATGAAGTTTTTCCTAGATATGATTTTTAAGATGTATTTTTATTTATGTGTACTTGTGCATATCTGTATGTGTATATGCTATACAAGTGCAGGTACCTACAGAGGCCAGAAGAGGGCATTGAATCCACTCAAATTAGAGTTACAAGAGATTGTGAGATGTTCAGTATGAGTGCTAGGAACCAAGCTCAGGTGCCCATAAAATCAGCACGAGCTCTTAACTGCTGAACCATCTCTCCAGTGCCCCAATAGAATTAATTAGTATAGCCATAGTTAGCAAGCTATTCTTTTTTGTTATGATTATGCTAACAAAGGTGAACATGGGGCCCATATTTTCCTCTAATACAATAATAATCATAAATATAATTAAATATTTACATCATCTGAAATTTATGGTGAAGTGAAGTAGGGATAAAATGCATGTTGTTTCCATATCCTATTGTTTTAATATCATTATTGAATAATTTTTCTATTACTAAACTTCTGTGTATATCCAGGTCAATTTCCTATATGTTATGTTCTTTAATTCTTAAAGCATCTTATAAGATGGGTTTAGCTCCCAATAGGCTACGTGGGGTCAAGGAACGTTTGTATGTCAGAGTCAGGAAAACACAAGGGCAGTAAGATATGGTTATGGAGACGAAGAAAATTTAGGACTGTGGCAAATGCATTTATATTAGATAAAAGCTTCATAAATTAATAAACGTCACTGTATTTATTATGGCTCTTGCCAAAGGAAATAAATGCAGTAAATGCCTTGTTAAAAAAAAATACCATGTGATTGGTTGAATTATTAGTGAGCAGCGACCCTAATTAACAAGGTAATAACTTGCCAACTTGCTGACAGGGCAGTTTTTCAAAACTCATCTGTGCCAGGTAAGCCTCCTACAGGGTAAGAAAATGTGTGAGACAGTAAAGGACAAAGAACAGGACTGTTATTGACCAGCTCTCAGAATGCTGTGTGTTCTAGTCCCCCATCTCTTTCATACCTGCGATCTCCCATCCCTCGTCCCAGACCTGCCCTCACTGTAGTGGATATATTTAATCTTATAGCTGTCAAGGAGAGCTGTGCTAGGGACCTCTGCATCTTTGCCTTTCTATCCTCTCCTTTGCTTCCAGCCACAACTCCTAGGTACCACTGGTGATCTGTAAGATGCTGACTATGCCTGCCTTTCCATCCTCTCTTTTGTGTCTAGCTGTGGCTAGAGGGTACCCAGCAGGTTGTATTCTAAGATGTTAGCTGTTCTCATCATTTTATCTTCTCCTTTGCTTCTGGCTGTGGCTCGTGGGTACCACTATCAGATCTCTTAGTTGCTGACTATCCAGATTTATTTTTTTGTATGTTTGCTCTATGAGAAGAAAGCATTTGTGACAATGTGGCTCTCAGCATACCTGGAGTCTAATTTTCTCAACCAGAGAGCAAATGAGAGATGCTTTACGTGATCTGCCTGCCCAGCACTCTTCTGATTTTCATCTCTATGGTTTATATTAGGGGAAGGAGGTCAGGGAAAGTCAATTCCATTCACACTGCTGGTCCCCCACTGAACACAGATCTGAAGAGGCAAGGCCAGAAGACCATCCAAGATATAATATGAATAAAAAGCAACCAATATGATCTTTAGAGTCAGACATGAAAAGCTAATACGATAGGACCCTTTGCTTATCTTTGCAGTGGACCCATTGTGTCTGGGGGAAAGTAACACATTTACACTCAAATACAAATATTTAAACAGTAAACTTTTCTTCCTTCCTAAAGCCATCTTGTGACAACTAGTTGTCGATATTAATTCCAAAGGAGTCTCCTCTGATCCCCCAAAAGTTTAATTAAGAGTTACATTCTAATGAGGCTGATAAAAACTAAAACTCAGTTCAACAATCTATGAATCAATACTTATCAGAGACTCCAACCAAATAAAATATCGATTCAGATGATGTTTCCTTTGGAGAATAATCCCATGTTCTTGTCTCATCCCAACTTGGTAATTTAGGAGAACGTGAGGTGTGACTATAAAGTAATGAGACCGATTACACTTGTCACACATGAAAATCAATCTTGTCATCCAGATAACTCAAGGCACTTAGATAATTTGAGACCTCTTCACTTACATAAATTGGAGCACTCTGGGGTTGGAGGAAGAAAATTTTTGTAATGGGTTATACCTCAAGTGAATATGGGGTTGGTTGAATTAACTGTTCTTCCAAATTAATAGCTTGGCTTTCAATGTCAGTTTTAGATGTTTTTTCTTTATTCTTTGAGTTTTTCACACATGCATATAATGTATCTTGATAATATTCATCCCTTTCTTCCCCCACTCTAACATCTACCAAATCTGCCCTATATTCCTCTCTCAGCTTCATTTTTTTCTTTTTAACCACCAAGTCCAATTTGTGCTAACATCCATGCCTGGGCTGAAGAGATTCTCTAAAGCATGGTCAGCCTACTAGGGGCCACACCATTTTAAAACTTTTATTTGAATTTTTTCATTCAATATATTTTCATCAAGGCGTTCTCCCCACCAGTTCCTCCCAGATGCTTCTCATCTCACCTCCCTACCCACCCAACTTCACGTTCTCTCTTTATAAAAACACAGAATCAAAATCAAAACAAAAATACATACAAAAAAAAAGACAAAAATGATAGAACAAAATTAAAAGCCCACACCAAAGATAGATAGATAGATAGATAGATAGATAGATAGATAGATAGATAGATAAGGTTAGGTAGGTAGGTAGGTAGGTAGGTAGGTAGGTAGGTAGGTAGGTAGATTAAATGAAGAGTTCATTTTGTGTTGGCTAACTACTTCTGGAAACAAGCCCTGTCCTGGCATGTGGTTGAGTATACCCAGTGACACTCCATTGGAGGAAATTGATCTTATCTTTACCATCACATATCAATTACAAGTACTTTCTTGGTTAGGGGTGGGACCCCATGTCCACTTCCCCTTCTCAGTGCTAGAACCCCATCTGGCATGAACCTGTGTAGGTCTGATGGGCAGTACCACAGTCTCTATAAGTTTCTTTGTTTATCAGTCCTGTTGTGTCTGGAAGACACTGTTTTCTTGGAGTCATCCACCACCACCTCTGTCTCTTACAATCTTCCCACCTCCCTTTTCACATAGATCCCTGAGACTTTTAAGAAGGGTTTGATAAAGGCATCCCAGTTAGGACTCAGTCTTCTAAAGTCTTTTATACTCTGCATGTGTACAGTTGTGGATCTTCATGTTAATTACCATCTACTGTGAAAAGAAGTTTCTCTAATGAGGGTTGGGCAAGGCTCTGATCTAAGGTCATAGTAATAGGGTATTAGGAGTCAACTAATTGATATGTTCCTTTAGCATAACAGTAGTATTACATTTTTCCCTAGGCCCATGCCCATCCTATCTAGTCTCAGATTCTTGGCCACTTTAGTGATGTCTGGTTCCATTTGGTTCCATGGAGTGTGCCTCAAATATAATAAAAAAGTGGTTGGTTACTTCCATAACATTTATTCCCATATTGCACCAGCATTTACTGTAGGCAGGTAGCTGTTGTAGTAGGTCATAGGCTTTGTAGCTGGATGATATTGATGTTTACCTTTCTCCTCCAGTACAGAGTACAGAATGCAGATTGCAGAATGAAGTACACAGTATACAGAGTATCTTCAAGCATCATGAATGGTAGTTAGTAGTGTTGGGGTTAGTCTTATGTACTGAGTATTCAGAAGCTGAGTTCTGTGACCCTGTCCATACTAAAACCTGATCTTGGGACAATGTTTTAACCAATGTTCTATAAAGAATGTTCTCCAATAGTCCTTGATTGGTTACTAAAAAGACTAGAGACTATGACTGGGTAGGAGAGAGAGGAGGCTAGGACTGGAGATCAAGTAGGGGGTCTCAAGTAGGGACCATGATATGAAGGACAGAGGAGTTGGAAGAAGGTTGCCATGAAGTAGGATGGATCATGAGCCCTTGGCCAAGAGAAGCTTACCCTGAGGATATACATGTAGCAGAGCAAGACACAGTTGGCAAGTGATGGGGCATTTATCTGAGTATTAATTTCTTAGCTGGGTTAGAATAGCTTCAGAACCTGCTCAGCACAGTGCCAGCAGATTGTAAATAAAATACCAGGTGTTTGTGCCTTTTATTTAGGAGCTAAACAGAAAAGAGAAGGATAGAAACCACCACCACCACCCCCATAAAAATGCTATGATACAGTAGGGGTGAAACTTCTGATTGGAAACCCATTCAACC
This sequence comes from Rhynchomys soricoides, assembly GCA_019843965.1. Taxonomy (NCBI): domain Eukaryota; kingdom Metazoa; phylum Chordata; class Mammalia; order Rodentia; family Muridae; genus Rhynchomys; species Rhynchomys soricoides. The sequence continues at coordinate 2,445,762 of JADRCH010000036.1, read as the reverse complement.
TCTCCACGATCAATTACGTAAGTGTCATCCTCAGCAATAGTAGCTCACCATAAGGTTATGGAGAACAGCTGGTATCCTTGGCAATGGCCTGTGATGTTTGGGGAATCCATGGAATCCTTTTAGCTAAGGATTCAACACGATGTAACCCATTCCTGATACTGGAAGCTTTCCTTGATGGCATATGGTGTCTAGTTAGGTCATCATCTCTCCCAGTATGTGGTAGCTGCTTTTAAATTCCATTCACAGGTATATATGTTCAGGACGCTTCTACAGCAGGAAGTTTCCTTACAGTTCTCTAAGGACCCTTGATGCTCTTGTCCCTCCCAAAGTCCTGCCTTGACCCTGCTCTCCCATCTCCCTTCAAATCTTCTTACTCTAGTTTTTCCTTCATCTCTCCACAGCACTATAATCTATTTCTCCTTTCTTGGGAGATCCAGGGACCATACATTTAAAGAAAACGGGTCTTCCCTCCCTAACTAGCCAACGACTATGGGTAGCTCATCAGCTAGGTGTGAGAGCTCAGATTTTGTGCAGTGTTCCAGTTTCCCAATAGGCCAGAGTTTGTAGCGTGTATGTGCATGTTTGTGGTGGCTGGGAAAAGGTGAGACTGGGGGATATGAAAAGGAAAGAAAATAGCGTCAGGAATTTGCCACGCCAGTGAGTAGGACATAGCTAGCTCCTCTACCACCAACATTTGTATAATCTTAGACACTTGTTTAGCATCTCTGCGCATTTCCTCACAGAAAATGGAGACAATAGCAGCTGTCTCCTGTGCTTAGTGTTCATGCCCAAGGCAATCATGGTTGTAAAACTATTCAGCATCATGCAGGTGGAGCTGGATGACAATGATTAAGGCACTGTGATAACACTACAGAGGGATTGTTGTTGTTTTTGTTGTTGTTGTTGTTGTTATTGTTTGAAGCAAGACTGCCATTAGCTCTCATACCTTATTTTTAAAATGAGAAAAACCTTCACTTTGGAAGTACCTACCTAGTTTCAAATGCTTCATTTGCTACAAAGGAAGCTACATTCTAAGCAGGTAATATGGCTTGGCCAGTATGGACAAGGGACAGAAGCCAAATAGGTATCTACTCTTCCCACCTTTTGTCTCCTTTGCATAATTATGATGAAGGAGGAGCTACTTTCTACTCAATAGTGGTTGCTCAGAATCTCAGTGAATCTGTCCTGTCAAAGCAGTTTGAGCCACATAAAGGGGAGACATTAAGTAAACTCAGGCACCAGCCAACAGCATATATTGATTGATTTCTGTGTGAAGAGTGTTGCATTTTGTGCTGAATGGGATCCCGTATGCCCATTCTCCAAGGCAGGGAGTTGACCTGGTATAGGTTGACCTGGGTTTTTCTGTAAAAGCATTCCCCAGATAGCTGCTTAAGCAGCTGTTAACCGAAAGAGAAAACTCCTTTCCCGGTACCTTTCACTTTCAAGCCTCATGGTGCTCTTCTGTGCTATGGACTGTTTTGTTTATCCTCACCACACAGTCTCTCCTCAGACCTGAGAAAGGTTTGAGATCCTGGAGCTCAAAGACAAACAAAGGTGGAGTGTGTAGCAAGATAAAGCTATCCTTATTTCTTTATAATTCTTTTTCAGTTTGGTGATCACCTTGGATATTTAATCATGTTTAGATTGCATTTGTATTTCTCCCTGCAAATTAGCAAAAGCTGCAAAAGTACCTTGTTCGTAAGATGGGAGGCTTTGTGCTTGATTTTTGCTCTTTCCCCTTGGGGTTGGGGGTGTAGCATGAATGTGGATCCCACCTGAGCTCCTGATGGTTATGTATCAGTCATATCTATACTCCATGGAGAGAGATGGAAGGTCCCCTAACATGTGTGCCTGTGTGCTTTCTGTCGGTGTTTGGGCTTGGTGCTCTTCACTCTCGTCCCATTTCAACCCTCTCACCACTCATTTTTATTAAAAAATCACATCATTTTCATTAATCCAAATTCTCTCTCTGAATTCCTTTTGGAAACTGAAGAACTGTGAACATGTCTATGCAGCTGGATTCTCTATGTCTTCATCATTTCAAGTTCTCAATAAGTGTTCTTGGCAAAGGTGTTTTGTTTTCTGTCCGTTTGTGCTATGTGTTGCCTGTGTGAAGAACTGAGGACTAGCCATCAACAATGGAAGTTTAAGACCTCTTGGGCTGCAAGAGAGGCAATAGCAAAAGAATGCCAAGGTGGGATTCTATGAATATGAATGGTCAGATACACCAAAACATAAAAGCAAGCAGAAGTTCTCTTGGTTCTAATTGGCTCAGCCTCTGAAATTTGACACTTTAATTGTGGTGTTCTTGGACTTTTACCTAGGAATGATTATTGGAAGGAATTTAAGCTTTTGCCTGTAATATGGCTGCAGAGAAGAGGCAAGTGCCAAGCTTCAAAATGAGTCTGCCTGGAGCAGAAATCAATAAAAGAAAAAGAAGGAGGAGGAAGAGCAAGCAGCAGAGGAGGAAGAAGAGGAGGAGGAAGAGGGGGAGGGTAAGAGAAGGAAAGGTAATGCAACATAATGATTGACGTAGGTAGTTAGATAGACAGACAGATATATAGATGATAGACTGATAGATGATAAATGGATAGTAAATAAAAGATAATTGATTGGCAGATATCTGATATGCATACATAGATGAGAGAAAGAGATGATGTATAATTAAGTTACAGGTAAATAGGTAATGGACAAACATGTACATGATAGATGAATGATGTAGCTGATAGGTAAACAATTGATAGAAGCATATATCTTAGTTATATACAGACAGACGGACAGACACTCAAAATGAAATTAAATGGGTTATTAGAAGGAAAAGTAAAGCTCTACTATTTTCAAAGTAAAGTTCAAAATAAGAGTCTCAAATGCATTTACTCTGATTTGTCATTTTGTTGGGGGAAGTTTCCCCATCTTCCTCAAAGAAATATTTCCTAGGGCTCATTAAACAAGGGCTTGACACATTATGAAACTACCTACAAAAATATGCAATTTTTATTTGTCCTTGAATTTTAGCTATTTATTAGTCCATTTCTCACCTTCATTTGTTTTCCAGTAGGGAGAAAACGTTGGTGTGCCACAGAGTGTGTGTTAAGGTCAGAGGACAACTTCCAGGCGAAGGGTCTCACCTTACACCATATGTATTCCAGAGATCAAACCCAGGTCCTCAGGCTTGGTGGCAAATGTCTTTAAGACTGAACCGTCTTAGCAGCTCTGTTAGCTCACATCCCCATCAGACTCCTCAGTTGTGAGAAGAAAGAAACTGTAGTCTCCATTGGTGAAGGGGTTTGCTTGAGGAAAGCAGCAAGAAAGGAAGCAACACTTCAGCAGAGCCCCACAGAAGGGAGGGGGCTTTGAACTAGTCTAGAATCAAAGACTGCCCATTAAACTCTAGCAAAGCTTTTTCCTCCTTATTCTAAAGAGACATCTCTCTTTTGACCTGGCTGCTGTTTGTGCACCAATCCAAATGAAGGATTATAAAGAAACTGTATATGAGGTGGCTGGGGAGATAACTCAGCAGCTAAGAGGACTTGTGGCTCTTTCAGAGTAACTAAGTTCAGTTCCCAGCACCTACATCAGGCATCTCACAAGCATCTATAACTCTAGCTCCTGAAATCCTCTAATTTCTGCAAGCACAAGCAGACATTCGTGTACACATCCACATATTTTTTTAAAAATTTTGAGAAAAGGAAAAACATGAATTCATATGACGGAATAAACTCAAAATCTTGTCCTGAAATCAAGCAGGCAGCTTTATTCAGTGACTTCATTTTAATTAAGAACCAAAGCTCGTTAAGAAATCTGGCACAGCCTGCCTTCATAAAATGAGGGAAGCCTGCAGCTCTCCAACCCTTTCTTTCCTCAGGCAGATTTATCACACTCATCCTAGAAATCCAGAGTCAGTGAGAAACGCCCCACACTCCTCAGTTTAGCTTTTATAAAGCTCCATTCATTGCCCCTCCCCCACACCAGCCTCATCTGAGTCTGTCACTATTCTGTGGCTCATTGACTTTTGGGTAGGTTTGCAGCCCAGTGCAACTATGTGAGTATCACCACCTCCAATCCAGCACACTACCACTGACCACCACAAATACAGGCATCCTCTGACTCTCAGATCAGTGCCCCTGGCTGATGTATGCATAGGAAGAAGATCATACCTTTTTTTCTTATTGAGAGGACTCTTGGATCAACCAAAAAAAATTCTTGGAAACAGATATATATATATATGGCTGAGAAACACATGGTGTATGAAATTTTGTTTTGCTAGGACATCATAAAGCCAAGTGTTGAAGACTGTTTAGTTACTTTTTTATTGCTGGGATACAACACCATGACCAAGGCAACTTAGAAAACAAAGCATCTAATTGGGCTCATGGTTCCAGTAGGTTAGAGTCCACAATGGTGGTGAGAAGACATGGCAGCAGAAATAGCTATGAGCTCACATCAGAGAGAACTAACTGGAAATGGCATGGGATTTTGAAACCCCAAAGCCCTCCCCCGGGACACAACTTCTCCAACAAGGCCATCCCTCTGAATTCTTCTCAGAGTTCCATCGATGAGGGAAACCAAGTCTTCAAAGTCTGAGGCCATAGAAGCTATTCTCGCCCAAACAACTACAAGGGTCTAATTATAAAGGCGTAGTTACCTTTCTGCTCTTTAGAATTACACATTTCACATACTTGTGCACGTGTACACACATGTTCTAGTGAGGTCATCACTCGAGAATCGAGGGAGATTCCTTCCACTCATTCATGAGAGTGCTCCACTTTGCACCTAAACCAGATTATACAAATAGAAAAATTAGGTAATTGAATTTATTATGCAGCAATGACAAGTGAGTTAAGACAAGACACCTCATAATTAGATGCAGCATGCTCATGGTTAAAATTTAATGAGCTCATTTTCCCTGTATCTGAGGGGTGTGTAAATTTAGCTCAGTGGGATTACTCAGGGCAAAGGTGTTACATAGAGGCAAATTATTACTAGCTGAGTTTGCAAGCTTCCCACTTGCCTCAAAAGCCCTTGTATCTCAGCCTCCTGGGGTATAGAGAATCTAGTCTTTGTGTGTGTGTGAAATTCTGAATTTAGATTCTGTGGTCCTGTTTCATATATCCTGTGCAGAATTAACAGAAATTAAACTAAACCTAATTATATGAAAAATATATTGAAAAAAGTATGTCCTTCCTTTGAAATGTGTTCTTTTAAGTTGTTGGGGCTACAGACGTCTCCATGGTTAAGAGTAATGGGTGCTTTTGCAAAGGACCTGAAATTAGTTCCCAGGACCCACATCCGGCACCTGTAACTCTAGCTCCATGGGTCAGATGCATTCTTCTGGCCTCTAAGAACATTTCATTCATGTGGTATGCACTCGTACCAAACACAGAATGCATTTCTTACGTTGAGATTTCACAGATAGTTGAATTTGTTCTGGGATCTTTTAGCTCAGAGAACTACTTTCAGAGATAAGCAGCTGAAATAAAAAATAGTAAGCAGTTGAAAGGGGGCAAGGATCTGTATCGTTACAGAAGAGAAAATCAGGTGATTGAATTTATTATGCAGCAGTCATGAGTTACACAAGATGCTGAGGTCAAGGGTCAGCACTGGGATGTATAGAACGTGTTACCTCTGTGAGAGCATTCATGCTAGCCATTTCTGTTGGCTTTGTTTCCCCTTCTGAATAAATGCCCCCTTTTATTGCTTTTAGCTCTCAAATACTAATAATAGTGATGACAATATTTAAAATGTTTTAAAATTTATTTTAAGCTATAACAATACAAAATACTTTTGGAAACACTATCTTCCTTTCTGTTTAACTTTATTTCAGTCAATTTTAAATAACAGGTTGCAATTGTATTGGTCCCTTTCTTACTTTTTCTTTAATGTAATTTCCTCTTGCTTGAAAACACACACTGTATGTCAAAAATACCTAAACACAGAGATTTAGGCTAGAAATACAATACAACCTTAACTCTAATGGTTCCAGCAGGACTTGTTCAATAAAATGATTTATTGGTTTTGCTGTCCTTTGTTTGTTGTATATTGGGTTATTTGTTAGTTTTCACAAGGGAAGGAGGTGGTTTGAATTTTGGTAAGTACTGCTTTGTGTTTCTGCCTTGCATCTTATTCAAACTTCCTAGCACTACATGTACATTTAAGTGTTAAGATCTTATTATTTCCATGTCAGAAATAATGGTTTTTTTCCTTTGATGAGAACATCTTCTTTGGAGATCATGTAGGAAGGAAAAAAAGTCTCAGAATGTTTACAAGTCCTGCTGCTCTGAGACTGTCCCTGATCTCAGACTCCACTCCTTCAACACTTACCCAGGTACCTTCTTCATAGTAAGAATAAGAAGGAAGCCTCATGGTCATCCAGGTCACTTGGAATCAGTCCCAAACGTGAGAGGCTCAGATACTGTCTTCTACTGGCGAGACTTTCATTAGTCATACTCTAGATTTCTCTGGCAGTACAGTAAAAAGGACACATTCCCTACAATGAGAAGGAAGTCTAAACCACAGCAATTTGGCATTACACAGCTCTACCAAAAAGTCAAATAAAAGTATTGAGACCTGGATCCTGTCAATAAAAAATACATTGCAAAGATGCCACCACAACTACTCCAAGTGGAACAGGGGTCCATCCTATCTGCAGACACCAAACTCCAACACTAGTGCTGATGTCAAGAAGTGCTTGCTGACAGGAGCTTGCTATGGCTGTCCCCTGAGAGGCTGTGCCAGAGCCTAACCAATTCAGATGGGGATGCTTGCAGCCAACCATCAGACTGAGCACTGGGACCCCACTGGAGGATTAGGGGAAGGACTGAATGAGCTGAATGGGTTTTCAGCTCCATAGGAAGAACAACAATATCAATAAACCAGAATCCCCAGAGCTCCCAGGGACTAAACCACCAACCAAAGAGTACACATGGAGGGACCCATGGCTCCAGCTGCATATGTAGCAGAGGATTGCCTTATCTAGCATCAGTGGGAGGGGAGGCCCTTGGTCCTGTGAAGGCTCAATGACCCAGTGTAGGGGAATGCTAGGGTGGTGAAACAGGGGTGGGTAAGCACCCTCGTAGAAGCAGAGGGAGGGGGATAGAATGGGGGTTTGTGGAAGGGAAATCAGGAAGGGGGATAACATTTGAAATGTATATAAATCCACTTGGACTTGAGCTTTGTACAGGGAGATAGGAATGGATCAATTCGCAATCTTCTACATGTAGACCGCCAGTTGAACCAGCACCATTTGTTGAAGATGCTGTCTTTTTTCCACTGTTTGGTTTTAGCTCCTTTGTCAAAGATCAAGTGACCATAAGTGTGTGGGTTCATTTCTGGGTCTTCGATTCTATCTCACTGATCTACCTGCCTGTCACTGTACCAATACCATGCAGTTTTTTATCACTACTGCCCTGTAGTACAGCTTGAAGTTAGGGAGGCTGATTCCCCCAGAAGTCCTTTTATTGTTGAGAATAGTTTTTGTTATCCTGGGTTTTTTGTTATTCCATATGAGTTTGAGAATTGCTCTTTCTAGGTCTATGAAGAATTGAGTTGGGGTTTTGATGGGGATTGCATTGAATCTGTAGATTGTTTTCCGCAGGATAGCCATTTTAACTATGTTAATCCTGCCAATCTATGTGCATGGGAGGTATTTCCATCTTCTGAGAGCTTCTTCGATTTCTTTCTTCAGAGATTGAAGTTCTTGTCATACAGATCTTTCACTTGTTTGGTTAGAGTCACACCAAGATATTTTATATTGTTTGTGACAACTGTGAAGGGTGTTATTTCCCTAATTTCTTTCTCAGCCTGTTTATGCTTCAAGTATAAGAAGACTACTGATTTGCTTGAGTTAATTTTGTATACAGCCACTTTGCTGAAGGTGTTTATCAGCTGTAGCAGATCTCTGGTGGCGTTTTTCGGGTCACTTAAGTATACCATCATATCATCTGCAAATAGTGATATTTTGATTTCTTCCTTTCCAATTTGTATCCCTTTGACCTCCTTTTGTTGTCTGATTGCTTTAGCTAGGACTTCAAGTACTATATTGAATAGATAGGGAGAGAGAGGGCAGCCTTGTCTAGTCCCTGATTTTAGTGGATTGCTTCCAGTTTCTCTCCATTTAGTTTGATGTTGGCTACTGGTTTGCTGTATATTGCTTTTACTATGTTTAGATATGCTCCTTGAATTGCTGATCTTTCTAAGACTTTTATCATGAAGGGATGTTGAACTTCGTCAAATGCTTTTTCAGCGTCTAACAAAATGACCATGTGGTTTTTTTCTTTGAATTTGTTTATGTAGTGGATTACAAGCAATCTACAGATTCAATGCAATCCCCATCAAAACCCCAACTCAATTCTTCACAGACTTAGAAAGAGCAATTCTCAAATTCATATGGAATAACAAAAAACCCAGGATAGAAAAAACTATTCTCAACAATAAAAGGACTTCTGAGGGAATCAGCCTCCCTGACTTCAAGCTGTACTACAGAGCAGTAGTGATGAAAACTGCATGGTATTGGTACAGTGACAGGCAGGTTGATCAATGGAATAGAATCGAAGACCCAGAAATGAACCCACACACTTATGGTCACTTGATCTTTGACAAAGGAGCTAAAATCATCCAGTGGAAAAAAAGACAGCATCTTCAACAAATGGTGCTGGTTCAACTGGCGGTCTACATGTAGAAGATTGCGAATTGATCCACTCCTATCTCCCTGTATAAAGCTCAAGTCCAAGTGGATCAAGGACCTCCACATAAAACCAGATACACTGAATCTAATAGAAGAGAAAGTAGGGGAAAGTCTCGAACACATGGGCACAGGGGAAAAGTTCCTGAACAGAACACCAATGGCTTGTGCCCTAAGATCAAGAATCGACAGATGGGACCTCATAAAATTACAAAGCTTCTGTAAGGCAAAGGACACTGTAAATAGGACAAAACAGCAACCTACAGATTGGGGAAAGATCTTTACTAATCCTACATCAGATAGAGGGCTAATATCCAATGTACACAAAGAACTCAAGAAGCTAGACTCCAGAGATACAAATAACCCTATCAAAAAATGGGGAAGAGAGCTAAACAGAGAATTCTCAACTGAGGAAACTCAAATGGCCGAGAAGCACCTAAAGAAATGTTCAACATCCTTAGTCATCAGAGAAATGCAAATTAAAACAACCCTGAGATTTCACTTCACACCAGTCAGAATGGCTAAGATCAAAAACTCAGGTGACAGCAGATGTTGTCAAGGATGTGGAGAAAGAGGTACACTTCTCCATTGCTGGTGGGAATGCAAGTTGATACAACCTCTCTGGAAATCAGTTTGGCGGACCCTCAGAAAATTGGACATAATACTACCTGAGGACCCAGCTATTCCACTCCTGGGCATATAACCAGAAGATGCTCCAACAAGTAATAAGGACACATGTTCCACTATGTTCATAGCAGCCATATTTATAATAGCCAGAAGCTGGAAACAACCCAGATGTCCCTCCACAGAGGAATGGATACAGAAAATGTGGTACATTTACACAATGGAATATTACTCAGCTATTAAAAACAATGACTTCATGAAATTCGCAGACAAATGGATGGATCTTGAAAATATCATCCTGAGCGAGGTAACACAGTCACAAAAGAATAAACATGGTATGTATTCACGGTTAAGTGGTTATTAGCCCAAAAATTTGAAATACCCAAGAGTCACTTTGCAGCAACAGTAGGGCTGAGTGTGAGGTCCCAGATGGAGGACTTGGAGAAGGGACTGAAGGAGCTGAGGGAGTTTGCATCCCCAGGGAGGTAGCAACAGTGGCAACTGGCCTGACCCCCTGATACTCCTGGAGACTGATCCACCAACCAAAGAATACACATGGAGGGACCCATGGTGCTGGCCACAAATGTGGCAGAGGAGGGTCTTATTATCCATCAGAGGAGGAGAGGCCCTTGGGCCTGAGGGTGTTAGATTCCCCAGTATAGGAGAATGCCAAGGAGGGAAAACAAGAGTGAGTGGGTGGGTGGGTGGGAGATTACCCCCATAGTGGCAGGGGGAGGGGGGAGGGAATGGGGAGGTTCCAAATAGGAGATCTGGAGAGGGGGAAACATTTGAAATGTAAATAAAGTATGAAAAATAAAAGAAGAAGTGTATATAAATAAAATAACCAAAAAGGTAATAAGAAGAAGAAGAAGAGAATCGTAGGTCACAGAGACATAGAGTATAGACTGCCACACATGGATGGATGAAAAGATTAGAGGGGGATAACTACATGTTTTAGCATGTAATGGTGTCCTGATTAGCCTTAACTGTCAATTTAACAAAGTCTACAATCATCTGAGAGAAGCTTCAACTGAGAAATTTCCTCCATGAGATTGGGCTGTGGACGTGCCTATGAGAAACAATCTTGATTCGTGGTTAATGTAGATATGTCCAGTCCACTGAGGGTGACACCATTCCTAGGCAGGTGATCCTGGAATGTATGAGGAAACTAGGTAACTATGAGCCTAAGAGCAAGCTAGCGAGGAAGCTAGACAGCAGTGTTCCTCCATAGCTGCTACTTCAAGCTCCTACTTTAAATTTCAGCCCTGAATTTCCTCAATGATGAACTTACTAGAAGTACAAGCCAAACGAATTGTCTCTTCCCTAAGCTGCTTTAGTTCAGAATGTTTCATCTGAGATAGAGAAGGAAACTAGAACAGAAGGAATCTACAGGGTTAAGAACGCAGAGAGTTATCAATGACTCCCAGAACATGGGAAAGAGCTATGGGGTCTTTCCTTCTGTGGTTCCTTCTGTAAGTCCATGGACTTCAGGGCCATAGAAGGAACCACACCTAAAGACACTTTAACTTCAGATTTCTGGTCTCCTCTCTTGTACTGTAAAAAAGTATGTATGTTGTAAGCCACATAATCTGTGACAGTTTGCTATAACAAGCGTAGGAAGTTACCACCATCATCCTCAGAAATGATGATTTACTGAACCATCAGCATTAGGCTGTGCTATGGTACCATATCATATGACAAAGCAACCTATAAAAAATAAAGTATTCATACTGCTCCTATTTGCAGATAGACTTTGACATTCAGAGACTTTTTCCCCCTGCATTTATTTATTTATTCGCTTTACATCCCAATCACCACAGTCCGCCTCTTTCCAGTCCCTCCTCCTCACATGGTCCCCTCCCCATCCTTATCGCCTTCCCCTCTTATAAGGGGGAGGTCCTCCTGGGTAACAACAACCCCCCTCTCACATCAAGTCACTGCAGAACTAAGTACATCCTCTCCCGCTTAGGCCAGACAAGGCAGTCCAGTGAGGGGAACAGGATCCACAGGCAGGCCACAGAGTCAGGGGCAGCCCCCATTCCAGTTGTTGGGGGACCAGCATGAAGACCAAGCTGCACATCTGCTACGTAACATACAGAGACTTATCAAAGCTTCAAAACAGGAAAGCACTGACATTCATACCCATTCTCTCTGATTCCAAGAATTCTTCTGGTCCTTCCCCTGTGATGTAAGAGTTGCTGGAACAGTATTATTAAGTGGAAACATGGCACTTTCATATGTAAACAGCTGTGAAGCTAGCCAAACTGGAACATGCCAGATACCAGTGCCAATCACATAACAAGAATGCTGCAATTTCAGAGAAACACCAGGTTAGCACAAAGCTTTGCTTGAACTCTCACCAGTTGCACAAGGTCAAAGAAGGTTTTCAGGGAAATGGGACATGTTGGGCAAAGGCACAGAGGTTGAAGAGAGTAGGGTCAAGTTTTATCACTGAGAGGCACTTGATCAGTTATTAAGACAGAGACCAGTACCTCCCTACAAGGGAGGCTGTGAATCTTTTCCAAAGACTAGCTTGATCTTGTTGCACACACTGGGTTCTGCTGTTAACATAACCTCTCTTTCTCTCTCTCTCTCTCTCTCTCTCTCTCTCTCTCTCTCTCTCTCCTCACCCCCTCTGTGCATGCGCATGCATTTGTGTGTGTGTGTGTGTGTTGTGTGTGCATGCGTGTGCTCATATGTGCGTGTACATACATACATATGGAGGCCAGAGGTCAACATTAGGTGTCTTCCTCCTTTCCCATCCCCTGTATTTTTTGAGGCACAGTCTCTCAGTGAACCCAGAGCTCACCTAGTCAACTAGGCTGGCAAACCAGCACCAGATTCACTGTCTCCATTTCCTAGAGGATGGAATTACAAATGTGTATCACCACTTTTTACATGGGTGCTGTGGCTGTGGACTCAGATCTTTTTATACAGCAAGTATTCCACTGACGGAGGCATTTCCCCAACCCCAGAGCCCACTACTCTAATGCTTAAATCCAGTAACACACACACACAAGCAGGTCTTTCCCATGGCCTCCTTAGATACAGATAACCAGCACTGCAGGGCAGCCTACAGCCTAGAGAAGCTGCCCGCCCACAGAGACCCTGGGCTTGGTAACTAGACAACTAGCTGGCTGGGGTCAGGGCAGGGAGAGCTGCTACCCAGGTCTTCATGCCTGCCTGAAGGAGACCATCAGGATTGAGGGGACATCACTCAGTTTAGAGAACTGGAAAGTCATGTGGCTATCATCAAGGTTGGATGTGATCTAGGGTAAGTTGAGTCTGCATTTTGCTAGTTGTAGTTCATAGACATGGTCACCTAAACAAATTTACATCTATCATCTTTTGAGAAATTTGAGTCCTTCAAGAATACTATGAAATATTGTATTTCCCAGTTGGAAATCTTTAAAAACAGTTTTCAATATTAAGGTTCCAGCCATGCTTTATAACTGCACATAATCACAGACAATAACTGGATAGATTTTCTTTCTTTTATATAGAAATAAATCCGAATCTCAGAGAGGTGGAGTAATTTACCCAGTGTCACACAGCAACAAGAGCAAGACAGCCTGGATGAAAACTGAAACCTTTAGTCTTTAGGTCCTGTATCCCATTCCAGGTACACCCTGGAGGCTTTGACCAGTAGTCTAAAAAGGCCTCCACCCACGACCTTAACCAAAATACGTCATGTGTGGGACTCTTGCTCCCAGATAAATGAGGGAAATATAGAATCCCAGAGGCTAACAGACACGACAAACCCACATGCACTAAACCCTTAGTCCAAGCACCACTAGGCTACCTGGGAGCCAGCGTGCGTAGGGTCAGTTTTGGATTTCAGGGTCATTTTCCATGGAAGTTTTCTGGTGACCAGACAGAGAAAAGCACCCAGGGATGCCTATATTAAAAACCCTAAACAAAAGGCAACATTTGCCAGTCAGACTGTCCTTAACTGGAGGTCTGCGGCTTTGGGGCTTTTGTACTGGACTTAGAAACCTAAAGAACCGTGGGTTCTCTTTCTGAAGATCCACCTGCCCGCAGTACTCCACTGCCACGCCTAGGGGGCGCTCTCGCCGTGCTCAGCGGCGTGAGTGTAGTAGTTGTTTCCAGCAAAACAACAGTGAATTAACAGCAGATGGGTGTTTTGGCTCAATTTTCTTAAGCATTTTCAGAGAAAGACGCGACACTTGTAAAGAGGAATTTACAAAACCTTCCTGCTTAGTGATCCACACAAATATTTTCAAAATATGTTCATTGGACAATTTCCTTTCTGCTTCCCTAGCAAATTGGTTTTGTTTTTGAATCCGCCCTCAAAGTCCCAAATCTCTCTCTCTCTTTTCATGGCATATGGTAAGCTTTAATGGTTACAGATTACCACTGTCTCCTGATTGAAGCAGCTGTTTGCAAGGACCCACTTTTATCCCTGCTCTCCTTTGGCCTGTAACACAGCAGCATGATAAATCCATAGCAGTCTGTATGCCCTAGCAAAGCTCCTCACATGGAAACCAGGGGTATTGTATCTGCTCTGCAGCTGAGGGGGCTCCCCAGCAAAGCATAGCTACTAAGCAGAATAATCAGTCCCTTAATTCCAATCGCTGTGGGTCAGGAAGATCGCTCCCCTGTCTCATCCTCACTCCAAAATTACTTACTGCGTCATATACAGGGGACACCAGGTTTCAGGTAACTGATTAAGTGAAATCTTAGACACTGTCATGCCTGAGATGAAAAGAATTACAATTTTCAAATGAGGCAGAGGAAACTCAAATAGTGGACATGGAGAGATAGTACTATGTTAGCTGAGAATTCTTGCTGACCATACACAAGACCTGCACAGGCTCAAGCTAGATGGAGTCCCAGCACTTAGAAGTGAAAATGACATCAGGCCCCACTCCTAACCAAGAGGCTATTTGCAAATGATACCCACCTGCAATAGGAAAATCAGGTTTTCCCAACCACTTCCGGGCCAGGTTGGGTCCCATGCCCAGGAGTAGTTGACCAACACAAAACAAACTCTGTGGAATGCTTTTGTGGATTTTTGTATCATTTTGTTCTGATTGGGCATATTATTTTTGTCTTTTTTTCTTGTTTGCTTTGATATTCATTTTTTGTTTTGTAGCAGGGTTTTTTCTTTCTTTCTTTTTTTTTTTTTTTTTCCTTTTTCTTTTTTGAATAGAGAACAAAATTACATGGGTAGGAAAGCAGAGAGTATCTGGGAGGAGTCAAGGGAAGGAAAACACATAATCAAAATATACTGTATGAAAAACTGCTTTAAGATACCTGCTGACCAAGCATATGAAAGCAAGTGAGTTAGTTGTCACTGCTAATATTAAAGTGTGTGCGTGTGTGTGTGTGTGTGTGTGTGTGTGTGCGCGCATGAACTCACATATGAGCATGCCCACATATAAACACACTGCCTCCCTCATCCAGAAAGACTAGACTCTTCTGTGTATGTTTGCATGTGTGCACAATTCCAGGGAAGATTTTGCTGCACACAAAGCAGCCTGCCCTGCCCCCACTGTGGAAGAAGCAGGTCCCCCGGGATTAGGCAAGAAAGAATTGTTCATGGACAGCAGAGGCCAGAGAACAATGCAGACCCCTGCAACAGACACAGAGGCAGCCTGCAAGCCTGGGTGGGGGTCTGACCACATGGCCACTGCAAAGGAGCTGGTACTGTCATCTCTAGAAGAGACTAAAAAGGACTCAAATTAGCAAACGCTATGATTAGCAGGTGGTTTAGGAGACACGAAGCTCAGGAAGAGACTGGGATGGGGGTGGGGGTGGAAAGAGGCCTAGATCAACTGAGCTTGTTTTTACATTGCAAAGTAAAGATAATTCAAAATGTTTCCTACAGGAATATAATATCTACTGATTCGTTTAAGGAAAAATAATGGAGCTGTCTAATGTGCAAAGTTCTCCCCAAAAGAAGAAATTAAGGGTGTCCTGTTCTGCAAAACAATCTTAAATTAACTTACACAATTATTGTAGGTGACTTCTGGTGAAATTATACATTTTAATGCTTTTAAATGCACTGGACCAAAGAGTTGGCAACTCTAGAGGTTTTAAATGCCAGTTTCACTCAGAGTATCCTGAACTCCTTTCAGATGCTTCAGATAATCCATCAAAATTTAATAAGTTACCTCCTTTTAGCTTATTGTCTGTTCCCCAACTTCTCCTGGAGTTTATCAAAACTTCACAGCTTTTCTTCAGACATAAACAACCCTTCTTATAGGTCACCTCTCCACCTCAGAAGTCTTAGAACACAAGCAAATACTTCATGGCCCAGGTTTTTTTTGGGGGGAGGGGATTCTTTCTTTCTAAAGAAATTTAGATTAAATTTTCAAAAGTGAGTGGCTTCCCCTCAAAGATGCCCCTAGGAATCTACAGCACATAATTACTAGCAATGGCCTGTCTTCTTTCCCATCCCCAACTATGATTATGTGCTTTCATGTGTGTTTGAAGCAAACGGCCAGGATTCTTCTCTTTGCAGTTGTCCTAAGTCTTGGCTTCTCTAGACTGCTTTCTTCAGAGCTTTGACTGGAGGATGGAATACTTGGAAGGACTGGACAAAGATCCCTATTGCCCCTTAACTCATTTTTGGATGAGCCAGAGTGTAGATTTGTGTAGCAAGACTTTGGCATGCAAGTCCAAACAACCTCACACCAAAACACAACCACAACTAAACGGTCCAACTGAGGGGACCAAGTGCTCACTAATCAACTCAGATGGGACTGTCACCTCTGGTACTGTCACAGCACAGAAAATGCAGGTGGGATTCTGACACATAAAGAGGGAAACAAGGCAAATATGTGGCAGGACCATAACACAAAATAATCATAGTTTCAGTTGTCACTAAATGCTTGGCTCTTTAGAACAACATGAACATATTAGAAAAATCACCATGGTGCCTCTCATATCATTTAAAGAAAACTTGCCTGACATCAATCTCTCTTTTAATTGAAGTGATTCAGTCACTCACCTGACCAAGTGAAGTCCCAGCAATACACTGGGACTCTCATAGGCATCAAAAGAAAGATTCCCATTTTTGTGTGTGCCATGATAGTAACTAAAAGTGTCCCTAAACTAAAGATGACTTGCTAAGGTAAATTCACAAACGTGGGGCCCAGAAGTCCCTTTTAGAAGCCACAGTGAGAAAATTGTCCTCACTCATTTACATCTCTGTGTCATGTACTAACCAGAAGAGCCAGGACACTATGACACACTTGACAAGCCTTGACAGGTAGCCTGCACTATTTGTGAGGGTGTGGGTAACAGATGCCTTTACCGTGCAGTTATCCTGGCTAGCCCAACCTCACCAAGGAATGGCTTTGTTGTCTCTTAGATGATTCATTTCAGCTACAACTTTAAAACAGGCACCAGGTTGTCATGATGGTTCAGTGAGAACGTATATTTGTCACCAAGCCCAATAAACTGAGTTTGGTCCCTGGAAACCCCATAGTGGAAAAAGAAAACCAGCACCTTCAAGTTCTTCTCTAACCTCCACACATGCACTACCACCGCCCACTGACCCACAATACATAATAAAGAAAAAATTAAAGAAAAGTCGGGTATTCAGAGGGCTGAGCACTCCAGCTTCTGCCTTGAACTGACCTCTTGGTTGATGGTCCTCTCTGAGTCCTACAAGACTGAAGTGAGCCATTCGAGCTCTGGTATCAGGAAACCAAAAGGAGCTTTACTCCCCCTGGATTTCTGGAGGGATTATGGCCATATAAACCTGGCCTTGGTGACTGTGTGTGTGTTCTCTGATGTTTGTCCCTATCCTCCACTGTATTGATTCTGATCCAAATGGTTAGACTTGAACAAGCCTTTTAAAACGTGAAATAATAGGCTGCTCGTATCTTGCAGGAAACTAGACCATTTGGCCACAATTGGAGCGATTTTCCAGCAAAGTTGATGCATTTGCACCTCACCCGACTGAGCAGAAATTAACCCCCATTCGCCAACTGACCCCACACACCCTCCTCACCCCACTGCACTCCAAGATGTTTGTTTTGATATGTTATTCACTACGGTTGCTATGCACTTAAGTATTTAAGCTGCCAGATCCAAGCAACCAGGAAGACCTGGTGATTTGTCCATTTCACTGGTTCTGTATTGCTGGATGAACATAAGATAGGTTTCAGGTAAGTAGAGTCTCTCATTACTCATATAAAAGGAAACATTGTCTATGGTTGGATTATTCAAGGTGTCAAGGTAAATTCTCATAGGCAAAGCTCAAATGCCTTGTGTTTTTTTGTGGGTAGTGTACAGTTCCTGTGTGTAGTTGAGGGAACTCATGAACATATTTGAAATGCTCTGTGCCTACGAATTCTGTGAGTACATTCACTTTTAGCATCCAAGAGTCTTAAATAAAGTATGCTTGCTTTAAAGTAACTAAATTTCTAGATTGTGTCTCTATCTACTATTGTATGCCACATAGTACCTTTCTAACTGCAGTTTAAGTCAAATTAGTAGGTAGCCCAAGATATATTGAAAAGAATGATGTAGATACACGACCCATCATCTAAGCCGTACTCAAGGAGGCGGGCAAATGTCCTGCCTTGATAGCTGCATTTGATGGGACCATGTCAGGACCATGGACAGAGAAGGAATCACAGGAATCCCTAAGAAAAAGAGTGTGGCACTTCAGCTCTATTCTTGGAAGCAAAAGACTGAAAGCCACAGAAACACAATAACAAAAGTCTCTGACTTCCTACGGCTAACTAGATGCTTGTTACATTAAGGGCTTCTGTTACCATTAAAAAATACCAAGTCAGTGAGAACTCTGTTGTACCCTGCTCCTCACTGAAAAACAAAATATAGTGCAATTGTCAAATATATATATTTTAATCCTGATGAAAAACGTTTGTTTTAGTATGCATTCTGGAGACTCCATAGAAGCAATAAAACAATTAATGAATTTGGGAAATAGGTCTTTTCTGCTATTGATTCCAAATGATATTTTGTCTTCCTACGTGTACAATACACACATAGTGTAGATATTAATGGTATGCCTAGGTACTTGCTGATATTCATG
>JADRCH010000036.1:2414924-2424924 GCA_019843965.1 Rhynchomys soricoides | reverse complement strand
TAATGCCAAAGAGATCTACATGAGACCCTGGCTAACAAACAAACCAACAGAATTACCAGGTGTGTACAGTGATTGCACTCGTTTTGCAGAGTTTCCTTTCCTGAATAATCTGAGGAAGCAAAACTTCAACCCTCTGTCTTTATTCATAACAAACAAACACAGATGTCTTAACTAACAAGCAAGTTCTCAGGCCTAACACATGCTTTATGAGACACCAAAGTCAGCAATGCACCTTGTACATCTGGGTCTCTCATGCCTTCTTCTGAAGAACCCCCACCTTCTTCATGTTCTTTTTTAATGGTTTAATTCCTTGGCTTGCTGTAGCTGGAAGTACGACAATGGAATTTCTCTTGTAGAAACTCTCCCATTTATTTTTTTTCCCTTGGCCTTTGAAGGAGATGCGATTGAGTGATGGCCCTGATTTCATTACTGATTCCTCCTGGAAAAGGGCAAGTTTACTAGGTCAAGGTTGAAACACCAAGTCATGGGCTAAGAAGAAACTTAATCTCCCTCTAAATCACTCTGCAGCTCAGGAGTTATTAGACTGGAGACTGTTCTACACAGAACAGAGTCAAGTCCAGGGCTGGCCCTTTTCCAGTGAATTTAGGCAGTTAGACTTAGCCAAATAGATAATTCACTGCCTCTTACCTCCTGCCAGAGGAGAGTGGTTTGAATGATGTAAGAGACATCAAGTTTAGGATAACATAAATCCATGCAGCCTAAAAGGAAAATTCCGTTTGGAGGATATTTTATGCATCATTTATTTTCCTATTTAATACTCATATTGTCTTCCTGTGTTTCTTAAGGTATTGATTGGCACCAACCAAAGGGCTCTGATTGAAAAGGCATCTGGGAAGAAACATGTTCAATATAATGAAGTTAAATACAATGAGTTAACTACAGATTTTAAATGGTTTTATCAAAAGAAAAAAGAAAAAAAAAAGACAAAGGTGTCATTTAATAAATGCTTTAAGAAGCCTGGTTTAATCACCCTGAGGTTTGAGGCAGCTATCAAAATATCATGTGATCCACTATAAATAAACACAATTCTTATTTTTTAGTTATTGCCTATATAAATGATGAAAGTATAAGATAAAAAAATTTTTTAAATGCATCAAAGTAGAATGCATAAAACACAAATTAAATACTTAGACAACAGTACTAAGCCTGGGAGAGCATGCTTTAGGATGTCATTAAAGTACCAATTTAGATTAACTTCAATACCAAAAAGAATGTCATTTTTGAAAAAGAAATAACCAAAACAAATAATGGGGAAAAGCATGACCATGACCAAGGTATGACCTAGGAGAAGCCCAGGACACTGGTGACACACTCAACCTAAAATCACTGTAGGAGAGTTTGTTTACAAAGACACTAATAATAAGAGTCCCCAGCAGAATACAAGAAAAGAGAACAGCCAGAGTCTGCAGAAGGCTGTTATTGTGTCAGGGGCAGAGCCCTCTGACCCTACTCTTCCCCCCCCCTTCCAACCTCCTCTGGGACCTCTCCAGCTGGAATCTAGGGACACATCCCTGTGGATGTCAGGCAAGAGAGAGAGAAGTGAGGAAGAGGGAAAGATCTGGAGAGCATCAGAGAAGAGTAGACAGGCTTTGGTATAAAGGGAACTCAAGACTCAGAAGTCACTCAGAAAACACGTGCATGGCCTGTTTCCATTTCCTCCAAAATATCTATTAATCATTATAGGACATTCAGCACACATCTAATTAAATGTGTTAGTAAACTGGTGGATTACTTGAAATCAAGGTGCTCACCAGTATTAGAAATATAAAATATACACATAAATTATATGACCTGTATGCTAAACTTAGTATGTTTCTAACTTTACCTAGAAAGGCTGTGGCCCATAAAGACTATTCTCAAAATGAAGGACAAGGTGAGACAATACAGTCCATAGAGTACAGCAGACAAACTAGAAGATGGTAGAATTTGAACTAGGCAGCCAAGGGTGAGTTTGGACTGAAAGCAACAGGCATCTCCAGCAGAGGGTTCATCCACAGAAATGAAGCAAGGGATTCTGCAACTCACTGGAATAGAAAAGCACTGCCCTCTACCCTCTAACCCTGCCTAAAAGATAAAAAGCAGTATAAGAATTTGTCCAAAATATTACTGTCATCCAGCTAAAACTACAAACATCTGTGTGCCTTTCCTAACCACTAGACCTTGAACTTTCCTCACAAAAGGAATTGTTTCCACTTCCTCATCTTCTGAAGAAGTGGCCATCAATCATTCTGTTTCCAAAAGTCCTTTGCCTAATGCCAGGGCAGACACACAGGAAAGTCTGACTTTGTTTTGTTAGTTTGTTTGTTTGTTTGGTTTGGTTTTCGAGACAGAGTTTCTCTGTGTAGCCCTGGCTGTCCTGGAACTCACTTTGTAGACCAGGCTGGCCTCGAACTCAGAAATCCACCTGCCTCTGCCTCCCAAGTGCTGGGATTAAAGGTGTATGCCACCACTGCCCAGCAGAAAGTCTGGCTTTGTAATCACATTAGTTACTATTCTTATTATAGTGACAAAATACCTGAGAGGAAAACTTAGAAGAGAGAGGACTTGTTTTGTCTCTCCGTTTAGAAGGGTGTGGTCTGTTGTGGTGGGAAAGGCACCGTTGCAACAGGAACATGAGTTGGATGTAACCCACAGGGTTCAATCCTCAGTGACCTTTTCTGCAATAAGGTCCCATATTCTGCAAGTGTGCCTGAATTTTTGACATTGCAACCCAAGACTGCCATCTGCAAGTCATGCTCTAGAACCATATAAAACAAACATTTCATGTTTAAATGTACTATTTTGCATTGGGTTTCATCTATCACTCTCAAGCCATAGGTTGGAGAGGACCAACAGGCTCCACAGTCCCCTATAACAACATCACCAGCTGGGGACGAAGTGTTCAAACACTGAGTGTATGGGGACATCCCACATTTAAACCACAGCATTAAGGGATAATTTACAATTTGAGATTTGGTACAGACTTTCTGAAAGCAGGAATGAACCGCAGGGAGACTATACAGAACTCGGAAAAACATTTAAGGCCATCCAGAACCTACTCTTAATTTGTTTCCCAGCCTGTCCTGTTCTGTCACACCCAGCCTTTTGCTGTATCAAGTACCCTGTCAGCTCAGTATATCTGTACAGTCAGCAGATCCTGGCCCAGCCCATATGCCTTAGTCTTCCTCACACATGTAGTGTCTCCAGTTCCATTGCCTCTGTCAGAGTCCACTCAACATCAGAACCATTTATGAGTTCTCTTTCTTCCATAGCATTCCATTAGGCCCAGCAGGAGACACTCCCTTCTCTGAACTTGTAGTACACAAAGATGTTGTATCCATCTGTGATTACTTTGCTTCACAAAAGTCCTACCATTGGAATGAAGTCAGTCAAGACTGTCCAGCTAAAGAAGCATAACCGTTTGATCAGCAGTAAATCAAAATATATCCAGATGTACTGGTCATAATGAACCTGGCACACTGTAGATTTACATACTTGCCTGTCTCCAAGTGTTTACATGTTTGCACCTTAACCCTGCCTAAAAGTCTATCCCCATATCTGTTTACTTCACATACTTCTTAACAGATAACATGGAATTCCATGCCCATATCAAATACATTTCCAAGGTTCATGTGTGACTTTGGTTGTCTTCATGACTCCATAATTCTTTGCTGCATTGAATTTGTATCATCATTTTTAGATAGCATTTTTATTACGTCTTGGAGAATTCTCTTACAATTATCATCTTCACTAACTGTCCTGGAATGAGACCAACCTATTAGGAGTCACATATTTAAGAAACGTAACTCTCCCTCCCCTGGCAGGTATCAAATGCCAATAGTTCTTCAGCTACTTTGAGGGATTTGTATCTTCATCCTCACATACTGGGGTTTTTGTCTGGCTGGAGCTTGTTCTAGTCCTGTGCATGTTATAACAATTACTGCAAGTTCATAGGTGTAATTGTCAAAACAAAACAAACAAATCAGTTTCCTTTAAGTCATGTTCTGCCTTTGGCTCTTCCAATCTTTCTGTCTCTTCTACAAAGCCCCTGAGCCTTGGATGGAGGTGAGTGATATGTTTGTCCCAGTTAGGGCAAAGTCCTCCACAATCTCTGACTCTCCACATGTTGACCAGTTGAAGCTCTGTGTGTTAGCTGCCATCTATTGCACAAAGACACTTCTCTGATAAAAACTGAGAGATGCAGTGCCCTGGAAGTCTAATCAGACTCCTCTCCTCGTCCTTCTGAAAGCTCCCTGAGATCACTTGACTCCTCTCATCCACTCCCTATCTCCAAACCTTGCAATACACTATTCACCTTAACCCTACATGGAGTAAGCCTCTTAAATGACCCTGTGCCCCCCAGTAGCATGCATGTTCATATATTAATTATGAAGGCAGTAAATCACAGTAACCTACTAGATGTTGTTTTAAAAACGGTCCTATTCCCAATTTGGTGAGGTAGTCAAATGGGTAGGCAAAAACTTTTTCACAGAAATTCAGTAATTCATATAAAAATCTGGCAGTAAATGACCGCAAGTATCCTTTCCCACCTGTACTTTCAGAAAGGACATGTTGAATACAGATTTCCTGTCCTTGCCTCTTTCCAGGGCCTTCCACTGCCTACGCAGTTTATGTGGACAAAACCCTCCTTAAATCTCCAAGAGATGGCCCATTAGCTCCTTTACACTGGCTATATCACCACTCACCAGCAGGTAAACAACCTTCCACTACAGCTATAACAGGGCTGCAAGCTGATTATGAGTGTCATTTGCAAAGGTGGAGCCCTTCTGAGGGAAATCTCTGTTTTATTAGCATAAAGAGGTCTAAAGAGCACCGACCAAGGCCAGGAGGCCCTGGGTGGTCCCTGGGGGATCCCTGTTGATTTATGAGCTTCCCAACACATTCACCTCTGACGTCACAATTCATCCTTGTGTGAAATACTCTATTATTCCTCCGCCCAGGAGGAAGGTCAGAAAATATCGAATGGAATATGATTGCTTAAGCAAGATAGAGAGAGTAACTGGCTTTACAAAAAGCCTCAATGCCAAAACCAATTAAGCTGAGAAGCTAATGGGCAGAGGAGACAGAGCCACATGAACAAAAGCAACTGGGAGAAGTCAGAGGCGTTTTTAAAGTGTCAGTTCCATGGTCATTGGAGACCAGGCTCAAAACATAGATGAAAACACATAGCGGCTTGGATGTGGAAGAGAGAGTTTGAGTTCTAGGAGAAACCAACATGCTAATAAATGCTGTTCCTCCATCATAAA
Source organism: Rhynchomys soricoides (assembly GCA_019843965.1). Taxonomy (NCBI): domain Eukaryota; kingdom Metazoa; phylum Chordata; class Mammalia; order Rodentia; family Muridae; genus Rhynchomys; species Rhynchomys soricoides. Next base: position 2,419,657 of record JADRCH010000036.1, on the reverse strand, counting down.
GCCTTGTATCACCACAATGAATATCACCTCAGTTTGGGCCAGGCTCCCTCTAGTTATGATAACAGCAACTTAAAACCTCTACCAGAGTTGGTTTCCAGAACTCACATGGAAAAGCTGAGCATGGTAGTGCAATCTTCTTAGCCTCATTTCTGGGTAAGTAAAGACAGAAGCATCCTTAGGCATCCCTAGCCAGCCAAAGTGGCCTGCTTGGCAAGTTCCAAGCCAGTGAGAGACCATGTTTCAAAATACAAGGCGGACAGCAATTTAAAGAAATTGATCTCTTGTCTCCATGCACGTGTGTGCCCACAGGAGAAACATGAGCATGCACACACACACACACACACACACACACACACACACACATATATCACATGTCTCTGCTTTTGCATAATTAATGAGTGGTGGTAAAATACGCAAAAGAGACTCACCTACCTCCTAGAGTAGATTAGCCATGCATAGCTTCAGTCTAATGACACACCTTGTCCAGCCCCATCAACAAAACTACCTTTCATGCTGCTTGTTCTGCTTCCTCGGTCACACAGCAGGCGGAGATCTACTGCACAGGTCTTTTGGTCTGAGAGGTTTTGTCCTCAACACATAGAAATATATATGTACTTAACCATCTTTTGTGGCCATCACTGTTTAGCTTTCTAAATATTTTTTTCATTTGTTTATTTATTTATTCATTTTATATTTCATTATCTGCCTCCCTCTCCTTCCAGTCCCCCCTCATATAGCTCCTCCTCTCATCTTCCCTCTCCTCCTCTGAGAAGGGGGAACAACCCCTCCCCATATTACCCTACCCTGGCATATCAAGTCACTGCAGGACTAGGCACATCCTCTTCCACTGAGGCCAAACAAGACAGCTCAGTTAGGGAAACAGGATCCACAGGCAGGTAACAGGTTCAGGGACAGCCCCGCTCTGGTTGTTGGGGGATCACATGAAGACCAAGCTGCTGCATATCCGCTACATTTGTGCAGGAAGGGGGGTAAGAACAGGTCCAGCCTTTTGGTTTTTAGTTTTTTTCACCTAAAAACATTGTCTTTGCATCATTTCCCCTTTCTCTCCCTCTCCAACTCCTCCTACATTCCCCCTCACAATTATCCCTTAAATTTGTGATCTCTCCTGTAATTATTACACACATGTGTGCACTGGTGTGTGAGCTTGCGTGAGCACACACACACACACACACACACAGAGGACTGTTGCATATGCCTTCTGGCTACTCAAAGATTCTCCTCTCTCTCTCATTCTTCCATTAAATTGAATGTCTTTTATTAGCCTCCATGGAAATTGACCTAAGAAGTAAATAAAATAGTATCATGCCCTTTCTGAAAACTCCTCAGTGACCCTGGCAAGTTCAAACCAGACTCTCCTAGTGTGGCTTTTACAGATGCTTGGGTTCTCCATACCCCAGGCCTTCCCATGCCACATTCTCTTTCTACTGCCATAGTTTAATAAAACAAAAGTTCCCCAGGTTGCTGGCCATGAGCACCAGGCCTCCCATACTGCATCGGTGGCCCTCCACTGGGATTGCTATGGTGAATGAAAGCTATTTGGATGGAAGTAGTGTGCTGGAGCATTGGGAAGCCATTAGCCTTCCTGAAGCTGGTAAAGAGCAGATGCAGGTGGGATCCATTGTAGCACCACCAGGAATGCCACTCAAACCTGGACAACTAGTCTTACTGCTACCACTGCCAAGGTATTGGGGCAGATCAGTCCTAAACTGAGCCACATGGGTGGAAATAGGGGGAAAGGGCCTGTGGTAAATGAAGAAGCTGATGAACCGTGGAGATCAGAGGAGATTCCCACAGAGAGCTAGTAATGAAGAGGAGCACCATAAAATACCGCCTTCTAGACATAACATAACCATTGTCCTTATAACCTCAAAAGAGCTATGGTCACCTGTACAAGGCCTACATGAGCTCAAGCCAGTCAGGGTTGGTAGGAGAGGTGCTCATGAGCCCCTATCTAGTGGAAGAGTCATTGACATTTGGTTGCTGTTGGAGAAGGTGGGATCGTTATTCTTCAGTGGTAGAGCTTTTGGTAGTTTGCTCAGGCTCATGGAGGCAGCACTATGTAGACTGAGTGAATGGAGGAAGAGTGAGGGAGAAGGAGGAAGAGAAGGGGATATGGGATCTGAAAGTACTGGGGGGCGTAGGGGAATGGGAAGGAGTTGGGTTAGATATGACCAAACTATGTTATATAAATGTATGAAATTGTTCAGGTACAAATCAAAAATATTTTCAAGAAAAGGAGAACATGAGTTGAGCTTCCTACCCTATCATGGAGGAAGTGAGTAAAAGAATGGATAGGAAAGATTTAGAAGCCAGGCAGGAGGCAAGAAGAGAAGCTATTGGTGTTCAAATTAAAGAAGGGGATGTGTGATATCTATTCCCAGCTATCAACTTGACTATATCTGGAATGAACTACAATCCAGAAATGGAGGGCACAGCTGTGATCTAGATCTTGAGGCTGGAAAACACAGGCTTTTGATCTGGATCTTGAGGCATAATGGCCAGGAAAAGTTTAAGCCCAGGTAAGATGGTACATACCCATACCCAGGAAACAGAGGCAAGCAGATCTATGAGTGCAAGGCCAGCCTGTGACAGAGCAAGTTCCAAGAAAAGCTTAGGTCCAGGCATGGTGGTACACACACCTTTTATCTAAGCCATACTTTCTGCTGGAGGCCTATATGAGAACAATGGATGAAAGAAGGTCTTCTTCTCTGCCTGCTTGCACTTACTTGCCAGCACATCAGTTAGAACCTACTTCTCCAGGATTCATGCTTATACAAAAGACCAGCTGAAACACCCAGCTTTATGAGACTGAGCAACTACTAGATTCTTGGACTTCCAATTCATAGCTGCCCATTGTTGGGTTAGTTGGACTGCAGACTGTAAGCCATTCCAATTATTTTCCTTACTATATAAAGACATTCCATAAATTCTGCGACTCTAGAGAACCCTGACTAATGCAGAGAGAAACCAACGTGCAAGGTGGTAAAATCAAATAAAAGCTCTACTGTTGAGCTATGTGTGCATGGACAAGCAGCCTAACGTCTAATCCTCAGTTGGCTCATCCATAAAATGAGAGTAAGATGATAGCACTTGTGAATGAAAACTCCTAAAAGGAATGGGTGTCTGCAGTCTGATTGGCTGATGATTTGAGTACTGCGGAGAGACTGGAGTGTTGCAGGTCTAAGAGCCAATTCTCCTATAGATGCCAAGTTCTGGACCTCAGGGACAGCCATTCTTTGCCCTCATGAGACAGAACTAACATCTTGTGATAATAGATAAGAACTCTTTTAGAATCTAATAATTTAGCAGGCAATCATCTGAGTGTGTCATCACATGGCATCTTGATCCAATAGAAAAGCTTCCCCCATACTTATGTACCTGCCCGTCTGATATACCCACCAAAGCATTTTAAACGTTTCTTGATTTACTATTTTCTCTGTTCTATAAAACTAAAACTAAAACTAAAACAAACAAACAAACCTTCATGAAACTGCTTTCATGTTGGAACATGGAGTTTGGACTAACCTAAATCTGTGTTCCTGAGCCACTCAAATGGCTGATGTCTCTCAAAATGGCTGAAGAATAAACTTCTCTGATTCAAAGATGAGAGCTGTGATTTTTGTGTTGACAAAGCTATTCCAACCAACTATCATAAGACTTATAAAAGACTAAACTTGGTTGCAGTAAAAAGCAAGGCCTGGCATATAATAGGTGATTCATAAATAATAACAACTACTGTTATGAATGAATAACTTTTAAAGCAATGATATCACTGCCTTTATGGTAATGAAGGTGAGAGGTCTTGGCGTGGTCCTCTCACATCCACCCTGGCTTTGGCCAGTGCACTTTGCAGTTCTGTTGTTGGAGAGTCACTCTGCCTACATAGCGTCCACCTAAATGGAGTTCTAAATCAAACTGTCCTCTGCACTATTCTGCACGGGGAGTCTGATTATAATCATGCCCTGTGCTATTAGGACAGGGATGTTTAAAACTCCTATAAAACAAGAGCTAATGGCTGATCTGCTTAATTAAAGTGAGCCTTTTGTTGTCACATTTACAAAGATAAATGAAATAATCAGGTGTGTACTAATGAGAGATAATTAGATTATGCAGCTCCAATAAATAAAGACCAAAATGCTCCCAATTGTTCCGGAGTGTCAGAAGAAGACCATGGTGGGCTCTAAAGAGGTGCATGCTAGTGGAGGTAAGCTGATAGAGAGGGAGGTGTGGGAGCCAGCGCTACAGCTCAGAGTTACCATTCACAGAGTTAAGAACCACAGTGAGCCAAGCAGTGAGATGCCATCCAACCCCTAAGTCTTTGGTTAAAGCAAAAATGTTTATAATTTAGAAATAAGTATAAATTACTTATGGATGCCTGGTTTAATTCATTAACAAAGGACATCTGGGAAATATAGAATTGTAAACCTTGCTTTTTTGCCTCATATAGGCTTTTTCCTAAAATACTGAATTAAACATGAAAATAAATTGATCTGATGTCAATTTTAGCTGACATTAATCAAATGTATCTATTTCTCTGTGTCAACACCAAAACTATACTAAGTCACTTCCTGTGGCCAATTCTTATAAAGTCAGCTAAAGTCTGTTTTCCTAAAATATGTAGTAGATGGATGTGTGTGTGTATGTGTGTGTGTGTGTGTGTGTGTGAGAGAGAGAGAGAGAGAGAGAGAGAGAGAGAGAGAGAGAGAGAGAGA
>JADRCH010000036.1:2396271-2414914 GCA_019843965.1 Rhynchomys soricoides | reverse complement strand
AGAGAGAGAGAGAGAGAGAGAGAGAGAGAGAGAGAGAGAGAGAGAGAACTTAAGTCCCTATAGCCAGAAGGAAAAAAAAAAACTCTTCCGCAAGGGAATTGATTGATATGAAGGTAGAGATAATTTTTTTATTTTGCTCACATAAAGTTAAAACAGACTGTGCAAGACTCTGATAACATATCAAAAGGAAACTCCATTGTGCAAAGGGCAGAGGTCACTACAAAAAAATCTGCTAGATCACTGGGTTCCAAATTTAGATTGCATGAAGCAATTTTACTTGGATGCTAGTATGTATGCAAATCTTCTTTACATAGAGAGAGGTATTTTACCTTCTGACTTTATCAATTAAGAATTGAGCAAGGAAAAAAATCTATCCTATCATTTTAACATCAAAAATATCAAATATATATGAGCTTGAGATAAAGGCAGACCTTTAAATTGAACACAAATAGCTTTATTAAGAAAGCTGACTGTTGTCCCTATTTTCTTCCTTACCCTGAAGCAATAGAAAATCCATCATGGACAGGCACCCTCCAAAGATCAGAGTTGGGCAACTGCAGAGCTAACCTATTGTTCCCAATATCATCAGGACTCCCCAAAGCCCAGGAGCCGATGAGATTTTAAAGTCGATATTCTAAGTCATTTTGAAGAATTAAAGGTTGATTTTGAAGAAGAATAAAGAAACTAGATCTTCAAAGCCCACAAATTCATAGCAGCCCCTTCTGGTCCAGCACATATCTGACCCAGGCTGTGACCTCTGGTGAGCAGGGCCAGAGTTGACGAGGCATGTGGGTTTGCAGACACCCATTGTAGTGAGGCTAACTGATTTTCTAAGAAACTGACAACTCCTGGATCCAGTTTTCATCTCAAAGAATTTTCTAATTTATGCTGACATGGACGCTCATCTTGGCAGCCCTTAGCAGGTAAAGAGAAGGGAGATAAGCCAAAATTCCTAGGCCTGCTTCCTGCCCCATCCAGCACCTGATCAAGCATGTTTCTCATGGCATAGAGGTGGTACCTACCTTCCAGGACCAGAGAAAGGATGCACACAAAGCCAAGAATTAGAGAAATATAATCAGAGCTTTTAAGTTACTAGGTCTAGAACATTCAGAATGTGTTTAATTTTATGCTGAATCCTTGAGTCTTAAATGTGAACCTATGCAAAAAAAAAAAAAAATCACTGGCAATTCACTCACAGAGCCTAAATAAGTGGGCCTGGTCCTAACTATTGAAATAATATATTCCTGCTGTCCCTAGAAACCAAGGCATGGACGCAGGGGGGAGGGAAGGAAAGGCAGTCATAGATCAAGTGTCTAAAATGTCAATAAGTGGCAAAGGAGAGTTATGGAGCACATAAGGGAAGGAGGAGGCTCAGAATATGGGCCTTGGAATGCCCTTTGACCCCACTCAGAAAAGCCCAGTAATAAATCCAGAGGTGAGGGACATCTTTAGATATTGGAGCCATCCAGGGAAGCCATAGAGAATTTTTCCAGCATCATAAACAGTTGGGAAAGAAAAAGACCTCATGTAGAAAGATGGACAGAATAGTGACCTAGGGGAAATGCTTTCACGAGTTCTCTTGTTTCTCTGTTTCTACTGTAGTTGCTGTTTAATCTGGAAAAACCTTATGCTACTAGAGAGAAATTTGGCAAATCCTCCATTAGGCCTCTTCCTACAGTCAGTCTCTGAGTATCTTGTGGAGTCATGTGAAAATGATTGACATCTACAGAATGATCACACCTGCTACTCTGGCTTGGGGTCTAGCAAGCTTCACTCAAAATCATAGGCCCACCTATGTAAGGCAGACAGACCTTCCTAAGGATTTCACATCAAGGGCATGATTAATCAGAATAAGCATTAGTGGCTTCTGGAACAACCCTGAAATCTCAATTTACCCATCCATGGCTTGTCCAATGCAGTCAGCTGAAAGCACTGGGAAGTGTGCTGGCTTCATGGGCTTAGTCAGAGGCCCAGGCATGTTAGTCCTCATAACCACAGGATTCCCTCCTGGAGGGTCCATATTTGGAGGGAAGAGAACAGGAGGAATCTACTGGTATTGTAGAGCCAGACCTGGAACTGGTGCCCAAAATATACATCCACATTCCACTGCAAAGACTAGTCCCATGACCTCACTAGAAGTCAGCACTGTGCAGCAGACTTTCTATGTGAATACCTGGCATTGGCTCATGTAGGAAAGGCCACATAGAATTAATTACCTTTGCTCCACTCAATTGAACACTTCACTGAGCACACACTGGGTGTGTGCTATGGTACTATGAGAGTTACTAAAGGGACTCTGAGGCAAAAATGACCCAGTTCTCATGGTCAAAGAGAACCGTCTACTAAGTGAGCTAGAACATGTCCCCAGCCTCTGTATACATGCATGCATGTGGATGTGTGGTGTGTGTGCGTATGAGTGTGTGTGTTGTAAGCACACGCATGTGTGGGTACATTTGCCTATCTAGATGTGTAGGTATGTGTGAGTGGCAAAATGTCTGATTCAATCATTTATTACCTTAGGTTTTTGAGACAGAGTTTTGAACTGAACCTGAGACTCACCACTTTTGGCTAGAGTGATCTCCCAGCATCTGCTTGTCTCTCAGCATTATAGATTATATTATAGATAATGTGATGGATTACCAAACTGGATCCAAGCTCAGATCTTCGTGTTTGTATAGTAAGCATTTTATCCAGGAACCCAACTCCTGACCTTTCTCTATCAGCTGTTAAATATGCCAACAGTACAGCATGTCCAAGGTGGCTCTGAATGTAAAAGGATAAAACATGTCAAATGCATGACGAATCCCAGTTCTTCCCTCCTTCCTCTATCTCCTTATCTTCTTCTCCTTTCCCCCAACTTTCTTCCATCTGTAGATCCTCCCTATCTTTCTCCTTTATACTGTGGCTACTGCTATGGGTATAAGATATCAGATGGCAAATAATCGCCAGAAAAGGAAATAGAGCACCCCTGGAGAACAAGAAAACATTAGAAGATGACATTTGGGGAAGATCCTAAACAACAGAAATCATTTTTAATAGTTAGAGAGGGGGAATAAAAGGTTAATAGACTGGCAAGTTGGCTAAGTGGGTAAAGGCACCTGAACTGGATTTCCGGAACCCATATAAGAACAGAAGGGGAGAACCAACTCCATAAAGTTATCTCCCACACAACACATTTTTTTAAAGTAGAGAGGGGAGTGGGAATAAGACTCTGTACTGAGAAGCATAAAGTATGCCCACAGATGCCACTGAAAATAGGACTCAAGGGCTAGTAGTTCAAGCCAGGTGCATATGGATGACCCAGTGTGGGAACATGGGTCACATGATGGTAATCTAAAAGAGAGATACAACAGAGCCTCAGAGGCTCTGTTAAGTTAAATGGGGTATATTATTTAGGCCATTAAATACCATGAAGGTAGCCATAAGAACTCAACTGAGATTAGCAACTACCTTTATATAATAACCACAGTTAATACTGGTTCTTGTAAACTTCAAGGATTTTTTTCCTTTTATCTAGGTGTATACAGTAAATATCTGGTGAACAAATGCATACTCAAAATAAACCCAAAATAGATGATTAGGATTACAGAAATAATTTTAAGAGTCAAAAACTCTTTCCCAACCTTTGGAATATATATTTCACCAAATCTATTGATTAGATAAGGGAAATAAAATTCAGTTTGAAAGTAAATATAGGAACACCTCAGTTCCAGCTTCTAAAACTTAGCTTGTTTGCTAGTTACAAAAACTATGCATCCTGTTACCAATATGCAGAGATGTGTTCGAACAAAGACAAACTAGCTCAGACCAACAAAAAGCAAACTTCAGAGTACTGGAGGCTTCTCTTCTTTTCTCCCTCTAGAGCTTCCAAAGGTGAGGAAGAGGAAATCAACACCAAAAGGAGAAAGCAATATCTGTGGGCCTCCAAAATAATTCAGGATTAAACAACACTGTTTTCTAGATTTACTTGAAGTAAAATAAGCTGCAAAGAAGACCATCAAGTTGATGACTGAAGTAACTAAATTGTGGTGAAGCTTCAGTCTATTTCACTAGGTTATTGTGAATAGTAAGCAAGAGATGTGTGACAAAGAAAGAGAGGTGAGAAGTAATGGGAAGATGAACAGAGAGATGGATGATAGTAGATAGATAGATAGATAGATAGATAGATAGATAGATAATCTATAGAAAGATTATAAAGAGACAATAGAAAGAAAACACAATAGATAATAGATAATTGAGATATGTGCATACATATATACACACAACACACACACATATACTGATAGCACAATTTCCAAAATAAGTAAAGAAGAGATAGCTAAATGTTAGCCACTGTCACGGCAAGAAACCACCTTTACAAGAGGAAATTGAGGACTAAAAAATCTTTCTGAAATTCAGCAATGGCCACAGTATGCAAACTCATGTTACTCCCTTTCATCACATAGACCAGACCCAAGATTTGGTACTCAGAACAGCATAACAGAATCAGTTAATATCATGACAATAGAAGAATTCTTTAAAGGCAGATGACATTACCCTGTGCACAAAGCCTTTACTTGTATGTTCTGACTCCAGCACCACTGCATTGTGGCTCCCACAGACCCATTCTTCCCTCTGTGGAATCATTACTTCTCCAGACTCCCACATGGGCTGGATTATCACTTTTTAGTGCCAGGGAGATCATATTCCCTTTTGATGTTGAAACCCATGGGTTTTAATCAATTAGAGGCTGTTCTAGAGGGATCAATTGCTATCTAACTCACTGAACCTGCAATGAGTGTAATTTCACTTCAGAGTCCCTTAGCAAATTATTTTTCTTAAGACAGTGTCTCACTATGTAGCTCAGGCTAGTCTGGAACTCCCAAGTCTCCTGTCTCAGCCTCCTGAATGCAGGTACGGCAGATGTGCACCACCATACCTGGCCAATTTACTATATTTTAAAACTCACAACAGGACTGAAAAACAAAAAAGCAAAGGTGAGCTTTTGTCTCTCTTCTTTAATTGGAAAATGTCATCTTTGATTTTATGTTCAGCAATTTGACACTAATAGGAACAATCACAAGAAAATATTGAAATCAGTATAGTAATTTCTGTTACAAGCAGGATGCAAAGAAGACACTCTGTGCTTTAATCTGAGCCTTCATATCATCTAAGACTTTGATGACTTGGTCACCTCCACAGCAATGCAAGGACAATTGAGCTAACCTGCACTACCCCTTCTGTATACAGCATGTTCACTGCATATGTTGCTTAAGGTTCATTGAATCTACAAAGTCTTACGTATATACATATTTTGTCTCTATTTTAAACGGGGGTCATGGGTCATGCAGAAGACTACATGGATAAAAGTGCTTCCTATGTAAGCCTGATAACCTGAGTTCAATCCCCAGAGTTCACAAAAGCCTGATACTTGGCACACACCTGTAACTCTGGCACTTCTTCAATAAGATGAGAGGTGGAAATGGGAGAATTGCCCAGGAGCTCACAGGCCAGCCAGCCTGGAGTATTCAACACAGCAAAAACAAGAGAGACCCTGCCTCAACAAGGTTGAAAACAAAAGTTTCTATATGATTTTCACATGTGCACCAAATCAAGCATACCCACACTCACAAATATCACACACACAAACATAAATTGAATAAGAGTTTCTTTCAGACCCATGGATTGCTGAAGAGCAGAATTCTAATTGCAAAATTCTGTCCTTCATGCTTGGCCCTTCATCCCTAACTTGGGGTCAACTGCAGGCATAGTATAGCCCCAAACTGCTCCATCTAGAGCTTATCAGAGCTCATCCAGAGGCTTTGGAACTACACTGGTGGTAGCTCACATGACTGCTGCTTCACTATCTGCCAAGTGACCTCAGATGAGGCACTTATCCTCAGTTTCCTGCTGTGCAAAAAGAAGATCAAGCACATTTGAATATTTAAATAATGCTATGACAGCATTTTTTTGATCGAAGCACAGCCATCTTCTAAGGAAATGATCAGCTGATTTCAAAACACCAGTATTCAAATGTTGACCTTATCATTACTAGTCCTGTGACCTTGGATATGCCATCTGAAAACTGAGTGTTGATAAGAGCCACCTCAAAGGCATAATGGCTAAATATAATATTCTCAGAAGAGTAAAAGACTTAATATAGCACCTGTTAAATAGTAGGTGCTGTTCCGTCATTATCCTCCCCCCTTTCAGAAATACTTGCCATTTCTTGATAGCAGGGCTTCCAGACCACAGCCTCCAATTCCTGTCTGAGCTCTCTTCTGGGTATTTCTCCTCCTGAAGAATTACATCTGTCCCTAATTTCCATTGTGAGGTGGCTGCATTCCTCTACCTCTCCCCTGCCAATTCTTCTCCAGAGATTCCCAATCATCATCCTTTCCTTGTCCATGAAATGTGGGGAGTATGGACATTAACAATGCATATTTGAAGCCAGGGATAAGGGTTTGTGTCTGTAATTCCAGCACTGGGGAAGCTGAGGTGGGGAAGCTGAAGTTGCCACGAGTTTGAGACCAGCCAAGGCTACAGAGTGAGGCCCATAGCCCCATCTCAAACAACAAAACAAACAAAACAACAGCCTATAGCCTATAACTGAAATGTGGACAGAAGCTGAATTTTTCTTGAAATTGAACCCTGGTATGTAAGCATCCTTTAAGATCTTCCCACTTTTTCTCCTTGTTTAAAATGGCTGCCATGGGTTTACGATTCATGAACCTTTTCAGCTTCATGTTAGTAGGATTCAGGGTCTGCCTTGAGGTCACAGTGATCATTGTTCTGCCCCCTCTGCTCCAAGGAGCCCTGCATCTGTCCTACTGAATGCCATCTGAAATGCTGCTGAGCTGTTCCTCTCAAATGGAACCCTTTGCTTTTCTTTCAGTACTCAACCTCAGACGCACAAGAAACACTATGAGTTCTTTGCCTCTTGTCTTTCCAGTCAGAACATAGAACACTCAGCCAGTTCACACTTAGGAGGACAACAGGAGAGAAACATCATATTAATAAACACCAAGGTGCTTCCATACCATAGTTTCTGAGACAAGGATCCATTTCATCCCTCCTGCAGACAGAGCTACCTTGTCTCTCCCTCCATTGGAATCCTTTAGGTGGTGGTTGTCTTTTCTGTTTAAATAGCTCTGATCTCTCATTTCTTTCCATCTATGCTATGGTTCCAGCATCTACATAGAGAAACCTTGTTCACTGCTACTTGGTCACTCCAGTTTAAACAGTCTTCAATCCAATGTCACTGGAGCTACCAATAGACAAGTCTAAATATTACCCTTACCCTTACGATCTTCCCCTTTAGAAAACCTGGAGAGCTGCATACTGACCTTCCATACTCAGTCACCTCTGTCTCATAAGCCCAGCATCAGAGCCTCCACCCTTCCCACAGCTGCAGCAGCATGGGATTTGCAGTGACACTAAGGAGAGATAACCAGCAAGTCCCAGCTAGAAACCTAGAAACCGGGGCTCACTACCTCAAGTCTCTTTTCTCACCCTCCCCTTGCTAAGGATGAGGAACTCATGCTTCCTGAAGTGACCATGCTACTTCAACCACTCCTTCTCTTTCTGACCAAGATTTATTTCCCAGGAATTCCCCACACCACATATGCAGTAAGAAGAAGGACAATGTTGCCTCCTGTGAGTCAGTCTCAGATCTCTCACAAAGTCCCTTGAGTGGTTTCTTCTCCAGGCTCACTACCCCCACCCTGACTTCACCCTCAAGCCTAGGATGTAATGGCCTTGCTAGTCTCTGTCCAGAAGACTCTTCAAGCACCTATACAGTAAACAGTAACTTCTGCCAGAATCGGAGTCCCATTCAAAATTCCCAGGCTGAAAATAAAAAGTGTCTGCCTGACAGGACTGAAAAATAAATTCTCCTCTCTGCTTCACTCACAAATCAAAGCCTACAAGAAAGAAGGAAAGTTAAAAAAAAGAAAAAAAATCTTAAGCAATGAAATGGTAATTCCAAGCAATTGGAGATTTTTTTTTTTTAAGAGTCTTGATTCCTAAGGGCTTGTCTTGTTCTTTTAACTAAAAAGTTTGAGTCTTGATCCATTAATCCAAAGCTAATAAACGCCAGGTGGCAATTTGCCAGTTTGAACTCACGAGTGGAAGCTTATTCATTATTAGGAAGTAGTGATCTCTATGGGGAGAGGCTTGCAAACAGGATTAACAAAGCAAGGCAGGGCAGAGCCTTTGGTGAAAAAGGGCCCATTGCTAATCAATGGGTGGCAGCCTTGCTGCAGCGGTCACATGGAGCAATCAGAACTGCATGATGGTTGGGTTCATCATGTTCAGGAATAGGGGTGTGGACTTTGGGCACTGGCTGATTCAGGATTTCCAAAACTTTTCCATTAAGTGTTTCTGATTACAGTGGCTGTTACAGCTGCATTCACTGAAGGGTTTCAGACAGAATCAAAAAGTTCAAATAGTCAAAACTACAAACAGAAGACATGTTCATGAGAGATGTAGTTCAGAAGGTAGAATTCTTGTCTAATGAGCATAAAGCCCTGTGCCAGAATCCCAGCACCACATTTAACCAAGTGAGGGACACATATTATAACCTCCACACTCAGGACAGGGAGGCAGGAGGACCAGGAATTCAAAGTCATCCTTAGCTACACAGACAATCTGAAACCAGCCTAGGATACATGAGACCATATTTCAATAGACTGATAGACAGATAGAAATAAGTAAGTAGATAGAGAGATGATAGATAGATAGATAGATAGATAGATAGATAGATAGATAGAGATAATAGATAAATAAGTCCAAAATGTAGCTGAAGCCTCCTGCTTGTTCTTAAGTCCTCATATAACTTCATGTTACTCTAAGATATAGCTGTGTTTTTATTCATATAGATAATTTAAGAATGATTTTTCTCTAGGCTTGATTCCTTTAACCCAAAGACTGCGCATAGCTTCACCTCTACTGGTTAGACTGTAGCCCTATCAGCCTCAGTGATACTGTCTTGGAAATCTTGATGGTCAACTCCACGGTTCTTCCTCATCCAGTAGATTCTTAGATTCTAGGAGGAGATCTGCTAGGAAGGGCATAAAACCACAGGGTCTCAGTATGGGAGTTTAGAATTGTTTTCACACTCGTGATATGTGATCTCAATCTGCTTGACCATGCCAAGCCTCAGTTTTCTCATCTGTATAAAGGTATCACCTTAGCAGGTTATCCTGAAGAGTGATTCAGGCAATGTATGCAGTATTCAGCCCCCAAACTGTAACATGACGGCTTGTTATCATGATGTTAGTGATATGTCCCAACCCCTGGAGTGCCACAAAGAACTCTATTCTATGAACTAAATGGAACTTGAGAGTGGAACCTGAAGGCTAAGGCTTTCTTGTTTGCTCTGCTGTTGGTTGGCACTGTTGCTGCAGATAAATGACTGATGTGCCAGTACCCTCATCTGTAAAGGAGGAATAACCTCCCAATGCCTTAGTGAAGATGGCATGGAAGGGCTGAGAATGTTGATAAACATTCCATGTAAAATCTGAGCTAAAACCTACTTTTCTGCTCTTCAGAGGAACACAGATTTTTCAGATGAAATATTTAAAGGATTTTGGCACCTTGGAGAATTGGGGGTGGGTGGGTGTGGTAAAACAAAGGAGATAACCTCTGTCAACTGTGAGTCTTGTATCCCTCTAGAGAAGTATATGCTAATGATGACCAATGGCAAATGCACATTGAACACAGGAGAAGACACACATTGAACATGCATCTAAAGGCAAGCTAGTAAACAGCTTTCAGTTCCTGCCTCCAGGTTGCTGCCTTGAATTCCTGTCCTGGCATCCTTTGATGATGGACTATAAAGTATAAGATGAAATAAACCTTTTCCTCCCTAAACTCTGCTTGATCAGAGTGTCTTATTATACCAATAGAAACCAAACTGGGACATGTATCATTCTTGTGACATTTAGATAAATCCTCTTGAAAATATAACCAGACCTTGTCTTCCACCAACACAAAAACTAAGAACATCATTGGGTGGCATCTGAGACCTATAGCAAAAATTGCCCTACTTTGCTCTAAATAACCTAGCTGATGTTTCCAGAGAAGTATCTAAAAAAGTCATCTTGATTTATGGTTTCTACTGTTTTGTTACTATAAAAAATACTTCAATTGTTACCACAGGAGAACATGGAAATTGGGATAACCTGAATCTGAGTTCCTGGGCAATGATCATTCATATTTGACTCCATAATAAACATTTTCTGGTTCCACAGGCAGACAAGCAATTGGAAAGAATAGTACAGAATTCCTATAGACTAATAGAAGGCTATATGATTCTAGGAGGACTACAGGAAGGGGTGTGTGTGTGTGTGTGTGTGTGTGTGTGTGTGTGTGTGTGTAGCACTCATAGACAGCCCTGCAAATAAGGAGGAAAGATGGTGTTCAGAAGGGAACCCTATAGACTTGGTCTGTGCTTTATACCTCCTCCCACATGCTCTAACTACGATACCATAGCTTCCTGGAAATGCCAAGGAGTGGGTGTGAAGGTGGGATGGAGGAAGAGGTCCACATAGGTGGCTGCATTGATCTTAGCACAGCTACCATTGAAGCCCAGATCAATTTTGCAATTTAGCCAATATAAAGACCAGACTGGCACTTCCCCAAGAGCCTCAGTACTCACCAATACAAGAAGCTCCTAGGAAGGTGGTATAAGTGTAGAAGAGTTCTGCCCCTAGAGTCAGGCTGGTCTCTACTGGGTCACTGAAAATATGATACTTAATCTCTCTGTTTTTTAATTTTCCTAACTGAAAAGTAAGTGAATTAAACTAGTACCCATATCATTAAAGAGTGGCAGAGAGGCAAGAGGTAGCAGTTAAAGTGATGCCTGATGTAAAACAGCTGCTTGGCAAACTGCTACTACCCCTAGCCCTGCCCCTGTCACATAGCTAAACAGTGTGCAAGCCATGTACCAAGAAGGTCTCAGGTTCTCATTCAAATCTCACAACCAGGAAAACTTGGCAGGGACATGGCCATCATTTCTCTTTACCCAGGACCCTGAGCCACTTCATTATCAAAAGGACATCTGAACGTGGAATTTAGGGTTGATATTTCTAGATCCTCCATTTATTTATAACACAGCCTGCTAAGACTTTCAGCTAGTTTTCAGGAGATGGAGTATGGGTATTTGTGCACACGTAGGTGTGTGTGCAGGTGCACACACATGTGTGTAGGGGCAGGGATCAACCATGGGTGTTGTCCCTTAGGAACCACACCCACTCTTTAATGTGGGTTTTGAGGATTGAACTTAGTCTCTCTGTTTACCCAAGAAAGACTTTGCTGACTGAGCAATCTCTCCATCTCCAAATTTATTTTTAATACAACTTACTAATTCTCCCCCTGTTCACCCATATCCACACATACACAGCTGGGAACCATGCATCCAGAGGCAGGGCTCACAGACCTGCACCAGTCTCTTTGCCCTCACCTGTCAGGAACAGCTTGTAAGGAGCATCCATTCCCAGAAATCAGAGCTCAGGCCTTTCACACCTCCTCTCCTGAGTTTAAAGGTCTTTACAGTCACCTGGGATAAGCCAGAATCCAGAAGGCAGCATCCAACCTCAGGAAATCAGCAAACTACCATTCAGACCAGAATCACCATAACTGGAGAGCCACAAAGTCTCCAACTTTCTGTGCAGCAAGACAACCAGGCATATAGCATACACAGTATTTCCAGGGACATAATGGTCTCTGCATTGTTGGGAATCTTCTACCCAAAAAAGATCAGTCATGGATTTTAAAGTGTTCAGTGCTAAGACTGGAGAGGTGGCCCAGGAGGGAGGTGAGAGCACTTGTTGCTTTTGCAGAGAATCTGGGTTCAGTTCCCAGGACCCATGTTAGGTAGTTTACAATTCTACAACTCTAGCTCCTGGGGACACTAACATTCTCTTCTGGCCTTTACTTACACTAAGCATGCACACAGTGTACATACATATGTGCAGGTAAAACACTCAGTCACAAAAAACTAAACAGCCACTTACAAACTCATAGAGTTAGGGAATGTCACCCAAGGAGGGTCATATGCCTCAGAGTTACAAGTAGAACAGGGAAAATAGACCCAGTGACATTGAAGGGGGATTATTGAAGGAGACTACTGGTTCAGGTAGGAGAATGTCACCTGAAAGGGAGGAGAGGAGAGGAGGGCACTGGAAAAGCATGTGGCTGTTGAGGGGCAAATGGATTGAATCAATTCCTCAAATAATTCAGGAGACAAATCTGTCTCACTTGAATAATGCAAATAATTTTTACAGATATAATTTGGTGTATAATTCCTCTTCAACCAAATGAGCGGCTTACATTTCCCCTAGCTCACCAAACCATCATGTCTCTGTGAGCAGGCTTGGGCTGTCAGCCAACAGCAGCCACAGACATGACTCCTGCTCTCTTATTTGTACTTCGGAGGAGAATTGGTTTCAAACCAAGTCCTGGGTTGGATTTTTTCCCCTTTTGTATCTTGGTAAGCTTTTCCTCCGGAAATAAACTGGGCTGGCTGTCCCTTTGATCCCATTGTGTGATTCTATCTCATGTATCAAGCTTTGGCACCTGACCTGTTACAAGGATATAGAAAAATGGTACAATTCCAGTGTTTTCAACAGCCAGCTTTCTATTAAAAATGGGGTGGGGGGACTATATGACAGCCATCTTTAGTTCCTCTTGTTATCTGGGTTGTGTTTTCATAAATGTTTTGTGAGTGCATATCATTTGTTTGCCAAAATTGGAGTAAAAATCTGAACAATGGTGACTTCATATCCCATTGACTCTGGCTCTGAACAACCATGAGGATCACAAAGACAGCATAAATTGAGTCTCATAGGATCATTGTTGTGTCAAAAAATTGCCTAGGCTTGGCTTCAGGGGCTGATCAGAAAGATGGTCACAGTGGAGAGCATGGAGTGAGTGCTAAGAGCCCTTTCCAGCTCAGAGATGGCTGCTTCTGTTGCCCATCCGTCCTGTGGGTGAGTTAGAACTGACACAGACAGACTTAGCTCTGGCCAGACACCTCTTGGCTCCATCTTCCCCTACTGATTACAGGAAATGTCTGTTAACAGGGTGAATAAATAATCCACATAGAAGCTGAGGTCCCTGGGATGATTCAGATGCCCCTGCTCCCTGGTTCCCCGAAAGAGAGAGAGCATTCCCTCGGGATGAGCCGCCACGTTCATCATTCTGTATCATCAGACAACCTCAAGCAATATGAAATGACAAACACTGAAAATGATCTGTTTTTAAAATAAATGCTCTAGTGTGACAAAATCCAGGAACCAATGACAAAGCCAGTGTTTGACAGTCCCTGCTTTGAACTGAGCTAAAATGCCAGAATTAGATATATTTCTGTTGTTTTTAATGAGCCATGATTTAAGCAGTATTGATTTTTCTCATTCAAGAAAATTCTGGTGTTTATTTTCTTGCACTGTGTGTATTCCATGGTTTTTAACCCACCCTTCTAGATTCCAACCCCAGAAATAGCCTTTGGGGATGACATTGCTTGCTTAAACTTGGACAAAGGCATTTGAAGCATTGTCTACAACTCCAGAGTTCTCTGAGACTCCACATTGTGACTCACAGTTGATAGGCAGCATTGGCTTCCATGTGTTGTGTTTCTGATTATAAGTCACTATGTTTTCCCTCCATTTGCAGAGTGCCCCTTTTTAGCCTTTAGCTATGGGATGACACCATCTGGGATTGCCAAGGAAATTAAATTAAATTAAGTTAAAATTCAATCAACAGAAGATTGTTGTCTCTCTGACTTTACTCAGGACCTTAGTGCAGCCACGTAAAAATGCCTCTTTCTTAAGAAAGAAATGGGCCAGCTCTGCACTACAGCATTGGCCCATGACCTAAGACTCCTGCAGGGTAAGGAGGGGCTAGTTACTCATCCCATATTATATGGCCTGCAGTAGCTAGAAAAGAAATAATTTTGTTTCTATATTCTGTGCTTGGCTTATGAAAAATATAATTTCTTAAGAAGAAATACTTTAATTTATGCAATAAACAATAAATATATTCATAAACAAAAATGCTAAGTTTTATAGTAGCTCATACACTGTAATAAAATAAATTCTAGCTTGATTAAAGGGTTTGTTTTACAAATAAGAATAAAGTATAAATATGGACCTTAAAAAATTGACTTTGGGAATTTCTAAGCATAGATAGATAGATAGATAGATAGATAAATAGATCTTACCACAGGGGCCACAGAAATGTCTCAGAAGGTAAAGGCACATGCTACCAAGCCTGACAGCTTGAGTTTAATCCCCATGATCCACATGTTAAAAGGAAAGAACTGACTCCCACATGCTGTATCTGATCTCCACAAAAACCATTGCAAATGCATGCACACATGTGCACATGTATGCACGCACAAATTCAAATGACAAAAGAGAAGAAATGTCTTTAACACTTAAGACAGTCAATATTCTTTAATACACACACATTACACAAACAAACACACATATACTCAAATGCATGCACATACACTCCCATAGAACAACACACATGGAAACACAGATACACATATGCACATGCATATACACATTTATAACAAAACACACATGAGTGCATGCATGTACATATATAGTCTTAGAATTAGGGAAACATCCTATTTGTGGTCAAAAGGCATTTATAGTAGGTAACAAAGTAATACAAATGGCCAAAACTTTCTTTAAATTCACCCTTTAAAATATGCAAATACATATCCACAAAACAATGACAAACTCCTTGTGGCAAGCTGACCAAATTGTGTTATTTTGATAGCAATGAGACAAAATCAGAACTATCC
Source organism: Rhynchomys soricoides (assembly GCA_019843965.1). NCBI lineage: Eukaryota > Metazoa > Chordata > Mammalia > Rodentia > Muridae > Rhynchomys > Rhynchomys soricoides. The sequence continues at coordinate 2,400,120 of JADRCH010000036.1, read as the reverse complement.
TTCATAAAAAGTTCTTAAAATAAAGGTGGTGGTGATCTCTAGGCCCCACCATTGGCTGAGAACTATTCTTCTTGAAAAATATGGTTGCTGGTAGGTTTCAAATACCCCAGTGAAAGGCCACCATACTAATGCATGTAGAGACAAGACTAATCGGACTTAGTGAGAAGAGACAGAAAAAGAATGAGAAAGAGAATTTGGGAGGAGATTTGGAGGGAGACTGGGGGATAAATAAGAAATGGAAGTAATTATAATCATATTTCACTAATTACATATGAAATCTCAAACAATGAAAAGAGAGATCTCATGAAACAGCATAAGATAAATGAATGGAATCAACATGTTTAGGGGTAAATATCACCTTCCAGAAACTACTTCAAGGCTGTGGGTATAGTTTCTGGGTAAAGTGATTGCCCTATAAGCATGAAGACCTGAGATCAGCTCTCTAGGACACGCATGAAAGTGGGACATGGAGACATGTGCCTGTAACACCAGCACAGGCTTCAACTTCTGTATGCCCAACACTATAAATACTTTTCTTGGTGTTTTTAGTGTGTGTGTGTGTGTGTGTGTGTGTGTGTGTGTGTGTGTCTGTATCTGCCATAACCTGTGTGTGGATATCAGAGTATAGCATACAGGTTATGATGATTAAACTCAATTCATTAGGCTTAGTGGCAAGCACCTTTACCTTCTGAGCCATTTCAGTGGCCCATGTTGGTTTTTCATTTGGTTGGTTGGTTAATTGGTTTATTGGTTTTTGGGGTGTGTGTGTGTGTGTGTGTGTGTGTGTGTGTGTGTGTGTAGAAACTCCTGAGATCAACCGTGGTGCAGAGATAAGTGGATTCCTTGGGGATGGTGGCTAGCCACCCTAGTTAAAATGGAGAGCTCTACATTAGGTGAAGGAATAGGGTTGAAAGTGATGGAGGTAGAAACCTGAAGTCAACCAGTATGCTACACACATGCACTCACCTTTACACACACACACACATGCATGTACATGCACATGTGTACATACCATATTAAATACACAAATGAATAAATAATACAAATTAAAAAGGGGGAAGCAACAACCATGCAGATGTGGAGTTTTGTAATGGATGTTTATTGCAGTTTCATATACAACATCAAAAATGAGATATAGCACCAATCTGGATAGATAACTATAAATACACACTTTAACAATGAATATATAACTACACGAGGAAATTATTTTCTGCTTGACATTACTAAAGACACAAAGATTATGCATGTGTATGTGTGTTTTGTTTAAATGCTGTACAAAAGTCTCAAGATTATATGCTCACTTGCACATCCATTCATAATGTACATGTGGTCAAAGAGATGGAGAAAAAGAAAATCAGCAGCCTGTGAATAGTAATGACCACAAAGCAGAGGCAGCATTGACCATTTCTAAAATTCTTACATCCCTGTGTCTTTCAAAATTTATAAAATAAGGCAGCACTGCTTTATTATTTAAAAAGAAACATTTTACAAAACAAATGAGAATAGCAACTTGCTTTTATTGTCTCTCCGGATGGCAGAGCCCCTTCTCCATGGTCATACCATGAGATCTGTCTCACTACCATTTCTCATAATCCTGTTATCATTATCTCCTTAACCAGTTCATAACAGGAAGTGCAGACTCCCAGTCAGGCAAAATACCAGTAAAATTTTCCCAAGGGAAAGAACTAAGTGGCTGAGCCAGGAAACGTGGTTTGTATTACCAAACACCACTTCATGTTTACCTCCCCCACCTCTGTTATCCCCTGGGATAAGCTCAATCCCAAGCCCCAGCTCAACAGATGCACTTAGATTTGGAAAGGAAACAATACCACCTAGAGACCTGTTACCATATAGTAATGGGAACTGTCCATTCTCCACACCTGAGGTACTCACAAAGCATGACAGGCAGTGGCATGTACTCAGAAACATTGAGGAGAATTAAATAGTTTCAGTTCTTCTTGGCAACCTGTTTCCAGATAGAGAACTGTCCACTATCAGGTCCCACTTGCTGAGCTACCAGCTACCACTTATCCATCACTTGTGATGGACCATGCCTCTACCATAGCTTCACACAGATGATCTGTCCCATCTTTGATTCTTAAAGCAACCTCACAAGGTGAACATAATTTTCACCATTTTGCTAAAAGGGCTTTTGAGTTCTGAGGATGAAAAATCATCTGACAAATTCCCATAGTGAAAGTCTGGGTTGGTGCCAAAACCTGTATTCTAACCCACCATGCTTCATGAGTTCCACACAAAAGGAGAAACTACTATTAAATCCAACCCAAGTTCAAAGCCTACTGTCCAGTTTACCTATAGACTACCCTTTTTCATAACACACGCTTCCTATTCTGTCAACTTCTTATCATCGTTTCACTGAACCTTAGTGTTAGAAACCCTCACAGGGTCTACTGCAAAATAAACTGGATGGAGCTGCAAAGATTTTGCAGATGCAAAATGCTACTGAGATGCTACTCAGTAGCATTTTCTTATCTTCCAGAAGACTCAAGTTCAACCATACCACCCAGGTTATTTGGTTCATGTCTACCTATAACTCTAGCTTCAGGATATCCAACATCCTCTTCAGACCCCCAAGGCACCTGCACACATTTGTGCATACACACAGAAACATGCATACATATACATACAAACACCATTTTGAAACTGGAAACTACATATACCCAGTGATTGAGTTGCTGTATTATTTTATGGGTATGTCCACCAACTCCTCAGAGCACTAAAAGAACATTGTAAATCATGTCTCTCCAAGAAACAGACAAGAATGATGAGAGAACTTAAGAATGAGAACACACATGATGAGAAAATAAAAAGGGAAATCCTGGGGGTTAAAGGTTTAATCTGGGCTAGGGACAGGAGAACAGGTAGGGAGTGGGTTAGTATTCATGGACAACGGACAATGGAATTATCAACCCTGATTGATATGTCTGCAACACAACTCCTATACCTAAGGTTCAAATACCATCAAAGAAGAGGGCATAGAAAGATCCTAAGAACAAAAGACCAACATCTGCTACAAGATATTCTCTTCTACCTATGGCAGGGAGGGTGCACGTATGAAATCTCAACAATATGGTCGCCTAAACAAGACCTTCAGAATGACAATGTTAGTTGATATTTCAAGGTGGATGTGGAAAATCTCACAAGACCCCACTCCTACATAAAGATTTCCAGGCAACTAGTAATCGATGAGAGAGAGAAAACCAGTCTTCTCCAGAGATGACAATTCCAAGTGTCCAATGGACTCATCAGGTTTCATTTACATGTTTGTGTACCAGTAATAATTTTAAAAGATGTTGTGAATTTGAGAAGGAATTGGGAAGGGAACAACAGTCTGGTAAGTTATGCCATTGTCACTTCCAACCTCCTGACTTGGCCCTGGTTGCACATCCCTGTATACTAGCCCAAACTGATGATTAATTTTTATTATATGTTTGTGCAAGATATACAAAGGAAAGACAGCCAAAGGGCAGAAGGTGGCCCCATCCCCTAGTTGTCTTTTTGCCTGCCCTCTGTCACAAGATGGGGTGTTCCTTACTGAATCATTAAGAGGAAAGTCAAGCTGGGGCACTGGTCCACATGAAGATGTGTACCACTCTCGCCTTCACACAGGTTAACTCGGAAGACAATGGTGCTCTAGCTAAACTGGTGGAAGCTATTAGCTCACATTCCCAAACTGGAAAAAGGCAAAGGTAGAAGAACTCTCCATTAAACTGGGTTAAATGTACACTGCTAAGTTTTCTGCACATAAATTTAATTACAAAATTATCCTCAAAAAAGGAAAAGGAGGAGGAGGAGGAGGAGGAGGAGGAGGAGGAGGAGGAGGAGGAG
>JADRCH010000036.1:2290820-2396261 GCA_019843965.1 Rhynchomys soricoides | reverse complement strand
AGAAGGAGAAGGAGAAGGAGAAGGAGAAGGAGAAGGAGAAGGAGAAGAATTGACAGGACTCATATTGCATAACTTCATCCACAACCAAGGAAAGCAGATTCTAGTAAAATCAGTATTTCCTAACGTAAGTAGCAGAAAGATCTGGAATGCAATCAAACTCCCAGAAATCTCATGCTGTCACATTTCTCATTTACATAGTCACATTGCAACCCAATTATCAGGAAATGCCATGTGATCATTTATGGCCCTGAGGGAGGGAGTATCATTTCCTTGTGGTGTGACCACTGACAGGTTGCTCATACTCCAGTAAGTAGCCTCCTATCTACACTGTCAAACAATTCTAATTAAATTTAGTGGGTCACACACATATACACACACTCACACACACAGATGAAAGAATAGAAGAAGAAGAAAGGATGAAAGAGGGAAGTGAACAGTGAAAATGACTAAAACTTACTATATCTATGTATGAAACTGTGTAACAATAAAATATGGGAAATTAAATGTTATTTATGTTTATAAATTAAAAGACATTATAAAAGATATTGCATACTGACACTACTAAATTCAAAGCATGGTAAAATGTCATGCACAATACCCACTTGGCATAATGTGATCACCACACTACCTCAGCTCTCTGATGATCTCATCCTGTTATAAAGAGCTGTACCAATGGTCCATGTGTCAATGATAACACAACATGAGACATAGCTTTATCCTCTTCCCACCATACTGTCTAGATCACTGGGTTCACCTGTCACTTCTCTCTCTTAAGCACAGACTATTTTCCATAAAGGGCTCAGAAAGATTTTTCTTGCCTTCCACTGGTTTGAATAAAAGGAAATATATTCATTGTTATCCAGTGATGGACAACATGACCTAAACCCACTATAACTGACCATCATAAGCATGTGGTCTGAAAAGAGGAGGGCAGAGACTACTAAAATGCTCAGTACAGCTAAACAGGGAAGAGGTCGCAACGCCTTCCACATCTCCTTGAATAGCTCATTTCCCAATGAGAATTCATTCCAGATTTTCATCTCCACCAGGTGCTACACTCAAGATGTGGGTAGCTACATTTCATTTTCAGAGCACTTTGAGCAAATTCATCTAGAGACAAGACTTTCCTATCTCTCTCCCTAACTTACACATCTATAAATGTTCTCGAGAGAGGAAAACAGAGCCCTTTGAATACATATAATGACCCAAATGTGGTCAAAATATACTCATATGTGCAAAGAAAAACATCAATTATTTTGTTTTTATATGCAAATGTTTCTTCCAAGACTACCCAATACACGGCAGCAGAACCAAAAGGGGTTAAATTTGACCCAGTCATGTGGATTCATAAATACTGCTACAGTTACAAAAGCTGTTAGAGTAAATCAGTCATCTTACTTTCTTAAAGACTCAATATTTCAAATGCTTCCTATTCTTCCTCAAAATGCCATTCAAGACCACACCCCCAACCTTCCCACTGCTCACTGAAGATGCTTAGCACTCCAGGGCACCCCCTCAAATCCTCCTGAATCCTCCCTCTATCACTGACCCAGTCATGCCCCGATTATTTCTTTGCAGTGATGAACAGTGGCTTTCTCCTAGTTCTTCCTGATGGAATGAGTACCAGCCCATGTCCCGTGCTTCTTCCTTCTATGGATAACATATACATGAGACACTCCTACCCAAATTGTGATGGTAGGAGGATGTAGAGAAAAGAAAATGTAGTTTTAAAAAATCATAAAAGTAGTCTTCCATCTATTAACATCTAATATGTAAAATAGTCCCAGCAGCCTTCAAAGCCATCTAACCATCTGGATAACCCTATTCCATTAATGCATGAAGATATAGGGAGAGGAGAAGAGGCAAAATGCAGTTGAGTGTAACAACATAAACAAAACCCATCATCCCCATGAAATCATCAAAGCTGAAAGACACGTCTGCCCCTTTGAAGCTGAGGTTTAAGTGCAAAAGGGTAAGAAGGGTAACATATTGGTGAAATAAAGAAAAGAGACATGTTTCCAGTAATTCCCGCCTGTGTCTAGACTGACGACATCTAAAAGCTGTATTGGCCGGAACCGTTTTGCCATCAATCTGCATGGTGATGGGGACAGAAGTATCAGTAGCACCAGGGCCATTAATATATGAGCAGCAATAGGAAAATGCCAGCCAGATGAGGGCCACAGCTGGAGAGATCTTTCTGATTACAGACAGGACTTGGGTAGCATCACGGTCCACTTCCTTAGTTAATACTTTTTCTAAAAAATTTATAAATCGGAACCTAACAAAGGTGCCTGGTGAAATGGCATTCAGTTCTGCTGAAATGGTGATTCTTATTTGAGAGTTCACTGATCAATTTGATGCAGTCTTATGGCCTCCATGGGATTCTGCTCACACACAGTGCATACAAGCACACACTCACATGTGTATAAATTGAAAGTCAGTCTTGAAAGTGGCCACATTATTTTTGTTTTATATTTCTTGTTTAATATGACTATATATTTACATATGAATCCAAGCTTACATCCCAGGCTTCTATAAAGCATAAACATGTACATAAACATAAACATGAGAAGTCATGTCTTTTGTATTTTATCTATTTTATCCATTCAAGGAAAACCAATGACATTCTCATAGACCAGGTTGGAAAATAATTTAAAATGTAGTCATAATTTGAGGTGCCAGGTTGGGTTGGTTCCCTAGGGAAGGACCTTCTCAGAGGTAAAGGGGAGAGGGGAAGGAGGAAGCAGCCACATGAAGATGGGACTGGGAGGAGGGGGGCTGCAATCAGAATGTAAAGTAAATGAATAAATAAATAAATAAATAAATAAATAAATAAATAAAAAAAATGTAGTCATAGTTTTCAAACAAACATGGTAAAGACCTTTGTGAGTGGCTAGCTTCAATGCTGGGAATCAATGCTAATTAAGCAGAGTCAATTGGAATTAAAAATGCATTCAAATGGACAAGATAAAGAAGAAAGAGTAGGGAGAGGAACAAAATCATCAAGTCCCCTAGCCTGTGCTGACAGAGAACAGTGTGAAGGTACTGTCAGCAAGGAACATGTGTCGGGTGCCTTCTATGTATGTGCTTCTGGTTTTAAATCAGAAACTTTGGAATGGAAAAGTTATTTTGAAAGCTTAACTTGGAGAAGAAGAAAAGTTAGCTTAGTAACCAGAGGACCACACTGAGAAATTCAGCCTGCCAAGGCAGCTCAGAAAAGGTGGGTCCAAGCTGGAACTTGAAAGATACATGGGATGTTTTTACCTATCTGGAGAAAAGAGACGAGGATGGCAAGAATTCCAAGAACTGAGAAGAATGTGTGCAAGGTAGAACTGTGTATCACTGCTCGGCATACTCAGGTCATCTCATAAGACTGCCCCGAAAAAAAAAAATGGGTTAGAAATCTTAAATGTAACATTGTCCAGCTCAGTATATGGTAGAGTACTTGCCTAGTATAAATGAAATGCAAGCACTGCATTAACCAGGCACCAACCTATGAGCCCAGCATTCAGGAGGTGAAGGCTGAAGATTCAGGAATGTGAGATCATCCTTGGCCACATGTGATCTTGATCCAACAACAACAAAGTCTTAGCAGGGACTGGAGAGATGACCCAGCAGTTAGGAGCACTTATGGCTCTTGTAAATGAATCAGGTTCAGTGCCCAGTACACACATCCTGTAGTTCTGAATCTGATGCAGTCTTCTGGCCTCCATGAGATTCTGCTCACACACAGTGCACATCTGCCCTCCACTTGTGCACACAAACACATGCAGGTACACACTCACATGTACACAAATTGAAATTTAAACATTGTTTCAAATAATGGGACTGTCCCAATATTGAAGACTGCCAATAGGCTGCTGTGCAACAAGAACATGATTCCCCACAGGGATTGCAACCCCATTGGAAGAACAAGATAGGCTGACCTGACTACCCAGTTCTCCCAAAGTTTAGACCACCAACAAAGGAGTGTACCTGGAGGAATCCATGGCTCCAGATACATAAGTAGGAGAAGATGGCCTTGCTGGACAGCAATGGGAGGGGAGGCCCCTGGTCCCAGGGAGGTTCAATGCCCCAGAGTAAGGGGATGCTGGAGTGGTGAGGAGGGAGAGTGTGGGTGGGTGGGTGGGTGGGGTAACACTCCCAATACAGGCAAAGGGGAGGGGAGGGCAGATGTGGGATTGGGGGTTGGTGGAGGGGGTAACCGGGAAGTGGGATATCATGGGATGGGGGTTGGTGGAGGGGTAACTAGAAAGTGGGATATCACTTGAGATGTAAACTAATGGAATAATTAATTTAAAAAATTAAAAAAAAAAAAGATTCCCCACAGGAACCTCAGTAAGAACAGTGTTGCTGTTCCAGGTCAGGTTATCATGGGTTTAGAAAGCAGGATATTCTGGCATGTAAAGAATGAGCTATGACAGAAATATTATAGAATATTCTATAATAAAAAGAAGGCTCAGAGAACTGAATTGCACGTTACAAGCTAGGGAAAGAGCCACCAAGAGCGAAGGAATCTAAAAATACAATAAGAAAAGGGGATTGTAAGAGCAAGATTCCTGAGCTGAGGAACAGAGGTAGGGGATGGGAGTGGGAGTGGGGTGAGAGGGCGAGTAAGAGAATGTCTCCTTGGGGTCTAGAGAAAGATGCAAGTGTATAAGAGAGCAGAGATTAAGGAGTGAGGTTTTTCTGTGGAAAGCAACTAAGCTCGTACATAAACCTCTGAGTTCTGTGTGGGATTTGAGGTAGTTACATAGGATGATACCTATTAAGAAGGAATAGGACAGAATTTATGTTCTGGAAGAGTTATGGTCAGCGACTTGGAAGCACTGGCTAGGTAAAACAACTGAAGTCAATGAGTGTCCTGCAACACAGTGGCTATCAGAAATTATGAAGTTCTGTGGACACAAAGATGTAAACTTTGGTAAACTTTTCCAACAATATCCACTAGACTGTGCAGCTGGACTGTGGGGGGGAGCATCTGTCATGAGCATCAGTGGGGCTGGGGCAGTGTGTGATTGAGGATGCTCAAGACTCTGAAAAGGTTTTATCTCCAGCATCAAAACAAACTGAACCTAAGCAGTAGAGGCGCACATGGTACGGCCAAGAAGACAGTTATTAATGAACAACAATGATTTTAGGCTGGTCTCAAAGGAAATCAGAAGACAGGCCAACTGAGAAGGCTAAGGAGTAGGTGAGCTCAGAAGAGAGATGTCAGTAGGAACTTCTGTGCCCAGAGAGGACTGGGAATCTTGGTGTGCTTGCTACTTTTAATTTCTGTGATAAATGCCATGACAAAGGCAACTTACGGAAGAGAATTTATTTGCAGCTTTCAGTTTCAGAGGATTATAGTCTATGAACATCATGGTGGGAGAACATGGAAGAAGGCAGGCAGGCAGGCATGGAGGGGAGCAATAGCTGATAGCTGACATTTTGATTCGCAAATACGAGGCAGAGAGAGTTAATTGGAAATGGCATGGGATTTTTGAAACTTCAAACCCCACCCTTCCCACCCAGGGACACAACTCTTCCAAGGCACCACTTCTTAATCCTTCCTAAGCACTTCCACCATGGGAGACCAAATATTAAAATCTATGAGCCTATGGGCCCATTCTCATTCAAACCATCACACTTGGTGTAGGCTTCAAAACAGAAGGGATGTTGGGGAAAGAAAGAGAAATAGTATCAGAAGAAAGTTAGAAAATGGGGGATGCTGTAAAGATGTGTGGACCCTTTCATTGGTACAAGTCATGTGTTGTTTCCAGATGGGAAATAGGCTGTGGTTAGGGAAATAAATACCAGGTAGGGGACTGAGGTACCAGCAATACAGTGAGGAAGATGGAGAGGAAAGTCCAGGGTAAAAAGTAGAATTGAAGAGGAAGGTACCCCCAAGAATTACAGAGATGGAAGATGAATGGGAAGCTTATAATATAGAAGGAGCCTATCTATGCCACCTGAGACCTTAAAATTGAATTAACTGGTAATACTTTGGGATCCTAGAAGAGGCCAAAGGTCACAGAGGTGTGTGGGTTCAAACCCCACAACTGCTCTCTGTACTAGCCCTGTATAGCAACTGCCCCCAAGGCTCTGACAATTCTACCCCAGTGGCCTGAGCATCTCAAGTGCTGTGACCAATTTTGTTAGGGTTGGCTGTAAACAGTGACTATCATGAAACTTCTTTTTCTCATTTAACCCTGGCATGTCGGTGACTTTCCTGCTGAGCTGTAGTTTTTCTTTCCCAGAATTAGTGTAGACTCTATAAAGCTGTGATTGGTTTTTACCAACCAATTTAGTTAGGTTACAACCTGCCTCGCAGTTCTTCAGTTTCATAATCTGAGAAGGAAATAAATTTTAGGTGTCAATTTCTCCTCTTCTCCTGTCTGCTTATGGTCAAGTGGCCCGGATAAATTAGGCTGCTAATGTCACATCATCGCATGCAGTAGCATCTAGGCTTTCCATCTACAATTAGCTATAAGTTTTAGAGTTGGCACTACAAATCTTTCTCATTTTAACTTCTCTGCCTGTTCCACAGTATTTTTGCCAATTGTGACTAAATACTTTCTGGGGCTTTTATTTCATAGTGTTATGGTTAACCATCTCAATTACAAGAAGACCAGATGCTTACAGACTTCCTTGTTTTCTTCACTCATTTAATCTTTGATCTTTTTTGTATATATCTATCACAAGTGACATAGTAACCCAGAAAATATGTGATCTTACCCACCCTGGAAATGCCTATTTAACATTTCTGCTTGTTCACATCAACTTTTCTGTCATGTATAAATTTAAAATAATTAATAATGGGGAAGGTGTGTCTACCTTGTGCCCCACCTCCAGAACTTCAGGGGTTTTTGTCTGTTTGCTCAGAAGTATAATCCTTAATGAAGAGAGATGTTGATCTTGTATCCACTGTGATTGGTAAAGAGTTCAATGACAGGACCAGACAGAAAGCTCACTCAGAGTCCTAGAAGACCCTGCTTGTATTGGGCAATCCTGGAGAGAAGCAAGATAAATTGGTCACTACAAGGCAAGTCTCCACCTAGTTGTTTGTCCTTTGTCTTTCTCTGATTAGATAGTTGTTCTTGTCTGGGGTTAAGGCCATAAGCTTTGATCAGAAAATGATGGGGTGAATGTTATTTCAAGGCTCTGGTCAATGGCTATGAACAGCTATTAGTGGAATCTTTAAGGAGCTTTGATGAATGAAGACAAGTACTAAAAAGAAATTCAGAGTGTCTCTCCATAGCCTCAACAAGCTAATTGGTTGCTGGTGTATATACAGTTTTTAATGGAGATTCCCTACCTCTGCTTTAATGAAAGTGCCTAAAATTCTAATAAATTCATAAGAACTCCATGACTTCAGGCATATTGTTTTACAAATGACAGGTAAAAATGTAAGAGAAAGCAAATGTGTTTGACGTCAGTGAAAGTTGAAATTGTTTGCAAATAATTATAATTGGGTTTAACTAATCTGGCAGTAGACATCTCTCCAAACATCATTAGCCCCATCAATCTACAGATACAAGTGTGATCATATTAAAGAAAATGCCTATACGTGACTGGTTCTTGCTTCCAACCTCAGAGACCCAGCACCCTATCAGTGCTTCCTGGGCTAGATAGGAACTCCATGTGCCCTTCTGAGATTTTTCTATTCACTTCTGAATCTGTTCATAGAATTCATGGAGGGGAAGAATTGCAAGAGGCTCTCATGGAGGTCTCCTAAGAGACTCATGAGCTTCATGATTCCCTATTATGTTCATAGTGGAATGTTAATAGACCAAACCTCATAAGGGCTCATATGAGTCCTCACAGCTAGTCCATCTCAAGACCACAATGGTACTTGGTCAGTGAAGTTAGTGTTCTAAAAGCATGAAGGCCCATGATGGCTACTTGTGTCAGCTTGACACAAACCTGGACATTTCTTGGAAGACAGAATCACAACTGAAGAATTTCCTCCAACAGAGAAAAGGCCTAGAGATCCCTTTCTTACCTGGTGATTGAATGTGGGAGGATCAAGCCCAGTGTTGGGGGTGCTCTCTCTGGAAGGTCCCAAGATGTATAAAAATTAAAGATGATCAAGCCATGAGTCTCAGTCAGTGTTTTATTGCTTTGGAGAAATACAATGACCAAAAAGCAAGTTGGGAAGGAAAGGGTTTATTTGGCTTAGACTTCCAGGTCATAATCTATCACTGGAGGAAGTCAGGACAGAAACTCAAGTAGGGCTGAAACCTGGAGGCAAGAGCTAGTACATAGGGCATGGAGGGGTGCTTTTTCCCTTGGCTTTCTCAACCTGCCTTCTTATAGAACCCAGGACTACCAGATTAGGAGTGGTACCACCCACAATGGGCTGGGCCCTCTCCCATTGATCACCAATTGAGAAAATGCCTTACAGCTGGATCTCATGGAGGCATTTCCTCAACTGAGGCTTCTTCCTCTCTGATGACTATAGTTTGTGTCAAGTTGACACACAAAACCAGCCAGTACACCATGGGAAGCAAAGCAGTAAGCAGTGTTTCTCTGAGGTTTCTGCTCTAGTTCCTGCTCAGTCTCCTGCCTTGAGTTCCTGCTGTGGCTTCCCTCAGTGCCACATTGTAGATTATAAGTAAAAACCTTTACTTCCCCAAGATTATTTTAGTCAGTGTTCTATCAAGGCAAAAAAAAAAAAAAAAAAAAAAAGCCAAGTAAAATGACCTGAGTTCAAATCCCACATTTTAAAAGGGGGTAGGATGTGGTAACACATGTTTATGATTCCAGTACTGGAGAGGTCAGCCAGTCAAGTCTTGAGGTTCAGATTCAGTGAAAGACTGTCTCAAAACATAAGGTAGAAAACAAGAGGGGGGAGAATATTGCCCTCAGTCTTGCACATGAATGAGGATACATGTACACCAGCATGCACACAAAAGAAAGGCAGTAGGGTGCTGAAGAGATTGTTCATCAACTAAGACTGCTTACAACTCCCACAAAGGACCCAGATTTCAATTCCCAGCACCCATATAGTAGCTCACAACTGGTTATAACTCCAATTCCAGGAAATCCATCACTCTTTTACTTCCATTGGACTCCTGCACACATGGTACACAAATATTCAGGCACATACTTATAGACATAGTCCTTTTTAAATAACAAATTAGCCTCAGATAAATAAATAAATCTCAAACGAATTGTTTAAAATGAAGGAAAGACAGTGATGGTCCTGCCCAACCTAGAGGAGGCAGCTACACTGCAAAAGGAAATTACCTGTGCATAGTGTGAGGAAGAGCTGAAGGCTCTCTAATATCTGGAGCAAGATACCTGTATTCTTTCTTTATTTTTATTCAACAGACTTCTGGAAATTCTAGTAAGAGCAATTGGGAAAGCAGAAAAAGAAATTGGAAATCTCTTGCCATCAAAATTGGAAAAAAAAGGCCTGAGTCACCATTTCCAGATGGTGTTGCCTTACAATTAGATCACTCTTGAATCCTACCAAAGAAGCACAATAAATAAATTCAGCAGTGATTCTGGATACAAACTATGTGCTAATACCAAAAGCATTTTTGTATGCCAACAACGAATAATCTTAAGTTCACAGAGAACTATAAAAATAGTGGCCAAAGCCCTCTTGAATAAAAAGTACAAAGTGGGAGGCATGATACCACTGACTTCAAAATATACTACAAAGTTATTGTAATCAAAACAGTCTGGCATTAACATTTTTAAAACACACATAAACAAATAAAACAAAATAGAGATTTAAGAAGTCAGCCAACTGGTGAGTGACAGAAGACTGGGAACCAACACTAGTAAAAGGACCATATTTTTAAAAATTATTAATGAGGAATTTGGATATCTACATGCAGAAGAAGGAAACTAGACCACAATGAGGACAAATTACTGACAAAGGTCATAATACATTATATTCTGAGTTACTTTTTTAAAGATTTTTAAGTGTGTGTGTGTGTGTGTGTGTGTGTGTGTGTGTGTGTGTGATGAGTACATGTGTACAGTGCACACAGAGGCCAGAAGAGGGTGTTGAACTCCTGGAGCTGAAGTTACAGTTGTAAGGTACTGACATGGATGCTAGAAACCAACTTTGATCCTCAAGAGCTATCAGCATATGCTTATTGACTGTTGAGATTGCTTATTTCTATCTTTTGGTTGTTTTTATTCCTGTTTCTATTACTAATTTATAATTTCATTGTTTTTTCATTATTGTGATTTAACTTGTGTCTTACCAGTCAAGACCTCACAACATTCCCTTTTTTTTCTCCCCCTTCAGTGCTTCCTTTACAGTGCCCTCAGGCCTCTCACTCACTCGCTTTTGCTTTCCTTCTCCTTCATACTCTACCCCATCTTCTCTGTTTGTCACATCCCTTCCTAGTGTCTATTTAAATATTGATACTCCTAGCTCTTACTTTAAAAAAACAAAACAAAACAAAAAAAACTTTAAACTACAGTTTCCCCAACCAACACTCTAGCTCCCTATCTCTGAACTTCACTGGAGACGTACTGAATTGCACACATGCCCCCCACTGCAAGCCAGCATCAGTACTGCTTACTGTTAAATCTTTCTGTATATTACTGCAATCAGCTGCTCCCCTAAACAGCAGGAAGAAACACAATTCCAAGTAAGGAAAACTCACCAGGAGAACTCATGTGAAATAAAATCAGCAAAGCAAATAATAGGTATAGGAGAAAACATAACAACTAAATAACACACTCTTCCCACCAGATGTTCAAAACACAACCAAAACAAAACCACAAAGATGCAAGACAACAACCCAACCCTCACTTCCTCGATGCCCCAAACCACAGATAATGAGATGGCTGAAATGCCAGAAAAAGATTTCAGAGCCCTACTTTCAAAAAAGATCAATAGCCATATAAAGAATTCAAATAAGCAGACAAACAAAGTAAGGAAATCAATTTAGAACCTAGGCCAGAAAGTTACCACAGTGGGCGAAATGGTCAGTAACTTGGAAGAGATTTTCAAAAAACATGAAGAAAAAAACTTAAGGGAGGAAATTGAAACTCTCTAAAAGAACCAAACAGAAATTCTGGAAATTAAAGATTCTATCAATAAAATGAAATAATACACTGGGAAACATTATCTATAGACATGACAAAGCAGAATGGATTTCAGGAATAGAAGAGAAGTTAAAATAAATTAAAACAGATATTCATAGCAATCAATTAATAAGCATGACTGAAACTACCAAGGACTTTGGCATATATTCAAAAGACCAAACCTAAGAATCCATCGAGTAGAAAGAAGAGAGAAGACAAAGATAATTTATCCAATGTAACTATTGCAGAAGTTTTCTTTCAAATATAAAAAAGAAAAAAAAAGGCATGTGGAACCACAAATAGTCATGGCTCAAAAAGAATTTCTCCATATCTATCATCAAGATGTCAGAAATACAAAGCAAAGAAAAGATACTAAGAGCTGTAAAGGACAACAGGAGCCAGCCAGGCAAGGCAAAAGGCAAAGTAAGGTCAGATCCCTTGTCAACAACCCTAAAAGTCAGGAAATCAGGGAGTGCTATGCTTCTGCTTCAAGCCCTGAAAGTAAATAACTGTTGAGCAAGATTGCTATACCCAGCAAAGTCATCTCTTAAAATAGCAGAAAAATATTATCATGACAAGGTAAGCATAAATTAAAGTAATGCAAGCCATCATTGCCGAAGACACTTAAAGGAATATTACATACAAGGAGGAACAATGACAGTCCCAAACATGAGTGCATAAGAGAGAAGAAATTTTGCAGGAAAAACAGCTGAGCAAAGGAGTAGTAGGAAGACAACTCGGCATGCCCATCAAAACAAACAGCAAATCCTTAGCAGGTGAGGAATAAGACTATCCAAAATGCTACCAACCATAAGAAAATAAAGAAAAAAAAACCAGCTTCAGTGTTCTAGAAAAAAATGGTTATGGCAAATCCGAGTGTAGTATAGACGAAAATGACAATTTATAGAATCAACCAAACAAATACTTGATTCTTTAAAAAGATAAATAAGACTGAGAAATCCCTGGCAAATACAGGAACATAATAAGAAGTTCATACATCATGACTAGATTGGTGACATCCCAGAAATACAAGGTTAGTTCTACATATGCAAATCACTAAATATAACATGTTGTATCAATAGACTTAAGGAAATACATCACATGGCCATCTCAAAGACACAGAAATAGTACTTGACGAATTTTAAATGTCGTTTCTAATAAAATTCCTAAAGAAACTAGAAATAAAAGGAATATTCCTCAGACTACTTGGGCTATATATAACAAAATGCATTAATTTGGGTTTTATCGCTGTCAAGAGACATCATGACCATGGCAACTCTTATAAAGGACAACATTAAATTGGGGCTGGCTTACAGTTTTGAGGTTTAGTCCATTATCATCAAGACAGGAAGCACAGTAGCATACAGGCCAGCATGGTGCTGGAGCAGGAGTTGAGAGTTCTACCTCTTGATTGGCAAGCAGCAGGAGACTGTGTACCCCACTGGGCATAGCTTTAGCATAAAAGACCTCAAAGTCCTCTTCTACAGTGGCACATTTCCTCCAACTAGCCCACCCCCTCAACTCCCTATAAGCCAAGCATTCAAACATGTGAGTCTATGGGGGCCATACCTATCCAAAGCACCACACAAACCTATAGTGCATTTTTTACTAAGTGGGGAAAACACAAAAGGACTGCCTCTAAGCCTAGGTTGAGGAAGTGTACCTACTCTCTCCACTAACTCAGTATAGTGTTCAAAAATCTAAGCTACATTAATAGGACAAGTAAAAGATGTAAATGAACACAAATGGGAATGGAAGACATCAGTTTATCCTTATTTGCAGATAATGTGATTCTATACTTTAAAATTCACTAAGGACTCCACTATAAAACTCTTAAATCTGATAAAGACAAAAAAGTCAGGAAATACAAAATTAGTACCCTTTTTATATACCACACTTGCCAAGAAAGAAATTAGAAAAAGTATTCATAATAGTATCACAAATAAGATAACACTTAGGAGTAAAGATAACCAAAATGTTAAAAGATATCTATGATTAAAACTTTACGACACAAAATAGGAATTAAAGAAGACAGTAGATCAAAGACCTCCTAACTCACTCATTAGCAGGATTAATGTTGTAAGCCTAACCATATCATTTAAGTTAATCTACAGATTCAACACAATCTCAGTCAAACTTTCTGTGGTGTTCTTCCCAGAACTAAAGAAAGAAAGCATAAAATGCATCCATCATAAAATTCAAAACCACAGAAAAAGCCCAGAGATCTGCAACAATCTTAAGCAGAAAGAACATGGCTGCTCACCTTACATCATAATCTATCTCAAATTATACTACAGATCCATAGTGACAAAGGTAACAATACTGGCAAGCAAACGAACATTTAGAGACTGTCCCCATAGGTGCATAGGTGAACCTAGTTAGTGAAACCATTTGGGAAGGATGAGGAGATGTAGCCTTGTTACAGTAGGTGTGACTGTGCTGGAGAAAATGTGTCACTGAGAGTAAAATGGAGCTTTTGAAGTTTCAAAAGTACAATCCAGGCTGTCTGTCTGTCTGTCTATCTATCTATCTATCTATCTATCTATCTGTCTGTCTATCTATGCCTGTTGCCTGTAGATCAGGATGTAAAGCTCTCAGCTACTGCTCCAGTACCTTGCCTGTCTGTTTACTGACATGATGATCATGGACTAACTGGAACTGTAAGCAAGCCCCCAACAAAATGCTTTCTTCTATAAAAGTTGCTTTAGTCATGGTGTCTCTTTATAACAATGAAACAGTATGACACCCATACACTATAAACATTTAATCTTTGACAAAAGTGTCGAAAATGTGTATTAGAATAGAACCTATTCAACAATTTGTGCTGGCAAAACTGAATATCTACCTGCAGGAGAATGAAATTAGAGTTAGAGCAATGACTCTCATTTAACACACACACACACACACACACACACACACACACACACAAATCTTTCCAAAATGGGTTCATGAGTTTAGTAAAATTTTAAATGCCAAAACTGATAGTAGAAACATACAAAAATTCTTCAAGATATAGCAAAGGCAAAAACTTTCTGAAAAAGGACTCTGATGGAATTAACACCAAGAATGGACAAATGGGATTACATAGAACTAAGACCTTTGGCTAACCTAAGAAAACTACCACCAGAGAGAACTGAGAGACTATAAAGGGGGAAAAAATCTTATCCAGATATACTTCAGGCAAGGATTCAATATCTAGAATAATATATAAAGAACTACAAAAATTAAATGCCCCCAAACAAATTTTCACTCAACAAATGGGCTAATAAACTGAACTGACAGTTCTCAAGGGAAAAAACATGAATGGTTAATACTTCATTTTTAAAGTGTTTAGCATCTTTAACATTTAGGGGAATGCAAATCAAAATTGGTTGGAGACCCCATTTTACTCCAGCAAGAATGGCTATCAAAAAAAAAAAAAAAAAAAGACAACACATGTTCACATGTTGGCAAAGATGTAGAGAGAGAAAACCCCTTCCTCACTGTGGAGAGTGTGCAGTGGTATTGGTACTATGGAAAACAGTGTAAAGGACTCTCAAAAAAAATTAAAAATAGAACTATCTTATGACTTAGTCATACCACTCCTGGGCACACACCCAAAGCATTCTATATCCCACCATAGAAACACCTGTACATCCATGTTCATTGAAGCTCATTTGACCTTCACATCCCAAATCTATAATCTTCTAATATCCCATAATAAATAACTATATGCTAATCTGGGTGGGTTCTGTGGAATCCAGCCAAGCCCTGAGCAATATAGATCAGAAGGAAAAGAAACCCCTCAAAGAGCAAACAAAGCTGCTCTAAATAAAAAGAAAATGTGTACAGTGCCAAGTCTCCCAAGTTTGTGGTTGATTTGACTGAATGAGAGACATTTTCTATGAAGTGAAATGAGAATCTTGCCTCTCAAGCCCCTTCAGCAATCTCCTCTGTGCATGCTTTCTTGCTCAAGCACAATTTTATTGTTTCCTTGTTCACTGTTCTTTATTTATCTGTCCTTCCACAGCATCCTAAAAGTAGAAATTGTCTTTAGGTCATGTGCATCATTGTCTGAGCATGGGTCTTTGAACTTAGTCATGCATTGATGCCCCTTATCACAGGAAGTATAGATGTGGGTCTGAAGAAATTCCCAGCCCCTCGTAAGGAACAATGACAGGTTCCTTTTAGGAATAGTGGAATGGATGAGGGGAAGATCTCATTTTGGTTCCTGTTACTGTATTATGTAACCTCAAAATGTTTGTGTATACACAAGATTTGGCCTGTCAACATTCTTTCATGGAGTCATGAAGGACTGACAAAATCCCACCCTTCCTTGAGGACTTATGGGCAGCTAAGGATGTTGGGAAAAAGAGAGGCATTTTTCTCAATAGTGAAGCCACTGTTAAGGTGGCCACACTTCTGTAAACAATTCCTCACCTATGTTTCTGTAAGCAATCCTAGTAAAACTCATTCAAGAGAAAAACATGACATGAAAATAGGAGGAAGACGAGATAAGAAAAGGGGGATCAGAGAGAACGGGAGGGGAACAGGAGAAAATAATGGGGAAAGTACATGAACAAAATACATTGTATACATGCATGAAATGTCATAATGAAGCTCATTATTATGTAAGATTAATATATGATCATATAAAACTTTACCCAAAGGGGGATATCAAGTGGATTCTGCCAACAGGAGTCATCTGACAAGCTTGTTCTGGCCTGGTGGTTCTCCAATTTGTATTTATACCCTACACACGCCTCTTCCATCAAAATATGCCATGCACAACTAAAAGATATTGAATCAAATATTAATGCCCAAGATGCCCATGCATTTTTGTAATGCCTTCAGCTTCCCACACTAAGGATTTTAATGCACTCTTGTAAGTTTAGTTCAGCACAGAGCAATCAGCAGATATCAATTTCTCTTTGGACTGCAAAGACTTGTTAACTGCAGAAATGCTGCTCATGCCCTATGGAGGGAAAGAGTTGTTTTATCAAACGTGAGCATGTCCTCATGCCTGTAGACCTGGTATAAGAGCATCAAGAAACATAGCCATGCATCTGCTGGGCCGACTGTTAAGGGGAATTTCCATCCTACATCCCTACCCCTCCAACTCTACCTATCAGAGCACTGCTCATCTAAAGCTGTTTTCATTTCACCTCCAAGGAGCCCTCATCATTCCAATAGGAAATCCTCCTAGCTCTCTAGTTCTAATTTCCTTAACATGAAAGAAAATTACTTTGTCTGTAAGTAGTTATACCATATATAACCCTCCAAAGGAGCAGCTTGGGGATGATATTTCATCTATGAAACCCAAAATAATTCAAGTCATGAAGTATTTGTAGTGTAGACCAATGGGTGATGTAGTCATGTCTACTGAGCAGAGTCAGGATAGAGGGACATGCATAATTAAGGGATGGGAGAGATAAAATTGAGTTGGGAGCTCTAGCTTAGGACTAACACATCTTTTAGAACATAGTGTCATGGTGGAGGGGGAAAATCCATCTTGTTCTTTGATGTACATCTTGTTTTGTGAGTTCCCTGGCCTGGAACTCACCAAGTAGGCCAAGCTGGCTTGACAACAAACCCCAGAGATCTGCTCGTCTCTCCCTCCCCATTATAAACCTTTGATAACCACACCCATCTTTGCCAACTATTTTTTTTTTTTTTTTTGCATTTTTAGAAGGATTTGTTGAGAAACAGGAACAATCAAGATACTAATAAATCAATTGGAAGAGCTCAGAGGATAAAGAAAAAACTCTGTGTTCAGCTCATGGCCACAGCTGCTTCCTCTCCCTGCTTGTAGAACCTGTTACAGTCTCTGCTTATAAGCAGCATGGTCCCTCATGAGACACCATGACTTCTCACCTTGGGTGTGCTAGAGACTTCAGACACCCTGGCCCCTATAGCCAAGAGCAATACTGTCAGGATACAGCTCATCAATCCTTATAGTTCCACCTGTCAACTGTTCTCAGGCCAAATATTTTCAGCACTGAATGCACTGAAGGTGGGCATGAGGCAAATGCTTCCTCGGGATGCAGGGAAGGTGCTCAGAAGGAGTGTTGTTTGTTCTTACTGAAGGGCTATACAGAAGAATAACCAGGGAGTGAAGCAGACCAGTTACCTGAAAGCAGGTTCTTCCACACAGTAGCTGTGTGACCTTAAGCAAAGCATTTGGCAGAGCAGAGCCTCAGAGGGACCCACAGGAGCATGCTGACTGCTTGTGACTGTTCATGTAGGGCCTGGAGAAGCAAATACCCAGAGCTGGGGCCTTGCTACTCCTCTCTCTCTCTCTCTCTCTCTCTCTCTCTCTCTCTCTCTCTCTCTTTCTCGATTGATTTTGTTTTAAATTATGTGCATGTTGGGGGAAGGGTGTGAACTTGAGTGCATGTGCTTTTGGAAGCCAGAGGTTCAGATGCTCCTACAACTGAAATTGTAGGCCATATGATGTGGGTGCTAGGAACCAAACTCCAGTCCTCTACAGGAGCACTATACACTCAGCCACTGAGCTGTCTCTCCATTTCTGGTCTGTCTCTTTTTATAAAATCCTACGTAGAATACTGAGCTTTTCTGAGCCCCAGCACAAGATCGTATTTGGACTTAGGTCTAGGTACTCACTGGGGTAAATTAACAACAACATGTGCCTTATTTAAAGACTCAGAATAAATTTCAATAATATCTATAGAAATTGTTATCTCTGTGTCCAGCACATGAAATAGTCAATAAGTATTCATTTCTTATACTTACTTTCTGGATTGCAAAGAAACTAGGTAATAATAATATTCGCTCTCAAGAGATTTTTGGAGACAATATTATAAGAATGCCTAAATCAATAATACACAATAAGAATCATAATAATATCAGTAATGGGACTGGGAAGGTGCCCATCTTTTAAAGTGCTTGCCCAAAGAGTAGTGACCCCTACTGGGGTTTGAGCCAAGCAGTACAATCCCCCCACAGACATGTCCACAGACACATCTGACAAAGACAATTGTTCTCAGGTGATTCTAGGTTGTGTCAAGTTGACAATTGAGGCTAACTATGACAGGCCTCCACACACATAACACACATGCACATGTGCCTGCGCACACGCACGCACACACACACAATACTGGCAACTATCACAATCATCATGGAATTAATCAAATGACTTTAAGTTACATTGATGGCTGAGGGCAGTTCCATCTGTGGCTGTGTAGTTTTATATGACATGTCTGTCTTCACATGTTGAAGCATTTGAGAGAGGTGGGTTTATCTTACTATCTCTGAAATGTCAACAGACTTCTTTCAGGAGTCTGCTCCATCTCAGCCAGTCAGATAAGCAGGGAAAACAGACAAGGAACTTTTAACAGAAGCCTAGCATATTTGCTTTGTTCCCTAGAGTCCATCAAGACTGACAACACCCAGCCTGGACACAAAGCACATAACCCTCACCTGCTGCATTTCCATAGAGCATTTTGACCTGTTTTGGGGGTGGGGGTGCTGGTGAGAGCAAAGACCCAGGGGTCACGTGGCTTCTAAATTTAATTCATCGAATCTTTGTCTCATTCCATTCACATGTGTAGTAACATAAAACTTCATCCACCCTGTTCATTTACAAAATTATGCCATCTTCCTTCAATATTTCATTTAAAGTTAGCAAAATCAATGCATTTCTGTGGCCCAGTAGTATTGTTCTTTGTAGCTTTAACCATCAAACAAGAGTAAAACATTATCTTAAAAATAAATTCTCCAGGTCAGGTATGGTAGTGTTTGCACTTAATCCTCAAATTTAGAAAGCAGAGACAGGTGGGTCTGTGTGAGTTTAAGGTCAGCTTGGTTTACATAGTGAAACCTTGTTTCAAATAAAATAAAATAAAATAAAATAAAATAAAATAAAATAAAATAAAATAAAATAAAATAAAATGAAATGAAATAAAATACCCTTATCTTAACAATGCCCATCTCAGCCATGAATTCTACCTTCAGTAGATATTGACTATTCTAATGTCACCAAATCTCTCTACCTCCTTTCTCAGACAGAACTGTCTCCCGGACTCCTGGAGCCAACATGAAAATGAAGCATTATTTTATCCAAGATTTGTAATGCCTAGCAATATTGATCCAGCCTGCTGCCTGTCCAGAAGGGTGCTCTACTTGCTGCTTTGTGCTTGGAGACAATCTAATAAAAGCTTACTGAATAATAAACAGTGGGAGCCCACCAATTCTAAAACATGTAGATTGACAGGAATAATCCCCTCCTTCGTAAAAACAGGCCAGCAGGCACTTCCCATAAACCCATTACTGCCTACTCTCCCCAACACCAATAGAAGATGGTAGATTATTGGAATTCCCGGTTCTAAAAGGAATTGCTTTCCTAAATTTGACCTCCACAATAAATATAAAATATAGACCATGTGCAACGAAGGGATTCTAGCCCAAACAGCCTTGTCTCTCCAAGGCAGAGGTTACCCGGTGGATGCACATTGACTCCAAAGGGACTGGATGGGATGGGATGACCTTTTACCTTGAAAATGGCCACTCCAAGCTATAATTTCAGAGAGAGGGAGGTATTGGGCTGTAAAGGATGTGGGGAGCCTCTGCTTGGTTAGACTGTCACCGGGGTAGCATGGGAGAAGGCAGGAAAGCTGTGGCTCACAATGGTGACGATTCAGCAGAGAAGGATATTGGGAACAGACTGGATGGGGAAGAAAGCTCAAAGCCTTTAAAAATAAACAGGCCACTGTAGATATGAGGCAAACAATTTGTAAAGACGGCATTTTATATTTACTTGTGGAACGTGTAGGGTTTTCTTATTTTGTATTAGTTTCTCCGAGAATTTCAAAAGATTTATTTTGATCACGCCCTTCTGACACTCATCCCAGACCCTGCTCCCTCACCTATCCACCCAGCTTTGTGTCCTCTTTAAGAAAATACAAAATCATCAAGTCTGACATGTGCTACCCACACACTCTTGGATGTGGGGACCTTCCACTGGAGCATTGTAGGCCCATCAGAAACCTCATAGAGAAAAGTGACACGACTCCCAAAGCATCCAGCAACTGCTCTGTCTTTAGCCATTTGATTCACATGTCTGTGCTGCCACTGCAGTCTACCTGCAGACAAACTGCAGTTTCTTAAAAGCCAACCTCTTTTCCAGGAAAAAGCTTTATAAAATAACTTCTGCAGCTGAGCAAAAATCCCTGTGCTCCATGGATCAAGTATCCATTCTAACAACGAAAAGTAAAGCCAAATTAAATAAACAAACAAATGAAAACCCCCTGTCCGCAATGGAATATTCTGAGTGTGCTATAAACATCAACTAAGGGACATGGGAACACTAGAGAGCAAAAACTTCAGCAGTGAGCAGAACACCTCCTCAGAGGGAGGCTGACACATAAGCCTGAGACTAACCAGGAGGGCACATTTGTGAGCAGTAGAAAGATCCAGGTGGCACAGATGCTCTCAGCCTACTGGCTCTGGTCATGGAGTGTGTGGGTGAGAGGACAATACAAGCTGTCTAACTTCAATTTTCTGTTGCAATTGGTGTTTGGGAAAGGCAAGCCTGACCTCATGGATCATGAATAAAAAATGAATTGTGATATCTCTCTTTTATCTCAAGAAGAAGTCCTCATTTGGCTTTCTCCAGCCATCTTTCCTAGGCCAATGTCTTTTCTTTAACCAAATTATTCTTACTGAATGGAATACATGGAAACTAAACCCAAATGAAGAGAAGGAACAATTAGCAGCCATTGGAGTTAGGAATGCCTTCATTAACTTGGTATGAGAAAGAAAAATGACAGAGTAATATTGCCACCAGCAATTCCTAAGTCATGTGATTTTTTTGAAACAGATCAATGTTGGTTGCCAAGCAACACACACATTGAGAGAAAGAGAGAAAGAGAGAGAGAGAGTAGCATTGCTACATTTTGATAAATATTTTTAGAAATCCCATGGATTTGACATCGATATTGTCACTGTAATTATTTCTAAGATCTATGTTACCTTAAAGGAAGATCGGCCTCATTAATTGAGAAGAGTTTTGGTAAATACATGTGGTAAATGAACAGCAAACAGGAGTAAGGGCTGGAAGTCACAGCTGCCATCTTGGAACACTTTCTTAATGACGTGTGTGTGCTTATTAATGAGTTTATTGCCTTTGTGTCATGCTTATGTCACCTTCAAATATTAATGTTTTTTATATTATAATAATATCTATTGATAGAGCTGAAATCTGTTTCCCCGTAGGTGTCACCATGAATAATACTTCTGAAATACTAAAATCAATAATGAGAATATTAGAGGGGCATTATAGTATGTCGATGAAATGAATTCTACTTTAAATGTCGCGTGGAGCATAAACCACATAAACACACCAAGTTACCATTTTAAATACATAAGCACATGCATCAGGGATGTGTGTCTTATCATACACAAGAATACATGGTCAGAAATAAGAGATGAAAGCCACTCGGTAAATATATAAGGGCTCTGTAGATCCTGATTCAAAGTCAGGAAGCTTCTGGTTGTTGGAATTAATAAGCCTCTGTTTCTTTCAACATGACAGAAGATCATGTACACAAGTGGGAGTATAAATGGCTCAAATAAATCCTACATTCATTTACCCTGGATAGGGTGGCTGCCGTTCCTGTCTCCACTCACTCCTCCCTTAAAGCCAAGCTTCTGCTCAGAGGCCTTTCCCCCCCTCACTCTACATTTCTTGAACAGGATTGGACAATGTCAGTATGAACAAGAGCCCTGCCTGAAGAATACCAAGGCAGAAATGTCCGCCCTGCTTCTGGGGCTCTGGGCAGAGGCGCTGCCGGTCAGGGCAGCTGGGAGGCTGGCTGAAATGTGTAAGAATCAATACAGAGCTTCAGCCCACTGCTTCATGGAATTGCTGATAAAGAGAGGCATGGCAGCCTTCCTTAACCAAGGGAGAAAATGTACTCGGATTCCACAGGAGCACAGCCCCATCTAGATTCTGACTACGTGTTAGAACACCTCTGACCAGTCTTTTAATTGCTCTCCTAGGCCAAGCTGGCTGCGGACACCAAGTAGAAAGCAGGCTCCCTTGTCACCCTTTGTTTCATACAGCCTTAGTCTACCCACAGAGGTCCTCAGTCTGCTGAACCCTGCTAAAACTTTTTCTTTCATTGTTCACACTTGGACTAATGTAAGGGCAAATGCCCCAGAGCCTAAACAGCTCATCTGACAAGGAGAGAGCATCACAGGATAATGACCCTGTGTGTGCCTCCTGAATTATAGCTAACAGCTCTGGAAATCCAGCCATCTTAACCACATGACTCCACAGTAACCCATTCAATCCCTTTGTTAGCAGGAATGCTATGCAACCGTCCTAAGGAAGCTCCACTATATTGGTTATTTAGTCAAAACCTTCTAGCTAGCCTGGCCACATAACTCCTTAAGAGGAAGGACTTACACACACACACACACACACACACACACACACACACACACGGTGAGAGAGAAAGAGACAGAGACAGAGACAGAGAAAAAGAGAGAGTTATGATTCTAAATAATAAAGCCCAAGGATTTGCATAATTTAAAGATAATCCCTAACTATACTCTCAGGGATATTATATGATTTTGCCACCCCTGGTTTCTACTTCAACTTTGCCCTGTATTGAGAAGTTTGTGTCTCCAGAACCAAAAAACCACAAGCCTATAAAACAAAGCAGAAATAAACAGTTTACCTCTTTCTTGTTTATGCATTATCTACCTTAATCCCCCCCCAAGACCTGAGTGAGTGAAGCTTTCAAGGTTAGGAAGTCCTGAGGATACTGAAGGAAGGGCAGACAAAGCAAAGCACAGTGCTCAAAATTATTTTTGTAAATTCAAAGCAATGATGCTAGAGCAATGGATATAGCACCCAGTGCTCTTACAGAGGACCCAGGGTTGTACTCAGCACTCACAACCAACCATCAGTAACTCCAGCTCCATGGAATCTGATGTTCTTTTCTGAAATCCATAGGAACTGCACACAAGTGGTGCAGGAAAACACCCATACACATAAAAAATAAATAAATAAACCTTTTGAAAGAAAATCAAAATGCAAATATGTTGCCACTTTTGACTCATTCATTGGGCAAAAAGTGAAGAGTTTCTGGAGAGAGAAATGTGACCATGTGACCCACTATTTTGTATGCCAAGTTTTAAAAAAAAAAAATTAAAAGAAGCAAATTTAAGAAAGAGGATGTGCCTAGTTCTGTAGTGACTTGATATGCCAGAGTGGGTTGGTACCTAGAAGAGACCTCCCCCTCATCTGAAGAGAAGGGGAAGAGGGAAGAGGAGGGGCTATGTGAAGGGGGACTAGGAGGAGAAGGGTGCTGCAATTGGGATGTAAATTGAATAAATTAATTAATTAATGGAGGAAAAGAACCAAATTGAATGCTAACTAAAAAGTTAATATGGGAAAAATCAAAGTTAGAGGAGGACTTATCTGTCTGGTCTTCTGGTTCTGCCCTTCAGAATACACTTGGAGTATTCTGAATGAGATGAGACAGAGAGAAATAGCAGATATTAATAAAGACACAAAAAACTATAATTTACTAGACATAGTTTTATATGCTTCAAAGAATCATAAAGAATTTTTGTGGGTTTTTTTTTCCCTTAAGATCTATAAGACTAGCGTTCATCTTAAAACCTACTTATTTCTAAACCTAAATTATTTTTTAACCTTATATACAAGATTACTAAAAAAATATTTTGGGTCCCTGCTTCCATATTTTTCATGAAACTAATGAAAGTCAAGATCATAGTTTTGATTCTGAAATACAGCCATCCATGCCAGCCAAGGGTGCAATTTTCAGACCTCCACTCTCTCTCCTCTCCTTCACATAAAACCCAAGTCTCCAGCTCAAGAGCAGACCACCTCTCTGGCCCCATCTCCAGAGAATCACCACTCAGATCTCCTCCTACAGCCTCCTGATCTCCCCCAGTCCCTTTTATCTGGGCCACCAACTTTCCAGGTACACCCTGGGAAACCACCCACCATGCTGGCCAGAAAAAACAGATAAATGATCTTTAGATCTTCCCTCTCCCTCCTCTCCTCCAAATTCAGTTCCCCAGTCTCATCCCCAGCTCTTTAGCAGACTATCTGCTGAGGCTTCCCTTCTCTATCTGCCCAAATTCCCAGGGGACTAACCAGTTCCTGATGACATACCTTCTTTTCCTCCCTGCTATGGACCCCTTCTAGTTCATCTCCATCCCTGTCAGCTCCTAGTGACCATACCTGGCAAGATTGCAGGCCTATTTGGTACCATGCAGTCCACAGCCACCACACTTTCTTAGGAACCAGACAGAGCAAAAGAAACCAAAGAACAGAATACCCACTCTCAAAAGCAGGCAAGACCGAATATCAGCACCTAGAATTAATATCATCAAAACTCAGATGCCTAGATGCCATTGTAAAATCACAATCAATAACACCCATGAAGATATGTCTCCACTAGAACTCAGCAACCTTACTGCAGTAGACCCCGAGAAATGTTATGTAGCTGAAGCACAACTCAAGGACTTCAAAATAGCCTGTATAAATACGCTAGAGGTCTTTAAAAAGGAACTGAATAAATCCACTAAAGAAATCTAAAGAAACACAAACAAACAGTGGAATAAAATGAAGAAAATAGCTCAAGTCTTGCAAGTGAAAATAGAATCAGTAAAGAAACTCAAACTGAGAGAAACTGGAAATGTGCAATTTAGGAACCCAAGCAGGAAACTTGGAGACAAGTTTCTCTGAACAAGATAGAAGGGATGAATGCTTCAGTCATGGAAAATGTTAAATATATAAAAAAAACAATAACTGTGGCAGAAGACATACAGGAAATCTTGGACACGGTGAAAAGACCAAATCTAAGAATAATAAGAGGGGGCTGGAGAGATGGCTCAGCGGTAAGAGCACTGGCTGCTCTTCCAGAGGTCCTGAGTTCAATTCCCAGCAACCACATGGTGACTTACAGCCATCTGTAATGCGATCTGATGCCCTTTTTGGGTGTGTCTGAAGACAGTGTATATACTCACATACATACATACAATAAATAAATAAATCTTTAAAAATTAATTTCTTAAAAAAAAAAAAAAGTAGAAATAGAGGTGGGAGAAACTACCAAAGACAAAGGCAGAAAAATATTTTCAACAAAATCATAGAAGAAAATTTCCCCAACTTAAAGAAGCATCCAGAACACCAAAGAGACTGGACCAGAAAATAAAATCACCCTGGCATGTAATAACCAAAACATTAAATCCATATAACAAAGAAAGAATATTAAAAGCTGTGAGGGGGGAAAGACCAAGCAATATATAAAAGCAGGCCTGTTATAATAGCACCTGTCTTTTCAGTGGAGGCTTTAAAAACCAGAAGGGACTGAACAGATGCTCTACAAACTCTAAGAGACAATGAATGTCAACCCAGACTACTACACTCAGAAAAACTTTCAATCACACAATACATGGAAAAGGAAAAGCATTCCATGATTTAAAAAAATAAAAGCAGTATCTGTCTACAAATCCAGCTATACAAAAGGAACTAGAAGTAAATTTTCAACCTGAAGAGGTTAACCACACCCAAGAAAACACAAGGAATAAATAGTATCAAACCAGATAGTCAAACCATAACAATAAAATAATAGGAATCAACAAACTCTGCTCATTGATAACTCTCAATATCAATAGATTCAATTCACCAATTGAAAAACATAGATTAACAGAATGGATTCAAAACCCAGGACCCATCCTCCCACAGCATCCAAGAAACATACCTTAATATCAAAAATAAATAGCACCTCAGATGGATAAAGCAAATGGATCCAAAAAGTAAGCTGACATAGCCATTTTAATATCTGACAAAATAGACTTAAAAACCAAACTAGTCAGAAGAGATAAGGGAGTATACTACATACACATGAAAGGAAAAAATCCACCAAGAGGATATTGCAATTCTTAACAGTAATGCACCAAACATAAGAGCATCCAATTTCATAAAGAAATAATACTACAGCTTAAGTCACATATTAACACTCACACAGTTATAGTGGGTGATTTCAATACCTCACTTTTGGCAATAGACGGGTCATCCAGAACAAAAAAAGAAAAAGATAAAAAAAAAAAAAAACTAAACAGACAAATACTGGAGCTAACTGTTGTCATCAAATGGACCTAACAGATATATACAGAGTATCTCATACAAATACAAAATAATATTCTTTCTTCTCAGCATATCATGGAACTTTATCCAAAGTTGACCACATACTTGACCACAAAACAAGTCTCAACAGATATAAGGAAATTGAAATAACACCCTCCACCCTATCTGAACACCACAGATTAAAACTGGATATCAACAACAGAAAGCTTAGAAACTCACTGAAACTTACAAGTCACTGCTAACTAAAAATGTGTCAAGACAGAAATAAAGAAATTAAAGACTTTCTAAAATTCAATGAAAGTAAATACATAACATCACCATACTTATGGGACGCAATGAAGATGGGTCTAAGAGGCAAGTTCATAGTTTTAAGTGCCTACATTAAAAAATTGGAGAAATCTCATTTTAGTAACTTATCAGTAGCTTAGTTAATAACTTAGCATCTTAGAACTTTAGAACAAAAAGAAGAAATAATACCCAAAACGAGTTGACAGCAAGAAATAAACTAAGGGCTGACAACAATAGAAACAAACAACAATACAAAGAATCAATAAAACAAAGAATTGGTTCTTTGAGAAATTCAGTAAGATTGACAAACCCTTAGGCAAACTGACTAAAAGGCAGAGATAGATGACCCAAAACTAGAGGAGGAAGGGGGAACATAACTGGCTCCCTGCTAGCAGGTCCAGGCAAGAGGAGAGAACCCAGTCCAGACAGATCTGTCTGGGGCTGAGCTGGATGGCAAGTGTCTATGGCCCAAAAGAAACACACCAGGCCAGGAGTCTTGTCAAAGCAGGAACTCACTTTATTAAACTAGGCAGTTACTTGTAGAGAGAAGGCAAGGAGACGGGCACTTAGGTATGGGAAGAGATGACATTGGAGGTGCGGAAGGGTGACGGAGGGTAAGGGGTAACTGACAGGGCCAATGACAAAGCTTCACATCAGAAATGGTGGGGCAGAGGCAGGGCCAAACAGGTCTTGCTGAGTCACCCCAATAAGGAAGTGATTGAGACAGGTCTCAAAACTCGAGGCCACAGAAACTCGAGCCAGGCTTGGGTTTGTCCTCAAGGCCCAAACCTGGGCCAAAATGGGGCCCAACAATCAAAGAAATCTGGAGAATCATAAAAGTATGCTTTTTAAAACCTGTACTTCATCAAACTGAAAAATCAAAAAGAAATGAATATTTTTTTCTCAATATATACCACTTACCAAAGTTAATTTAAGATCATATAAGCAATTTAAACAGAGCATATCCTAGTGGAGTAGAAATAGCAATTAAAAGTCTACCACTATCACCACCACCCCAAATCCCAGGGCCAGAAGATTTTAGTGTAAAATTGTACCATACTTTCTAAGAGGAGTTAATGCAAATACTACTCAAAGTATTCTACAAGTTGAAACAGAAGGAACATTATGCAATTCTTTTATAAGGCCAGAGTTAACCTGATACCTAAACTATATGAATACTGAACAAAGAAAGAGAATTACAGATCAATTTCCCTTATGAACATAGATGCAAAAAATTCTCAATGTAATAATTGCAAACAAAATCCAAGTGCATATCAAAACGATTATGTATAAGATCAAGTAGGCTTCGTCCCCAAGTTGCAAGGATGATTCAGCATACATAAATGTAATCCAGCACATAAATAGACAGAAAGACATAAACCACATGGTCATCTAATTAGACACAGAAAATGCCTTTGACAAAATTTTACTCCTTCATGATAAAAGGCCTAGAGAGATTCAGGATACAAGGGATGTACATCAAGATAATTAAGGTGATTGACAGCAATTATAGCCAAAATCAACTTAAATGGATAGAAACGCAAAGTATTTCCACTAAAATCAGGAATGAGGCAAGGTTATCTACTCTCTTTAAACCTATTCAATATAGTGCCTGAAGTTTTAGCTTGAACAATAATACAACGAAAAGGAGATCAGGGGGATACAAATAGGGAGGGAAGAAGTCAAAGTATCAATATTTGTAGATGATATAACAGTATACATACGTAACCATAAAAATTCCACCAGGAAACACCTATAGCTGACAAACACTTTCAACAAAGTCGCACAATATAAAATTAACACACAAAAATCAGTAACCTTCTAATATACAAATGAAAAATGGAAAAGTGACACTTTTTATAACAGCCTCATAGAACATAAAATATCTTGGAGTAACTCTAACCAAGCAAGTAAATGACTTGCATAGTAAAAACGTTAAGACACTGAAAAAGGATATTGAAGAGGATATCAGAAGATGGAAAGATCTTACATGCTCACAGATCAGTAGGATTTCTATAAAAAATGGTACCAAAGGCAATCTACAGATTCAGTGTGATACCCATCAAATACTAACACAACTATTCAAAACTGGAAAGCCCACTTGTTTAGCTTC
This sequence comes from Rhynchomys soricoides, assembly GCA_019843965.1. NCBI lineage: Eukaryota > Metazoa > Chordata > Mammalia > Rodentia > Muridae > Rhynchomys > Rhynchomys soricoides. Next base: position 2,367,690 of record JADRCH010000036.1, on the reverse strand, counting down.
ATACAGAAACACACACACACGCACAAAAGAAAAACAAGAACAAAAAAACAAACAAAACCAAATAGGATACCTGTAAGAGTCCTAAATAATAAAAGAACTGCTAAAGATATCACCATTTCTGATCTCAAATTGTACTACATACAGAACTTAGAGTACTAAAAATCAGCATAGTATTGTCACAAAAAGAGACATGTTGATTAATGGAGCCCAAAGATAGGTCTACATGCCTATGAAGACCTGATTTTTTATGAAGAAGCCAAATATACTTACTGGGAAAAAAGACAGCATTGTCAAGTGAATAGTGCTGGTCAAACTAGATGGCTGCATGTTGAAGAACACAATTAGGTTCATACTTAACATCCTGCACAAAACTCAGGTTCAAATGGATCAAAACCTCAACATAAGGCCAGATACACTGAATCTGATAAAAAGATAAGTGGGGAGTAGTCTTGAACTCACTAGCACAGAAAAAGACATACTGAACAGAACACCTTTAGCACAGTCATTAAGATCAACAATTAATATAATGAGCCCTCATGAAACTGAAAATCTTCTGTAAGGCAAATAGCATTGTCATTCAGACTAAGTGACAACCCACAGAATGAGAAAGCTTGCTACCAACTACACATTCAATAAAGGGCTAATATCTAAAAATATAAAGAACTCAGTAAATATGACATTAAGAAAATCAATATTCATCAGTAGGTATAGTTATGTGTGCCTTTAATCCCATCACCTGTGAGACAGAAGCAGGTGGATCTCTAAAAGTTCAAAGCCAGCTTGGTCTATATTGTAAGTTCAAGGACAGTCAATGCTACATAGTGAGACTCTGTCTTAGGAATGGGGAGAAAGGAAAGAAAAGAAAATTAATTTGATTTAAAACAGAGGCACAGATCTAAACAGAATTTTCAAAAGAGAAAACTCAAACAAAGAAATGTTCAACACCTTTAGTTATCAGGGAAGTGCAAATCAAAACTACTTTGAGATTTCATCTTACAACAATCAGAATAGCCAATATCAACAAAACAAATGACAGCTCATGATGGTGAGGATTTGGAGTAAGGGGAACACTCATCCATTCCTGGTGGGAGGGCAAACTTGTGCAGCCACTGCAGATATCAGGGTGTTCATTCCTCAGGAAAGTAGGAATCAATCTATTTCAAGATCCATCACAGATGCTGAAGGATGCGTCATCCTGCTACAGAGAGACTTGTTCAAAAATGTCTACTGATACCCTCTTCCTAATAGTATATATATATATATATATATATATATATATATATATATATATATATATGAGAGTACATATGTACATATTTGCTTATATGTGAACATTAGCTGTTAAGTATTGATAAGCAGTCTACAATCCATATAACCACAGAGGTTGGGTATAAAGTTATAGAGTAAGGGACTAGTTAGGGTTGGATGGTTTTACCTAGGAGGGAGAAATAGATGGCCATTGATAGACAGGGAGATGGAACTGGAACAGGAGGGTCAAACACAGAGGATTGGGGATGAGAGGAGCAAGGAAGGGAATATGGTGAGGGAGAACTACTACTAAGGACCATTTGAAGGGTTGTATGTGAACCTAATACAGTGGATGCTTCTTAAATTACATATATAATGGCAATCAAATGAAGTCATTGAATAACAGGAAAGGCAGGGCCCATCTGGGCATGGCTTGTCACCAAATTAAACTTACCAAGATTAGGTTACATATAATCAAGTGTTTTGTCAAAATGATTCCATAGGGATCCCCAAGAAACCCAGGCTATTGCCAAGGCTATTGTTTGCTCTCTACAAACTGACAGTAAGGCCCTATTGCTGAAGACAACATGTGTATAAATTATTAAACACTGAGATGTCATGCTGGTGCCTGCATGCTACCAAAGGAGACATGTAAACACCAACACAGCCGCAAACACTTCAATATACAATGATGACCTTCCTGTAAGAAACATTGGTGCACTAGTGGCACAAAGCTTGTTGGAGTAACCAACCAACATCTGACTTGAGCTGCCCACTCCATGAGATGGAACCCGTACCCAAGGCTGCTTGGGTGGACAAGAACCTGAGACTAAATAGGCTGGGAATCTAGAGAAAACCAAATACCACTGTTCTGCTAAAGAAACATAACAATAAAATGACGTCCAATGACATTCTGCCTCTTCTGCCATCATCAGAGCTTTCTTTTGCAGCAGATTGGAACAATTACAGAGACCCGTGGCATGACAATATGCAGAGAGTAGAAAACTTGGAACAGGCCTGCCTAAAAGAGATCTCTAAATCAAGTTCTTCAGGGAGTTCTGTGGAAGAAGAGGTGGAAAGAGTCAGAGGGTATGTTGGACACCAAAAATTCAAGACCTTCTAGACATAACAGGGCTGGTAGACATATAAACTCATAGAGATTGTGGTAGCATGCATAGAGCCAGCACAGGTCTACACTAGATGGGATCCTAAAACTGAAAAAGGTAGACACTTGCTCTCATTCCTAACCCAGAAACTATTTCTAATTGATTACCACTAGCAAATGAAAATTAGTTTTATCCAAGGGAGTCTCCCTTGGGAAACAAATCACTATTAAGGATAAGCCCATGCCCAGCAGTAGATGGTCAACACAAACAATATCAACAGCATCTTTGGGGTTCTTTTGTCTCATAATGTTAAGTTTGGGCTTCTCTTTATAGCTTCTAGTTTTGTGTTTCTATGTATACATGCTTGTGTGTATACATGCAAATGTGTGAGTGTCTCTGAGTCTGTATGTGCTTCTTGTGCTTTCTCTTCTTATGTTCTTTGGCTTCTTTTCCTGTTTGGTTGTTTTCTCCTATTCTAATTTGTTTGTCTTGTTTTATTTTATCTTACTTTATTATTATCCCTTAGATACTTGTTTGTTTTATAAAGAGAGACAGAAAGGATAAGGATCTGGATGGGCAGTGGGGTAGGGAGAAGCTGAGAGGAGTAGGAGGAAGGGAGACCATAATCAGAATTTATTATATGAAAAAACAAATAAAAAGGAAAACCTGCAAATTTTACTTACCTTCTACTAGCTCCATATACAACAATTGAAAGTTTTCAGGAGAGACAAATTAAAGTGTCACAACTCTTTAAAGGAGCTCCCAGTAAATCAAAACAACCCTGAGATTCCACCTCACACCAGTCAGAATGGCTAAGATCAAAAACTCAGGTGACAGCAGATATTGGCGAGGATGTGGAGAAAGAGGAACACTCCTCCATTGCTGGTGGGATTGCAAGCTGATACAACCTCTCTGGAAATCAATTTGGCAGACCCTCAGAAAAATGAACATAATACTACCTGAGGACCCAGTTATACCACTCCTGGGCATATATCCAGAAGATGCTCCAACATGTAATAAAGACACATGTTCCACTATGTTCATAGCAGCGATATTTATAACAGCCAGAAGCTAGAAACAACCCAGATGTCCCTCCACAGAGGAATGGATACAGAAAATGTGGTACATTTACACAATGGAATACTACTCAACTATTAAAAACAATGACTTCGTGAAATTCACAGACAAATGGATGGAACTTGAAAATATCATCCTGAGCGAGTTAATGCAGTCACAAAAGAATGAACAGGGTATGTGCTCACTGATAAGTGGTTATTATCCCCAAAGTTTGAAATACCCAAGAGTCACTTCACAGCAACCATAGGGCTGAGTGTGAGGTCCCAGAGGGAGGACTTGGTGAAGGGACTGAAGGAGCTGAGGGAGTTTGCAGCCCCAGGGAGGGAGCAATAGTGGCAACTGGCCTGACCCCTCCATACTCCCGGAGACTGGATCACCAACCAAAGAATACACATGGAGGGACCCATGGTGCTGGCCACATATGCAGCAGTGGAGGGTCTTGTTAGCCATCAGGGGGAGCAGAGGCCCTTGGTCCTGAGGGTGTTAGATTCCCCTAGTATAGGAGAATGCCAAGGAGGGAAGACAAGAGTGGATGGGTGGGTGGTTGGGGAAATACCCCCATAGTGGCAGGGGTGGGGGAGGGAATGGGGAGGTTCCAAAGAGGAGACCTGGAAAGGGGGCAGCATTTGAAATGTAAATAAAATATGAAAAAAAAAGAAACAACAACAAAGGGAGCAACAGAGAAGCAGAGTGAATAAAGAGGATGTAGGGCTTCGGAGAGTACTGGGTCTGGCACAATGGCTATGCAGATGAAGACTGTTCTTAGTGCCTTATGTACAGCTAAGAAAACACTCCATCGTTTATTCATTTGCTAGTTCATTCACTTTTGTGTCTTCACTATCCTCTCTCTGAAGATGCTGTCATTTCTTGTTCTCCCTTGGCTCTGGACTTTGCAAATTACATTGTAGAGGGATTAGCTTTGATACAGATTACATTATTTCAACCAACTGTCTTTTGCTACCTTGTTTGGGTTCATTGACATTCTCCTTTATGTAACAAGATATAGACTAATAAATACCTGTTATTTGGAAAAAAATAAAAAAATAAAGGAGCTCCCAGAAATATCTCAAGATCAAGTCTTGCTTTATAATTGTTCCTTTAGTGTAACCCTTTCAAAAATTGTGTTTTCCACAATGGTGTGGTAAAAAGCTAATGTTTTCCTCTGGTGGTTTTTGGAAAGGAGACTACACCGAGACCAATGAGAGATACAGGGAGTCATCTACAAAGTGAGATAAGCAGCAGAATCTACAACAATGTGCATTCTTGAAGAGAATTTCTAATGCATTGTGTCATTACAATTAAATTGGGGATAGCTGAAGTGCCACCAAGAATGGAGCAGACTAGTAGAAACTCAGAATTAGGAAGACCTAGCCATCAAATGCCATCCAAGAGCAATACTGCAAAGTCATACACATAGTAGAAAAGAGGAAACATGAGAGAGAAGTGTTTATTTTATCTTGTTCATGTATGTGTGCCTGAATGTATTTTGCACACCAAGTGTGTGCAGGGACTTACAGAGGTCAGAAGAGAACATTGGAGTCTCTTCAACTGGAGCTACAGGCAATTGTAAGACATGATGTGCAGGCTAGGAACTGAACCCAACTCCTCTGAAAGAGCAATAAGCACTTTTAACCTCCAAGCCATCTCCCCTGGACCCTGAGAAGATTTATTCTTATACAGAAATTAATTCCTAGAATGATATAACCACTGCTAAGAATTATGATAGGAATTACACCCAATGAGGAATAAGGAAGAAAAATCAAAGAGTGACTAGGCTAGAACTTTTTCGTCAACATTGGCTCTGTAGACACAGAAGGAGGCATCTTCTCACAACTCTCAAAGTCTTCTACAGCTGTCTGCCTAAGAATCTACTCTAAGGCCTATTTGACCTTCACCTCCATCCCTCTCTTCTTTCACCCATTTATCAGCTAGTCCTATTAGGAGTCTTAATGTTCTAGAAAAATATCAGCTTTGGGTGGAAAGGTTAAAAATTCTCTCTTCAGGGTAACATTCTTGGTTAAAAAATAAAATAGAATTTGTTATTAAAAGACATTCCAAATTTTAAAGTTGTCTCTGTAATATTACAAATCATGACAATTACATTCACAGGAATTTTTGCTTTACAGTTTATTGACCCTTTCAAAAGAATTATTATTTCTTATTCCCTTGCAAAGGAATTAGCATTTGTTTGGTAAAAATACCAAGTCTATTGGACAGGGAAGTAAATTCTCCCTAGATAAATCCCATACTGATCTGACTTTTCCCATGAAAATCTGTACAGTGACTTCCTAGTTTATTACGCCTACTTGAAAAGGGTAATTTAATAAGGCCTCAGTACAAATACTTAATTGTGCCCAGCGATCGACAGCACCTTTAAACAGTTGCGTATTTGCCAGAATTAGCTAATGGAAGTAGAATTGCCACTTAATGTCTCAGCTTGCACTGGTAGAAAATAAATTGCATCTGACATTCCTTTGGCTTTTAAAGGACATACTTAGATAATATTTACAGTCAGATAGATCTATTATTGCATTTGTTTTCTCGGGTAAAAAAGGAGGGTATCAAATGGGTTCTCACAGATTGTATTTCTTTGTATCTGCTCAATTTGGAAATCCTGTGTACATAGTACAGCTCATTTAGTGGGTATCTAACAAAAATCTAAACATCTGACTTGACAGTGGACATTTCAATAAAGCAAACAGCTAGTTGAGTGATAGCTCAAGGACTCAGATATATGAGGGAGTGGTCTGTTTCCACAGAGGTCATGGAGAAAGTTTGCACTATCAACACACCTGACACACTAAATATTTTCTTTAGTTGTTGTGCGTACGGTAGGGAGAAGACAGGGGAGATTCAGCGATGGGAAACCAGAGATTTGTAACGTGCTCGTCTAAATACAATATGCACCTCATTCATCCTGAAAACCACACTGGATTATAGCACTGCTTATATTTTCTCTTAGGATTCCATTTCTATGAACTTTTAGAACATGCAAGACTTGTCAGTACTGGCAGTGCTGGGAACAAACCTGAAGTGAGACCCAGTGTTTGCTTATAGCTCCATTGCCTGAACTGAGAACACATGGGCATAACCTGGAAAAGTGAAGAAGAAGAGGAGACTGAGATATTGAATGGTGGCGTGAACTCATTGTATTCCCAAGGAAATACTATAACTTTGTTAAATGTAGACTTTTATTTCCTTGACTTTGGGGAGAAATAATTTTATTAACTATCCATTATATTTCCATGAGATCCAAATGAGTTAATGCTTAAGTGATTTTAAAATGCTTCATGTGAAGAGGTAGCTACATGAAAGGGAAAATATCAGAGAAAGTACTTTGAGGAGCTTTGGGAGGTGAATCTGAGGTCTTTGTCATGACTTCCCTTCAACAGCCCTGGCACTCTTCCAGCTGAGTCTTCTTGCACAAGACTTCCAGCTAAGAGATGAGTGAGAAGCAACTGTTCTTTCTCTCTAAATCCTCACGGACACATTTTTTGGTTTTGATCTACCAGTGAAGAATTAATTCAAATCTCTACTTGTTTCAGACATATCTAAAACTGTCCAGTTAGCTTTAGCTGTCACCTTGACACAACCTGAAGTCACCTGAGAAGGGAGTCTCAGTGGAGAGATTGCTCAGAACAGAAGGGCTTGTGGGCCTGTCTGTGGTGGGTTGTCCTAATTGCTAATTGATGTGGGAGGGTCTTACAGACTGTTGATGGTCACATGGTCCTGGTCTGTATAAGAGAGCTAGTTATTAAGCATGAGCAAACAAGCATGCCAATAAATAGTATTCCTCCACGGTTTCTGCTTCAAGATTTTGCCTAAGTCCCGGCCCTGTTTTTCCTCAAAGTTAAACTGCAACCTGGACATATAAGCCAAATAAATCCTTTCCTTCCCTAAGTTGCTTTCTGTCAGAATGTTTTTACTTCAGCAACTGAAAGCAAACTAAAACAAAAATTGCTACCAAGAATGTTTCTCTGGAAGTCTACCCAAGGCCTAACAGAACGAACAGAAGAAAGCAGAGCTCTTTCCACATTCATCCCAATGTTTGTTCACCTCACTCTCCAACTACCAGAACAAGCCCATTCCCTTAGGTTCATCACAAGAATATGGAAAACACATACCTAACAAGGCCTGGTAGTGCAATCTGTGATCTCAGAACTCAGCACTTGGAAGAAGGAGACTCATATCAGAGCATTATGTAGCATCACATTGAACTGAACAATTTTATGTTTTTATGTCATCAATTCAAAGCAAATTTAAGAGAAACAAAGCCAAATACATTCTACCTAATTCCAAAATCTACTACAAAGTTATGGTAATTGAAACAGAAAAATACTGGAGCAGAAACATGCATACCCATCAACAAAACAGAGACCACAGAAACAGAATTGTGTATTTATAACCACCTAGTTATTCACAAAGATACCAAGAACACATAATGGCAAAATGATTCCCCCATAGAAATCCCAGTGATGTTCTTCATAGAAATGGAGAAAGAACATAATGTTTACACAAAAGCACAAAATGCCCAAGAAGAGTAAAACACAGGTAAGAAAGAGGAAAACACTGTTGGAGGCTGGAGGTATCCAGAAATTAGCCTACCAACTACACCTACCCTAACCACCTTATTTTTGATGAAAGTGTTCAAATTGGACAGCATCTTTAACAAATGGTGCTGGGGAATCTAGACATCCACATGTAGATAAAGAGAAACTAAACCTATATCTCTCACTTCATATAAAAATCAATTCAAAACAGATCAAAGGCCTTGATATATGGCCAGAAACACTAAAACAGTTAGGGGAAACACTTCAAGACAGAGGCTTGGGCAAGGGCTTTCTGAAAAGGATTCCTAAGAGTCCAGGGAATAAAACCAAAGATTGACAAATGAGATTGCAGGAAGTCAAAGGGCTTCTTCACAGCAAAGAAGACAATCAGCAGAGAAGAGGCAGCCTATGGAATGAGTACATGTTTTTTTACTAGCTACACATCTGATAGGATACATACATAATCAAAAAGTTAATATCCCAAACCCAAATAATCCAATAAATGAGCTAATAAAAATGAACAAATAGTTCCAAAACTAGAAAGTACAAATGGTCAATAAACATACAAAAAAAGTTTCCATCTTTCTCCATCAGAGAAAACAACATTGAGATTCTGTCTCACCCCAGTAAGAACATCTGTCTTTCAGAAAGCAGATAACAACAAATGCTGGTGAGGATGTAGATGAAAGGGAACCTTTCACACATCTGGGGAGAACATAACCTAGTCCAACCCTGTGGAAATAAGAATGAAGGTCCCTCTAAAAAACTCCAAGAGAACTACTATTCAGCTCATGATTCCATGTCTGGGTACATACTTGAAGGATGCTAAGTGAACAACCATAGAGACGACTGTGCATCTACATTTACTGTGAACTTATCACAATAGCCAAAGCATGGAATCATCTTAAAAGTCCAACAGAAGAAAAATGGATACAAGAAAAAATGGAGTTTTGTGCAGCTGTGAAGAATGAGATTAAACCACTTTCAGAAAAATGGATTCAACTAGAGATCATTATATTGGATGGATTTAGTCAGACACAGAAAAACAAATATTACATGCTTTCTCTCATTTCTGGATTCTACATCTTGTATAGACTATAGATAAGAAATAAAAGTAGAAATGAGGATGCCTGAAGGAATGGATGAGAACACAAAAAGGGAGAAAGGGAGAATAAATATGGTCAAAGCACACAGAATTCTGATACAAAAATGTGTTTATGAAACCTATCATTATATACAATGAATATAAACCAACAAAATAATATATAAAGACAGAAAAATAAACAGGGCTAGCTAAAAGAAATTAACCCTTCATACTATATTTAAAAGACAAATAAAATTGATTAAAAACAAAAATCTAAGGTTTGATGTTATAAAAATACTGGGGAAACCTGAACAATATTATTTTTGAAAACTATAAAACCAAAACAATTAACTAGAAACAGAACCAAGAATGTTTCTCAGGCTAAAAAGCTATGTGTCAAAGCAGGCAGCCAAACATCATGGGTAAGCCAAATACCTGATGAGGAGTTAATACCCAAGCATATAAATATACATGCATTTTTACATATTGGTTATCCATCCCTTCTCCCACCTCCACACCCTTCCTGGATTTGGTAACCACTTTCTATCCTCTACTCTTATAAGACAAGCATTTTAGATTCTATACCTAATAGCATGTGGGACATGCCTTCTGGGCTTAGTATATTTCACAATGTCATCTACATCCATATACAGAACAGCAAGAAAAGTACCCAACTAAAACACAAGAGAAAGACCTAAGTTGATATTTCTTGAAATAAAATATACAAATGGCTACTATGGAAAATTGATCAATATTACTAATCAGAGAAATGCAAACCAAAGTACCAGGAAGTATTTTCTCACGCCCGTTAATTGGCTGTTACCAAAAAAGGTGTAATTAATGTTTGTCGGGACATGCATACAAACAATCCTGAGTGCAACTGGAGGGAACATAAACTAAAAATAAACAGCACAGAAATTCCTCAAAATTTAAAACTAGTACTATTCAACAGTAACTTATCTGCATATACAAATGAAGGAAACAAGACATCAGAGGATAACTGCATTCCAGTAAGAAGGCAGTGGATGGGTGCTCACTGCCTTGACATCACTCTGTCACAGAACAATGGGGCAAATTTACACAAAGGTATCTGCACAGTTCTGAACTATACCATTCTCACCAAGCTTCTAAGTAAGAAAATGTGTGGTTTTCACTTATAAGTTGATATTCTTCAGGCCATGGTGACATCATATGCCATCCTAATTAGGTTTCTATTGCTAGTATAAACACAACTGGGAGAGAAAAGGGTTTATTTCATCTTACAGCTTACAACCCATCATGAAGGGAAGTTGGGCACACGCTCACGGCAGGAATCTGGAGTCAAGAGCTGAAACAGAGGCTATTGAGGAATGCTGCTTACTGGCTTGCTCTCCATGGCTTGCTTAACCTGCTGTCTTATACAACCCAGGACTATACGTGCTCAGGAATGGCACTTCTCACACTAGACTGACCCTTTCCACGTAAATCACTAGTTAAGAAAATGTTCCACAGCTTCATCGATAGGCAAATTTAATGGTAGGAATTCTTCAACTCAGAGCCAGAGATGTCTTGTTTTGTGTCAAGTTGACATAAAAATTAGCCAGCACACATACTTTTAATTTCAACACTTAGGAGGTAGAGGCTGGTAGACCTCTGTGAGTTCCAAACCAGTCTGCTCTATGTGAGTATGAGGCCACCCAGAGGTACACAGTGACCATGTCTCAAAATAAAAGTTGATATTTTTATAGAACACTCTGGCTAAGTTGGTCATGTATGGACCTTTGGCACGTCTTAGCTCTAGAACCCAGCTGTCATAGATTCTCTGAAGGCAGCAACACAGCCCAGCACTTAATTCACCCCTGTTGAAAGATACCCCATCCCAGAAAGCAACATGCATCAAATTTTACAAATACCAGGTACAAAAGCTAGAGTTTGCCACATTGCAGCAGACCGGACTCTGCCTAAATCCATTATTTCATATAGTTACCTGTAATTGATAATTTGGAGGTAAAGACTAGGTTGCCTACACATCTCAAAGGAAAAGGTCTTCTTCCATACATCTTACCAGATATTATATTATGCTTCTAGATGGGAGGATCAATCTTATCCTTAGTATTGTAAAGGGCATCTTTAAAATTCAATCATACTCCAGAAGAATCGCAAATGCCAAGTGTTTACATAATTGAGCTCAATGACTGTTATTAAATCAGTGGCAAAGGTTAGCTTTCTTGATGGAAGGTAGTTGGGTAAATAGTAAAACTGTTTCAAATTCCCATGGAGTCTACACCAACTGTTCCACACTCCCCCTAAATAAGAAGTGCCTGAGGGGGTGATAACAATTTTCTCTTCCTCCTCCTGTTTTGTTTTGTGGGTTTTTTTTTTTTTAACTAATAATGAAAACTCAGAACAAGAAATAATGAAAACCTACCATGTCTGCAGTGTAAGGAGGCTGAGTTTACATGACCTTTTCTATTCCAATGGGGATTGTTAAGGATGGTGTGGTGGTTCTCCTGTCTGTGGTCAAAGGTTGGTTTAGAGTAACAAATCTTCATTCAGATCAGATTGGAGCGTGAACCGAGTAGGTCAGAGAAATCAGATGGGGGTTGAGGAAGAATAAGAGACATAGAGCTGAGGAAACTCACACTGTCCTTCTAAGTTAAATGCTATTAGAATAAATGGGAAAGAGTGTGTGCTTTCTTGGGGCAGCAATATTAGGGACATTCAGCAGAGACAGGATGATTTGATCACTCTTCAACCAGCTAATTAAAGACCCTTATGGATCACACACCCAGAGGGACTGAGTCAAGAGAATGCTTTTATGTTCATTTCTTCACTTCATTTTGTCTAGAACCAGTCCTCTGGGCTGTCACTCTTTATACCATATCTCAGATCCTCTTCCTCAAAGGAAAAAAAAAAAAAACAGCTGTATACCATTCTTAAGGTCCTACTATATGCTCTCCACTCTTCTAAAGATATAAGAGATGGGGATCCTTACTCATTTTTCCTGTCAAGACTTAAAATGGTATTAACCCTTTGGAAACTGAACAGACTCTTACCATATGATCCACAATCTATTCATTGGAGTTTACCCAAAGGAGTCAGACATATCCACATAAATGTTTAGAGCAAATTTATTTATGATTAACAAAGCATGGAAGAAACTAGTACATTTTCAGAGGAAATCTCTATGCTTTCCTCTGAATTTTCTTAAAGGTTTCCTTTAAAACACCCCCCACACACACACACACATACATCTTTTTAAAAGGTCTACCTACTCATTTTAAAAAATATTTAATTCATAGAAAAGATTCTTTCAATTTGTATGAACCATCTAAAACTTTACCTAACATGCACAGAACCCTGAGCTCAATCCCCAGTACTACAAAATGAATGAGTAAGGAAATAAATATATTAAGCTAGATCATCTAACTCTCTATCACCAAAACATAATATATTTATCACTAATGTTAAGTGAAAATGGTTATGGCCATTAATAAGCAGGGAGACAGGTGAATACATATCTATACTTGACTTTACTTAAAAGGAACCCAAAATAAGATTCAGAAATCTCTTCACTCAAATTCTACCCAAAATAGTATAGATATAAAAGCCATGCAGTCAGATTATCATGACATCACCATTCTCCATACCAACTTCTGCATTCGTTACTTTTTTGTTGTTGTGACAGAATGCTCTGATAAAGAATAACTTTGGGAAAAAAAGTATTTCTTTTGCCTTATGTTTCCAGTGGGAAAGAGTCCATAATCCCAAGACAGGAGCAGGTACCTGGATGACCACATTTCATACACACACAGGCAGTAGGGAGACAATAAGAAATAGACTCAGGTTATAAACTCCCAAAGCTTGCCCAGTAATGACATACTTCCTTTATCAAGGCTCTATATCCTAAAGAATCCATAACTTCTATAAACAGTACCACCAACTGAGGAGCAAGTATTCAAATCCAGGAGCCTATGGAGGACATTTCTCATCCAAACCATTGCAGAAACTGAGTACAGTCCCAAGTCTTAGAGGAGTTACTGATTAAGATAGAGTTGTAGATCACATCTCCTCAGTTCTTGACAATTTGATTTTTTTTTCATTCAACTCAAGTGTTTCTTCCAGGAACTGAGTCAAAGAGGCTGCAAAGCCCACATATCTCTGAGAACTTTCATGCTGAATGCCCTTCTATGCCTTGACTATGAATGGTGGAGACAGTAAGCAGAACCTGTCATCAATATCTCTTTCACTCAAAGCATCAGATACTAGATTCATGTCTTTGAATAAATCCAATAACAATGGTTTCTCCAGTCAATATCCTATTCTTAATTCCTAGGTTCTTTATAAAAAAACATTTAATTTCATTTTGGTTTAAAAATTTAGCCAAGTATTTCAAAATTCTCCATGAATTTGAAGGATGGTGACCTTGACATTCATGTTTTTTTCTGTCCACATAAAATTTCCAATTATTTTTTAATGATTCATTTTATTTTAATTATGTATATGTATGTGTGTGACACATGATATGCTGCAGCTGGAGTTAAGGTGGCTGTGAGCTGCCAGATATGAATGCTGGGAACAGAATTGGAGCCTTCATAAGAAGAGCAAGAGCTCTTAACTGTTGTGCTCTCTCTTCAGTTCCTCCCATTATTTTTACTCAGCTCTGCACCCCACCCTGTTCTGTCCTGTATAATCCCTTTGTATTCAGTTGAGGATGTGCTATTCTTGTCTTTATCAGTTCTCAAAGTGCATTTAATTATATCCTTTCATCCAAACCTTGGAAATTTTTCTAAGCCTGTCTTAATCTTCACTGAAGAAGCATTAACCAATGGGCAACTTGTGTTCTCCTTTGTATTTCTCTGTTTTCTGTTTGTATTCTCTTAAAGCTGGGAGCTTGTACTATTTTTTCTTTGATTTGATTCCATGATTGACTTCATTAATAAAGTAAAATAATCGAGATTTTCCATAATTTTTCCTTATATTTTCCAGATCATTTTTGATAACTCGTATTGGTCATCATTTATTGATTTAGGATTTGAGCTCAGGAGTTGATACTGAACTCACACTTTCATTCTACTTAATTTCTTTTAACTCAGAGATCCTGTTTGCTGACACGGACTAGCTCTGCAGTTTTCATTTCAGGGTAACTGCTAGAAATTTATTTTCAATAAAAATAAAAAAAAACCATTTGTTTATCAAAAATGGTGAAACATATATATCAAGAGTGTAACATCCAGCTAGTGTTCAGTGTTAATGCCGGATCTTTCCAGGTTTGTGATAACGTCCTTGATATATGTGTTTTTAAGGCATCAGAAGATAATATACTCCAAGAACTAACACTGGCACAGAGAGTTCACATTTCTGTCTTCATGGTTTTGGCCATCAGGAAGTAATAGAGGAAACCTGAGAAAGTCTACAGTTTTGATCTCTGTGAGCAGTGGTCTAAATGTCCAAGGAGAGAAAAGAAAGCTATAAGACATCACTAGATCACGTTGAAGCCCACAAATATATTTAAATGAGAGTCCCCATTTTCTCTAGGACTACTCTGGAGCCCTCAGGAAATTCTGCCACTTGGCTCATTTTATCAACACCAAATAGACCCAGATGTCTCTTTACATCCACACCACCTGCACCATTTAGACACCAAACGATCTCATGTCTTTTTCCAAAATGCCTTTCAGTTTGAGATCTATATCACCTATCTGACACACCCTCACCTGCAGCTCCTGCCACTGACCTGGGAAATCTACTAGTCTGTCCTTGACAACTTCTTCCCAAGCTCCTTGAAGACTGGTTATCCTTTATCTTAACCCAGAAACATATCATGGCTTCATTATAGGTCCTTGACATTTCTATCCCTCCCTACTATGATTTCTAGTACTGACCATTCCCTCTGCATCCTTCCCCTTGTATTTAGAATCTTTCAGTCATCACCACGGTACTCTGGGATTAGGGGCAGGGGATAGACAATAGACTTATGTCTCCATCTTAAGCAGCTTGCTTTTAAACTGTGATTTTGTGGGTGTGGTGAGTAGATATGGAGAGAAATAATGGAAATTATGGTGTTGGTATTGATCTTGTTTATGAGGTCCTCGGCCAAAAAAAAAAAAAATTAACTTGGGCTGTGCTGTTTTGTGCTATAGGCTTGCATCAGTCAAAAAAAATATATATATAAATTCTGCTTCATAGGGAAGTACTTTCCTTAAACAACTGTAACCCTTGGGTGCCAACATTGTGTACATGTGGACACAAGATTCACTGGAACTTTCTACTCAAAGAACCAAGTTTAGTTAAAAGCACCACATAAAACAGCTCCATTTTTTTTTTTTTTGAGGTATAATCTCGTGTAGCCCAGGCTAGTCAGCAACTTGCTATAACCCTTAAAACCCTCTTTCTCCTGCCTCTACCTCCTAAAGGTCCAAGGCTACAGATGTGCACAGCCACACCTGGTTTATGCAACATTGGAGATGGAACCCAGGGCCTTCTGCACACTAAGAATGCACTTTATCAACTGAGTTACACCTCCAGTCTCAGACACCTTTTAATTTTTCATTTTTCAGAATGTACACTGGTGTCAAAAGGCAAGCTGTTAGGATAAGTTCATCATTATCAGTGGGACCAGAAGCGCTTTCTTCACAGTTGTACTCAGCTGCCCAGAGGTACATGGTAGAGAAAAAAAACATGGGTTTCAAGATAACCGGTTGTTATCATTTGATCAACTGGGCAAATGTATTCAAGCCATGAAGCTAAGAAACACATCACTCTGCCTAAAACAAAATATGTTCACCTAAGTGTAAAAATCTCTGGGGTTGCAGGTGCATACAGCTATGCCCAGATTTTTACAAAGGAGCTAAGGATTTGAACTCAGGTCCTCAGGCTTGCAGAACAAGCAGTCATATCCACCCAACCATCTCTCCAGCCTCAACATTATTAACATGGCATCTCTCGCTGAAGCTAGAGCCCATTCATTAGGCATTGCTAGCTGGCTGGCAAGCTAGCCCTCAGGCTCCAGGGAGTCATCTGTCTCACTGCCCACAGCAACAGGGTTAGAGACATACAGCAGTATGCCTGCATTTTTACATCAGTTTTAGAGATCCAAAGTCAGTTCTCGTGCTTATGAGCAAGTACTTTACCCACAGAGCCACCACTCACTTCAGCCCTAACGACAACATTTTTAAAATTCAAATCTTATCCCATTCAGTGCCTGTCACAAAATCTCCCTTTCTCTCTGGCGTTAATGTTACTGATGGATTGTTATGTTGGCATTACTGCACACATGGCCTCAAAGGGTGAGAAGATGCCATCTTATGACATAGGCAACTACAGAATCAAATAAGAATGAAAGAAAATCTATCAGAGTTCCACTAGTGCACTGCCTAGCTGTGAGATCTAGTCATACGTTTCCTCCTCGTGCCCTAATAAAGTATTAGGAAACCAAAGAAGCCATCCACTCTAAAGTCTTCTACAGGCAAGCTGTGCAACCACTTGTAAGTTGGCTAAGGACCTTAGCTTTCTCAACTTTAAAGAGAAGCTAGACTGAGTTCAGTACTTTCCAGCTCTACATCTCTGCATGCTACAACCCACCCACTTTGTCTTGTTGGATCTTTCCCTAGATCCAGAACAGGATTCCTTTCAACCACACCTCTCCCCAGAGTCTTGGCCATGCTGGTTCTCACAGCAAAGCTTTGAAATTCCCAAATACAGTTCAGCTCAGGCCTGCTGGTGCTGTGTGGATCTGCCACTTCACAATTCAAGTAGTCAGCTATTGACTCATGACAATCTATATCTGCATTAAAATGGGAGTTTTGGATTAATGTGGAGCTGAGAGCCTGACTGAGGCTCTTTGCTGCCAGCCTGTCTCTGTAATTGCAGAATGGATTTCACCACCCACAAAGGGCAAAATGAATGTGATCATCCCCAGTCGTCAATAGCCCATCGATTTTTTTCTTTTGACTCTATGATTCACACACATATTGAAGCTCATTTTTTAAGCAAGGCGACTTATTAATCTACATTCTTCAAGACTAGTGGCCCCTACAGTGAGGTGAATGCTGGGGATGACTTGATATGTCACATAATTTTTTTCAATTTTTTTCACATAGACATGTGCACACACGCATACACATTCACATGCACGATTGTGTTCTCAGTCTTATTGAAAACTGGTGTGCTATGTACTCATTATCAGGCCATTTAGGAAAGATCCAGAAGAAAATGTTGTTAAACATTTGATACATTCTGGTCTGTGGTATCCATTTTCTAGGCTAGGTTTTCCACTCATCCCTAAGGTCATAAACGAGATGATGTCTATCGCAAAACTTGTGGTTGCAAAGATGGAACTCGTGTCTGGGACCATTTCTTCCCTGAATGGAGCCTATTAATCTACAGTAAGGAAGAAAGAGAGGCAAACCTGCAGCATTCAATTGTGGTTACCCCAAACCATACCAGTTCTTTGTATTTCCCATGATGCATTTTCCATTTTATGTTTCTTCCACAATTACATCTTCTGATCACTTCTTCTATTGCCTTCTTAATTTTGCTGGAAATTTAGACTCAGAGTGGTTCAAAACCACATGTGTCAGACTTGGTTTGGGTGGTATGTTGTAAAATGCAATCGCCTTCTCTCTTCCCATAGCCCTAGCCTTTGAAAATAGTCGATAAAAATAAAATTAGTCATCAAATTCCATCAGCGTTTCCCCCTTGGGAAAATTCTTCACATCTGTCCCCTATTCTGAACCCCAACTTTAGACCTGCTGTGTTACTTACAGGGAACAGAATTTAACTTTGCAGGAAACAAGGTCACAAGAGTCTTGACTCTGTGTATTTAACCATGCAACAAGAGTCAAAATGCTCAGAATTTGCTTGAGGTCTGAAAAGATCCTTTGAAATCCATAAAACGCTGGTTCCAACAAGATTGTGTTGTCATATCCATAGTCTAATAATCAGAGTGAATATTTTACTCACTTCTGTTCAAGTTCAAATATGCCAAGCCCTGATATTAAATTATTCAATCATTTCCAACAGTCATAACTTTTCTGTACAACCATCCCATTGGCCACTAGTTAACATGTTTAGAATTTTGAGGTTGCTCACTCTTGATCTAACATTAATAGCTACCAATATAACAACTGATGTGTAAGAGAGTCTTTAAAAGGACATTTAGAGGGAAACAGAAACCCTGTGAAAAGGAACCGTAGGCACAACAGCATGTTGAGACTCAGCTTACACTCCATGTCAATCTCCCAGCAGCTTCCAAACCCATGTTACCACTTGCCTAGACTTTCAATGATTTCCTCACTGAGATATCAGTGCCTGAATTCTGTCCCATTAAGTGAGTCCTTGATAATGACAATGACCTTGGGAAAACCTCTAATATCTATGATCCTTACTTTCTTCATCATCTCATCTAAATAGACATAGTAATTAAGAAGACTTGAGAGAGTACATGGAAAGCACTTTGGCATTTTTGTGACTATCTTATCAGTATTCTATCAAGATCATAAAGTTAAATGTGCTTATACAAATTTTTCTCCCACCAAAATGTGGGCTCATTAAGTCAAAGGTGAAGTCATGTTTACCATTTATCTCTGGCTCAGAATATGATACAAGTAGCCATTCCTGATGTATTGACTAAAGAGATGCATATTTCACATTCCAAAAAATTCTATATTAAGTCAGAGAAGAAATCCATTCTTCCTTCACTAATTAATTTTTATAAATTTCCTTTCTATAATTTAGAGTCTCACCTACTAGGAAAGACAGTCTACAGGACAAAGAAGATTGTCTGTGCATTCCCCTGGCATAGACCTATGAGATAGAGTAGTTTACAAAGACAGTGATCAGCTAGAGAGAGTTGCATGTCCTCGGGCAGCACAGACAGACAAACCTATCAGGGATTCTAGAGATGACCTCTTCTAACCTTTCATTAGTGAAGACTTTTAGACTAAAACAGATGACCAAGTCATCTGACCAGGCTTATAATACTTTAGTGCTAATCATGTGTTAATACTAAGGGCCAGGCACTGTCCCACCATGATGACATGCATTCAATACAGAGACCATTTGTCCAACAAGCATAAAATTAGGCAGAATAATCCATGTGAAGATATACTTCTTCACCTATGCCATTACTTCTCTAGAAGTAAAAATGCCACAGATTCCTTATTAGGAAAATGAAATGAAATGAAATGAAATGAAATGAAATGAAATGAAATGAATCACAGCTTCCCTAGGAATGGGAGAACCTTTCCAGACTGTCACTAACTGCTTTATGTAGGTTTTTGTTTCTGGGTCTGAAATACCACAGTGTTGAGAGAAATTCATGATTTCAAACTGGGTCCAGCTCTGCAGTATTGCAATGAGGGCCATCTAAGGTGAGATGAAAGAGTTCATTTAGAAATCAATCTTTCTATTTGATTCAGTGTATCTGGTTTTACATTGAGGTCTTTGATCCATTTGGACTTGAGTTATGTTCAGGGTGATATGCATTCTTCTACATGAAGACATCCAGTTAGACCAGCAACATTTGTTGAAGATGCTTTCCCTTTTCCATTGTACAGCTTTGGCTTCTTTGTCAAAAATCAAGTGCTTGTAGGTGTGTGGTTTATTTCTGGGTCTTTGATTCAATTCCAATGATCCACCTGTTTGTTTCTATAACAATGTCATGGAGATTTTATTACTATTGCTCTGTGGCACAGCTTTAAGTCAGGAATAGTGGTACCTCCAGAAGTTCTTTTATTGTTCAGGACCATTTTAGCTATCCTGGGATTTTTGTTTTTCCATATAAAGTTGGGAATTGTTCTTTCAAGATCTGTTTAGAATTGGGTTGGGATTTTGATGGGGATTTTATTGAATCTGTTTGTTGCTTTTTGGTAATATGGCTATTTATACTATGTTAATCCTATGATCCACGAGCAAGGGAGATCTTTCTATCTTCTGATATCTTCCTCAAATTCTTTCTTCAGAAATATGAAGTTCTTGTCATATAGGTCTTTCACTTACTTGGTTAGAGTTATACCAAGGTATTTTATGTAATTTATGGCTATTGTGAAGGGTACTCTTTCCACAGCTTCTTTGGCAGACAGTTTATCACGTGTGTAGAGAAAGGCTACTGATTTCTCTGAGTTAATTTTATATCTAGGCAGTTTGCTAAAGGTGTTTGAAAAGGGGAACTGGGGAGACCTTTCATGAGGGAATAATGGAAAGGTATGAAGGGCTGATATGGAGTTGTACAGTGAATAAATAAATAGATTTAATTTAAAACAAATCAGTCTTTCCCTGTCCATTTTGTTAATATTTTTATTTGTATATTTAAGTTTTTCAAAGTTATTTCTGATCAAATACAGTACTCCTTTATCCTAGAAAAGTTTTCTATGGCTTAATCTCCCAACAGAAATAAGGGAAGGGGGCAGCTACTGTTCTTACATCATCAGATTATACTTTGACCGTTGTACAATACCAAAAACAGATTTGAAACCAGGATCACAATGAGCTAATTCTTTAAGGGGTGCAGGAGAAAACTCTGAAAACCTCTGAATATGGGTAATAATGCTTTAAAGTGTATACAACATTACAATATTGCAGACAGCGTTGCAAAAATTTACCAACAGGCAAAACTCCAGTAAGTCAAAATTGTGTACTTTTGCCCATTTCAACCAGATTTTTTCTTTACTATGTTTTTTAAAATTCTTTATTTAATTCTTTTTTTTCCTCATACCCCACTCTCCTCCCTTACTATGCTGTTTTAAACGATCCCAATTTTTTACCAAATTGCCTGCTTCTAGGGAGCCATGTAGTCTTATTTCTCCTTCACAATTCCCACTTCATCACTAAGAAGACATCAAGACAGATAGGTTTATCTGGTGAGCTCTTTTAGTTCATTCATTCATTCATTCATTCATGGGCTTACTCACTCAAGTGTTCATGTGTTAAGGTTTTAAAAAAAGCACCTAATACAAATGCCCCATGACAAGAAACATCCTCTAATAATGATAAAGGGTAAAGGAATTGGTCTGACATTAAGGGAGGGTCAAAAAAGTTGAAAAAACACCAAGACATACAGGGTGTGTAGGAACTTACAGCAGCATTGGCTAAGGCAAACCCAGGTATCTGGTGAGGAAGGAAACCATGTCTGTAGAAGAAATGAAGAAGGGGCTCTAAAGAGTTTCTAGTAGACAGACCACCTGCTCAAAGACATGAATGGTATGGTATTTCCAGCAATCATTGAATAATTCAGTGAGTCAGGAATATGGTATCATATGAGTGAGGGTAAAAAGGAAATGTTAATGAAGTGAAGATGTGATCATTAGTCACATAAAATGCACAAGGTTCCTGGCAGGTCCACTGGAGAGACTTTTTAAGAAAGCTCAGTGACCAGAGAACAGAGCAAGCCCTGAGTATCATGCCACATAAGAGGCTTGGCTTGCCAGAGAAATCCTTTAAAGATAGAGGAGTTTAGATGTCAAAATGAAAGATGTTACTGTGAAGTTGCAAGAATAAAAACCCAGGCACAGTAGGTCACTCTGGAGACCAAGTTCTACACAACAGAGAGAAGAGCTGGGAAAGAAGGAGAGGGCAGGAAATGTCAAGTCACTGAAAGGAGATCGCAATTTCCCTGCAGAGGAAGACTGGCACGGGCTGGCACCAAAGTCACTCAAACTCTAAAATAAACTGACTCTTCCCAGGATGCCTTGCTAACTGCTACTGAGACCTGATCCAGCACTCTCTACCTGACCAGGGAAGCATCAGGAAAGATGAAAGAGCCAAATACTGAAGAGGGATGGTACAGGAAAGGTCAAAGAAGAAGCAGAATGTGGGGGTCTTCATTAAGTGCCCAGGGAAAGAAGTAAACAGATGCTGCAAAAAAAAAAAAAACAACTCTGCTTTGTTTCTATTCCTGGCTCAGCCAGTAAAAGTCAGGAAGTTTTCACCGAAATGGATGCAAGACTGAAGAAAGGAAACTCATTACCACAAATTCTAGAGATGTCTAGGTATCTTCGGATGAAATAACCATCCCAGAAATAACTTCAAAAATCACAAAAAGGAGCCACACGCTGCAGCTACTCCTGTAGCACACACTAATGAATATGTAAATGAATGTTCACATATACATAAACAGACACACACACACACACACACACACACATCAGGTTTGTTAATAGACAGAGTAGCTGATTGCTTCTTATGATAGATGAGGTGGATAGAAAGGAAGTCAAAAGACAGTATTCCTCACATGATAGAATTGATCCCCTTACACAGATTAGGTCAACTGTTCTATTTTACTGAATGTTCTATTTTCATCTGTTGCTATGACAAACACTCTAACCAAAAGCAACTTGGAGAGGAAAGTGCTGATTTCATCTTACACTGCCAGGTCAAACTCCATTATTGAGGAAAGTCAAGGCAGGAACTCAACGCAGAAACTTGAAACAGAAATCACAAAGGAACGTTGTTTTTTGGATGGCTCTCTAGCTTGCTTTGCTAGCTTACTTATACCGTCCAGGACCACCTTTCTAGGGAATGATACCACCCACAACGGGTTGGGTCCTCCTGCATCAATTAGCAATCAAGACAATGACGCTCAGACAAGTGCCACATAGACAAATCTGATCTAGGTAATTATTCTGGTTGAGCTTTCCTCTTTCTAGGTGACCAAATTGATATAATAAAGATTAACCAGGACACTAAGGAAAACTGTCTTCCTAGAAGCTAATAAACAAAGGTTCAGTAGAATATCTTCATGGTTCTGCCATAGGGTACTCTCAATCACTATAGATGGATGATCAACCATCTTGATCTAAGCCAAACCTCCAGGTTGAGCCCAGCACATACATAACACTGGGCAGGGCAATGAGTACAGGACCAAGAAGTCAAACCATGGGGCTTGCAAGAAATTGAAATCTCACTGGAAAGAAAAGTCCTGATTGTCTTGAGAAACATCTACCTTGCCAATCAGTTAACATAAAGTGAGAGATGGAATCTTAAGATCCAGGGTCAAAAAAGGTCATTCCAATGGAGAGTGGTGTCATGCTTCTCAAAGCTGGCCCAGTCTTAACTCTAGGAGTTACCAGCTTGGCTCACAAGTGTGTTCCCCCAGAAAATAAGTTAGTTAACCTCACAAAGAAAACACGTGGAGAGAGAAACCTTGACAGAAATGTCAGCAGCAAAAATTCCCTTACCTTCTCTGACTGAGAGCATGAGTCATCACACAGTCTTTCACACCCTCTGAGACAACAGTGGAATTGCTAACTTAATATGGAAGCTTCTGGTGAAGTTCTGATGAAAAGTTTGTGTTGTTTGTGTATCTTATAATGGCACACTTTTAATCCCACTTTCTCCTTGATTTAGGCACTGGTTTAGTTCTGTGGATCTACACAATATCTAGAGTGGACGCCTACATATGACAGGAGAGGTTTCCCACATAACTGGCAAATGGTGTTGAAACCCTGCATTGAATGAGAACCTTGGAAACAATATAGGTCAGAGAAAGTTCTGCCATGGGTCAGAACTGGTTCATGGTTTGAAGTTCTTGATCTGTCCCCACCTCAGTCACCCCAAAGGCTCTTAGGGGTTCTGTTCCATGGCTGTGCTCAAGGCCTATTTTCTGATAATAGGAGTGGCCATTGTTTCTCACTTACCAAATGCTAAGAAAATGAGGCAAGAACTTAGCATCCATTATGTCCTTTCATTTGCATAATGATGTCATCTGGTGATGTGAGCATCCTGGTTCTCAGGAAGAGCTGCCCAAGACTATAGAGTGAGCAAAAAGCAACAAGATTATGAGCAAGAGCCCTTATGCTTAACCACATGTATAGCCTAATATCTTGCTGTGACCAAATATCTGACAGGAAGTTACTGGAGGAGAGAAAGGGTTCGTTTGACTCAGTTTCAGGTGAAGGCATGGTGGCAGGAGCATGAAGCAGCTGGTCTCCTTGCAACTAACATGAGGAAGTAATGGGAGAAATATGGCTAATCTATTAAACTTCAAGGCTGCTCCCCAGTGACCCATCTCTTTCCTGGTATGCAGTTTTTTCCAACAGCTCCACACTGCATACCAAGTTTTCAAACACAGGAGTCCAGAGAGATATGTCACACTCAAACCACACCGTAATATACTGTCCAACTGGACAACTGACCAA
Organism: Rhynchomys soricoides; assembly: GCA_019843965.1. Taxonomy (NCBI): domain Eukaryota; kingdom Metazoa; phylum Chordata; class Mammalia; order Rodentia; family Muridae; genus Rhynchomys; species Rhynchomys soricoides. Next base: position 2,343,509 of record JADRCH010000036.1, on the reverse strand, counting down.
CTAATGGGGGTGCTTTGAGGGGAATACGTGAGATGGAATAGATAAAAGATCCACATCTCTTCCTTGGCCCTAGTTGTAACCTTGACCTGCTTTAAAGCTAATGAGCACAGGCAAACTGGCTTTGGCATAAGAATAAAATACCAAAAGAAGCTAAGAGTTACATTTTAGAAAGACATTTGTGAAGAGTATGGTATCCCAGTTGTCTCTCTGTCAACAGTCTTCTCTGATGTGAATTAAATGGTGTTTTCTAGGAACCCAAGTGAATAGACACATGAGTGAACTCATGAATAACCAAATGTACTTGGGGCTGAAATCAGACAGAGGGAGAGAAAGAGCTCAGGTAGCAAGATAATACTGCTACAAATGGCATGGCTTGGGTTGCATGCTGCATGCTGCAGGTGTGCATCAAGGTACTGGATACTGGATACAGGATACTGGATGATTATGCTGGTTTCATTCCTAACCGTGCACAGCTCTCCTTTAGACCTTATCAGCTGTGCCACTTCAGAACACTTCTGCCTTGGCAATCATTCCATCCTTATGTCCAATGCTTCTTCTCATATGACTCCTCCCTGGGATGAGCCAGTCACAGCATTGATTAAAGCCTTGGCTTAACCACAAACATGTGCTAAATCCCTTGCTATACTCTAACCCAGGAGCCAGTCTCTGGTGTGATTCCTGTAAGACTCTTGACCACCTGTGTTGGACAGCAGGGGCTTCCAGCTCAGATGTAACAAGAGGCTGTATGCAAAGGAAAAACTAGGTAGCTCAGAAACAAGAGCTCACTTTGTAAAGGGGACCCCTTGGGATGTCTGAGGAAGACTATAACATAGTGGATGACTCCACCAAGAGTCACAAAGTGGCCCAAAATCTGAAACCCCGATCATGAGGCTACTGGGATACTCCAGCCTTCTCATTCTTGCCACGTCCTTAGAAGCAGCCATAACTAAAGTCTCTTGTGGATGACTCTTTTACTCAATAGTCCTTATTCCGATCACGGCATCTTTTGAATTATGCTTTTGTACTTTCTCACCAAAGTCCTAACACCCCTTAAAAAGTCTCAGCTCTGAGTCCCTTCCCTTTTTCTGTGTGTGTATGGACACACACATACACACTTCATATGTAAGCATGTGTGTATGACTGTGTATATGCAGAACATCTGTGACCTGCAGCTTTGTAGGTTAGGGAAGAGAACCTGACATCTGGAGCGTCGGGTCTTCCTGGCCAGGTAATTGTACACTCAGGGACCGGCCCAATGTTCAGGTTTCTTGTCTCTCAACTCAGCTCTGCAAGTGTAACAACCACTGCGTTCAAAGGACACACCGGCCCCTGAGGAATTAAGGCATGCCATTAGGAGGCTGACGACCTCAGCAGCTGTCAGAGCTGGAAATTGGCTGTGGTGTGCCTCTTGGCCAGCCCTGCTACATCTGTGAAAGAAACCAGTCACGCTTGAGTCACTCCTCCTTTGTCTTCACGGATTTTAATCTTCCCTCCAAGCCTAGGGTGTTTATAAGACATCAGAGAAAGGAAAGGAAAATATATCCTGTCGTCCCTTGCTTACCCATCCCACTTCTAGATCCTGCCACCAAACAAGCCAGCCAAAGTTGAAAGTTCAAATGAGGTGTTGTGGTTTGAATAGGAATGGGGAATGGCCCCCAGAGACTCATGCTTGGCCCATAGGGAGTGACACTGTTAGGAGGTGTGGCCTTGTTAGAGGAAGTGTGTCATCATGGAGAGGGACTATGAGGTCTCATATGATCGAGTTAGTCCTAGTGACACACACACACACACACACACACACACACACACACACACACGCACAGTCAGTCTCCTGCTGCTTGTGGATCAAGATACAGAACTCTCAGCTCCTTCTCCAGCACCATGACTGCCTGCATGCTGCTATGCTTCTCACCATGACCATAATGGACTAAACCTCTGAAACTGTAAGCCAATCCCAATTAAATGCTTTCATTTGTAAGGGTTGCCTTTATCATGGTGTCTTTTCACAGCAATAGAAACCCTAACTAAGAGAGTGTTTTACATGTTTCAAGTCTGTTACCATCAACACTGAGTCACCATTGAAAAGTTGCAGCTACTCAGAGCAAAAAATATTTTAGTTCCAAACCTTAGAGACTTCTTGGCCTTGTTGTACAATTGGAAGCATCCTTTCTTAGCACTAACCTAAATGCCAGTGAGCTCCTGCATCTCCCAGGTACATTCCCCCATTGATTCTCACCTCCATCAAGCTTCCCCTCTTTATGCCAAGTCTTTCTTTCATCTATTAGTCTCAAAAACCACATCTCTACCATAAGCCTTCCTAATATAATGGAAAAGAGGCTGAGATGCCACAGGCCTGGCAGAGAAGGAAATCAGGACACAAAAGCAGGTTCCCTAAAAAGTCATGTATTTCTTGACATTATACATCCCCATCTCCTCCACAGGTCACCCTATGCCACCACTCACAAAATAAGAAGTCTGTATCCAAAATGCCTTTCTAACCCTGAAGTCCTATCCCTTCTGACCCCACTCTAAATATACATTCACCATCCCCTAGCCTACCAATTTCAAAAAGCTTCTACTTGTTAACAGTCACACATGTATACATATGCAGGCCCTAGTTTTGCCTTTGATTTTTGTGGACTTCTGAAATGCTACTGTTTATGAATTTTGATAATTAAATGAGAATAGACTAACATAATTTATGAGATTTCATTACTCATATACTCAGATAGAGTATGAATGTTTTAGCCAATGATCTAGGCTGATAAGGCTGAACATGTGGGTAAACAGAAACATCTAAATATAGTATCATGGCCAACCTAACCACCCACAACATGTCACATTTGAATCTTTGCCATCAGGAAGACTCTGCTTGAGTTGTGAACATCTGCTACCCTAGTATTCCCTGGTACTGCTAGTAATGTGGAATAGCAAATACTGCTAATAATGATTAAGTTAGCCTCCCAACTCTAGAGGGTGCTGGTTTGAAAAAACTTCATGAAGAGCCTGCTAAGATACTGAACACAATGTTTCTATCATCTCTGTCTTCCAAACCCAGAAATCTGAATTTCCTCAGCTCCATCCTATGATGTTAATACACCTTTAAAATGCTATTTTTTCATAAGTGAAAACCTATTTTTACTGGTGAAAATTAACAAAGATAATAATTAGCAGAGCAAGAAAGCAAACTGAATGCCAAGGGCAAAGGCCAGAGAAGATCTCTCTATTTAGGTATCTAAAGTTAAATTTCCAGTTATTTAGGTTCTCTCTTCTTTGTTAATTAATTAATTAAGTTATATATTTACTTTACACCCCAATTGCAGCTTCCCCTCCCTCCTCCCCTCCCAGTCCCACCCTCTAACCTCACCTCCCTCCCCACTCATCCCTCCACCCTTTCTCCCCAGAGAAGGGGAAGCCTCTCATGAATATCAACCAGCCTTGGCATATCAAGTTGTAGTAAGATTAGGTGCATCTTCTTCTATTGAGGCTACACAAGGCAGCCCAGTTAGGAGAAAGGGATCCAAAGACAGGCAGTGTAGTCAGAGATAACCCCTGCTCCTGCTTTAGGAGTTTCCTTTCCAAGCATCTCTGATGATAAATAAACAGTATTAAGCAAGCAACACTATGTGCTAAATAACCTACATGTTCCTTGTTTTTAGTCCCCACCCCCCTCCTCATTTTCTCTCCTATCCCTGTAGGAAGGGAAAAGCCAGGCAAGCATCCTCAAATCCACTGAGACACTCTCATTGTTGACACACTAGCCACAGCACTGAGAGGGTGACCTCTCTCCCCCCACTGACAAGTGAGCATAAACAACCCCACTGACTTTGATTGGCGGTTCAAGTCTCTGACCTTGAATGACATTGCTGGCAGGTTTTGATTGGCAGGCTGCAGCACTGCAGACCACCTCCAGGACACAGGACCACTCTCCAGAAATTAGCCCTTATCTTTTCAAAAACACTCTTAATTTAAGATCCCCAAACACAGGCGAAATGCTCAGCAAAATGTGGCTGTAGGCATCAAACACAGCCTGATAAAGAAGGTACAATCTTTACTGTACAACCTCCAGATCCAGCTTTAATTGGCACAGCCATGGATGCAGCTGATCAGTCTGGAGTGCATCTCCATGAGGCCATTTGTCAGCACAACATGGAAGAAATTCAGGCAGACGACATAAATACATTGCCTATGAGCACCAAACATGCAGCTTATGGTCCTTAACACACAAATAGAACATCTGGTAGTTTGTTAAAAGGTTCAACTTCTCTCTGCTTGTTCACATGTCACATATATTGTAAGAAAGTCTTGATCCCTGCTGAGCACCAAGATCCCATGTCCCTGGGCTAGACAGGAATTGTGCTCTTTACAAGATTCTAATGGTTTAAAACAAGCTGGGCCCTACAGTCAACCAAGCTTGCATAAATCTTATGAACATCTGCCTCTCTCTTAAATTATAGAACCAAGGATAGGGGTGTGATTCAGTTGCCTGGCAAGCAAGAGTCCCTGGATTCAGTTTCCAGGACCATATAATCCAGGTGTGGTGGAGCACCATATAATCCTAGGGTACAGAAGGTAGAGATAGGAGAATCTTAAGTTCAAGATCATCATGAGTCTAAAAATCAAAATACTCCTAATAGCAAATGAGTCAAGCTTCCTGCACACCTGGTGTGGACATAGGCACTGTCCACCTGTCCTCAACCTTGGTTTCTGCAGAAACTCTGAAGTAAGAATACAAAAACTGTAAACTGTCTTGGAAGAAGACACCAGAGAACAACAGAGAGATAGCAACATATTTTGGGGAAGTCAGAAAACCGCGGAATTAGCAGATCTAATTCAATGACTATACACCAAAGAGAAGAATGAGAAAATGAGCCAGTTCCCCCAACAGCAGCAGGGGAAGGCTCAAGATTTATAGAGTCTCAGCACCACCAAAGAGAGGAGCCCTGTTGTGAAAACAGATAAATGTCTTCATAAGAATCCCTGGCTCCCTCCCCAGCAACCAAGCAACCAAAGCCCTCATCTCCCACCAACAGGCTTATTTTATGGAGAAATGACCCAAGACACCCCAGGCTTGTACCATAGAGGAACAGCAAGAATATTGAAGTGAGAGCAGACATTGATCAGGAGACCATACTGTGTGGTCAGATAACTCCATACTCCATGAGCCATTCAGCCCGGATACTGCTGACAGCCAGGCCTTGTACCCCTGTCACAGATCAGGTTTCCAGGGAGAAAATCTGAAGTTGTGTGCAGAGAGAGAGCACTGAAAACAAGCCCAAAACCTGTACAGGAGGGTACAGGTACTGTACAGGTAGTGACTAGGCAGAAGAGGAAATAAGTGTGGCCAGCAAGGGCTCATTCTTCCTGTGGAGAGCTCTGAAATGGGCTGGCCATTAAGGGTTGACCATCTTGAAATATGATGTGAGACTTCTCTCCCCTGCTGGATCTGGACTGCTCTCCACAGCTGGAGGGAATTCAGAAAGGAAAACTGTTTAACATTTCATAAACAGAGAAAACAGCTTTCTCATGAAAATGTTCCTAGTGTTGGGTGGGTGGGTGATTGGCTTCTTCCTCAAAGAGAAAGTATGACTGTGGATGATATCCTGGTATTGGTTAGATTACCACCACTGTACTCTCAAGATGACAGTTGACACTACTCAGAATTAGCATACTCTAACAGAGAAGATGGGCAACTATATAATTTCAATAAGATGACAAGTATTCTCACAAAATGATAAGACTAAGGGTTGGCTCAAGGTCTGGAAGGATGGAAGTGTGGAGATCCTGGTGTGCTTTTCTAAGTTGAATGTGAGCTGGATGTGTCCACTGGGAGAAGCACAGAAGACCATGAAGACCAAAGCAAGAGGCAAAGAATCCAGTCTAGCCAACCTTGTCCACAAACCCCAGGTACCCATGAGATCTCTGCCTCCAAAAAACAAGGTAAATGGTCATTTTGAGGAATGGTACCTAGAGCTAGCCTCTGGCTTCCACACATGCACACATACATGTACACATACACGCATGCACCTGCATGAACACATGAACATATAATCTACCAACTGAACAATCTTTCCAGTCCAGTTCATACTTCTAGAGATCACAAACACTGAATCTAAGCCAGTGTGCTCCTCTACCTTTTCTACATGCTGGAACTGCTTTCCTATGCTCGTGGCTCCTACCTTAGCTGAAGGCTTCTACCTTCAGAATTATTGATCTAACTTCTTCTTCTTCTTCTTCTTCTTCTTCTTCTTCTTCTTCTTCTTCTCCTTCTCCTTCTCCTTCTCCTTCTCCTTCTCCTTCTCCTTCTCCTCCTCCTCCTCCTCCTCCTCCTCCTCCTCCTCCTCCTCCTCCTTCTCTTCTTCCTTCTTCCCATTCTAAGGGTACTTGTGATTGCATTTAGCTTTCTCCTCACTTAGATCCTTTGTTAAGACCCTTAAGTTGATCATAAGATCAGAACTAAGTAAGGTTTGTGGCAGACAACATTCCGAGGCTCCAGGGATTCTGGTGTGGATATCTTTGTGGAGAATCTTTGTTATTACTCATCTTACTATGATAAATCATCTAAGATCAATGTCAAAATACTCATCTTAACCCCATTTATTCAGCAGCAGCATGGGTTCCAAACACAAACAACCAAACTCAAAGATTTGAGAGAAAATCTAAAATCTAAAATCTAAGCTTAAACATAACCCTCAAAAAACAAACAAACAAACAAAAAAAAACCATTTTGCAGAGAGAGCAGAAGATTCGATCTCTTAAAAATGATAGTTCACATTTGTAGGAGATTTGGCATCTAACAGGAGCTCCAAGCCAATCAGATGCTCTGTCAAAAGACGAAACTGGAGAAAGCCCTGCCTAATTGGATTGGCTGCCTTAATAGGCCAGAAGTCCACAAGTCAGAGTGACAGATATACTCAATTCAGCAATCTGGAATTGGCTGTATAAAGGATCAAATAAAATGGGTCAGTTTTTCTGGGACCACTAAGAGGTTCCATACCCAAATAGGCTGAAGGTGTCTGTCTCTGTGGAACTGTTTGTGGCAGTGTTACTGTTGCTATAAACTCTTTGTCTTGGTTTCAAAGAGTTAAAATTCAGTGAATAAATTTATTCATTTTGAACCTCCTTCTTAACTACTGCCAACCAACTAAATTTGTCATGGGCTTCACCAATCATGCCAGCTCTCTCCCCAGTTCCTTTACTATATTAGTATGATCCTTTGCAGATTTTCACTAAGATATGAGCTCAATTTTTTTCATCATCTCAGAATATCACCAGACTCATGCTATTATGTTCTTATCTGTCTAAAATGGAGTAACGGGTTCTGTAGTGTGCTAAACATTTGGGATTTAATAGAACCCAGCCTTGAATGTTAACTTCCATCCTTCATATCAAAGTATATTGAAATGGTCATAGAATAGATGGAAATAGATTGTTCCATGACAGATCCATCCTTACAGTTCTTTCTGTTGATTGTCTCCTGCCATCTCTACTTTACTTTTTTACAACACACTCAATAAGCACTTGCCGTATAAGTCGCTCTACAAACATCTATATTTCAGACTCTCAGAGCAGAATGAGACAAAGGTATGCGGTGGAAGTGTAGAGCAGTCAGGTGCCTGTTCATGTTACCATGGCCCCTACTAGATTTCATCCTACCCAGGAACTACACTCAGACTACTGGCTACATGAGATGTAATGAGTTAATAGTGTCCCCAAAAATTCGCATGCACATGAAACTTCAGGCTTTCTCCTTGTCTGGAAATGGGATCTTCAGTGGTAAAAATTTGATAAGAATGTCATGGTTAGATGGTCTTAGGGTTGGCCTGGTTCAATAACAAGGACCCACTGGAATTATTATCTGTCTAGTAACACACATGTCAATGCATTTCCTTTGTTCTGTTGCTTCACAGGAAATATCTCTCCAGGATATTTTCCTGGCTTTCCATTCATTTTGTTGTTGTTGTTGTTCAAGTAGACAATGTTTTAGTGCTGTTGATCTTGCTGTTTGTTGTTGCAGCTTTTTGTTTCTACTCTAACTGGTATATCACTAGCATTCCTACAAGAGTGTCCATCCCTAAAACCAGCACTTTTCATACCTTTGTTTAAGCCAGCAAGTTTTTAGAGTCATTACAGCTAATTTGCCTATTTTTTTAGGAAATCACAATTTGGGTTAAATTAGCCAAGTAACTAAGATGCCATTTTTCTACACTCACAATCAACCAAGCTGATAAAATAGGGTTTTTAAAGATTTGTTTTATTTATGTTATGCTGGGATTCTCTGTGTGTAGATGCACATGAGTGCAGTACCCACAGAGGCCAGAAGAGGGTGTCAGATCCACTAAAGCTGGAGCTACACAACTAAGTCACCTGATACTGTGCTGAGAAACAAATTCGAGGCCTGTGCAGGAGCAGCAAGCACTCTTAGCTGCTGAGATACCTCTTCAGCCCCAAGAAAAGTTTTAACATCAGCTTAACTTCAGGTTTCCAGCTCCACATAAAGCATAGCCTTGACTAACTAGTCAGGTTGAGATATGAAAAGTTAAAAAATTGCTGCTGTCCCAATATAAACTCATACATCTAACACTAGAAGGTGATTAGCCAATTTGTTTTATACTGGTCAGATCACAGGAAACCCGATGAGAAAGTGTAAACACTGAAAAACAAGCAGGGGCTCAGAAAAGCTCTGTCTTGGCTGCACAGAAAGGCAAGGATGAGATATGATCTTCCACATCAAGAGAACCAAGGAAAAGAGTGAAGAGCTCTATGCTGAGAAACTACACAGAAGGGTCCAAATGAAGGGATGCCTCCAACTTGTCACTGGGTAGACAACTAATGAAAAGGAGCAAAGACTTGTAGGAGCAGAGTTCACCTTCTACAAACAATAAGAGCAGGCTCCATTCAAACAGGAGGTAAACGTATGCACGGCTGGAAAATTAAGACAAGCTTATTCCTACATGGTATAAAATTCTGTCCAAGAAGGTAAACAAAAGCAGGGTAATGGGGCTGGGGGGATGATCCAGTGGGTAAGAGTAGACACAATGACCTAAGTTAGACTCCCCAGCACCCACAATGGGGTAGGTCAGTGGTCAGTTCTTTCCTACAGCATAGACACTAAGTCCCTGGTATGTGAATCAACTCTCATCCTCTGAGTGAACTGTTCTGTTTCTAAGCTGCCTTCTCCTCTAGCCTCAGATTTTTTCTAGCATCATAATAATATATGTGCTCACTGAGAACATCCAGCATGCTAAACTCTGGTCTAGGACTCTTGCATGGATTTATCTATCAGTACTAGATGAAGCAGCTTTGCTTTCTATCCCCATTTTACAGATGTGGAAACTAAATTATCCAGAGACTAAATTGTCTGGAATCACACATCTGTGAGAAAGATGGATTCTAATGCAAGAAGCTTATCTCCATGCTGACATGCTGAGCCAAGAGGCTGGGATTCCTCTCTGTCAGTTGATGTTTTGCTCTCCTCCTCCGTGCAATGCTATTCGGAAGCCTGGGTATCATTTCTGCATTTGTATTAGCATTCAATCTGTGCCCTGGCTGCATGGCTCTGACAAGCTCTGATGATACTGACTGTGAGATCTGATCCATCCACATCAGATTCTGCTGGGACCAGACCCCAGCAGCAATCCTCTTCCATGCACCAGGCACCCAGGAAGCATTGCAGCTTCTGGAAGAGGAAGAAGAAATCCAAAAGAGGAGAAAGGAGGTGGTGACAATCATGCCTTAGGATCAGAGTGAAGGAAGCAATAGGAAGATGGATCTTTCAGGAGTCTGGGGAGGGGGAGAGAGAGAGAGGGAGAGAGAGAGAGAGAGAGAGAGAGAGAGAGAGAGAGAGAGAGAGCACAGTGGGGAATGCTAGAGGGTGGACTTCAGTGGCTGAAGTAGCTACCATTGACCAACAAGGTAAATCAAATCTGCTGCCAATACATTCTTCTGCCGTCCAGATAAAAACGGCAGACTAAGCCACTGAACTTTCACCCTTCACCCCCGCTCTTCAAGCCAAAGTACAGATTAAAAAAAATCAATAACCCCAATCGATGGGAAAATATTTTTAGTCTCTAACTGAACGATATGTTTTGACAAGGCCAAGGAGGAGCACAAAAGAATGGCAAAAGATAAAAGACAGAAAATTAGGAATTTTCTTTATTAGGTGAGTTGGAAGCACCAATCTCTCTCTGTGTCCCCCAGTGACATCAGTCCAAATTATCTAGCAGTAAAGAAATAAAGTGTAAGGAGACGGATTTACAAAATGGAATGATTCACCAACTGAGCACCTTAAAACCTGCTATTGCTACCGCTTTCCCAAGAAGACAACCCAGAGATGCCTGCATTCAGAACACAGAAGCATATCCCCAAAGCAGACAGAGCAAACAATGAATCTGCAGAGCCCTTCACCCCCACCCCAACCTGAACTCACATCCACCACTAAACACGTCAGAAAGCATTTAGAATCCTCCCAATTTGGCTCCATTTCCTCACAAAATATCCACTATTTTTCATAACCCAAGACCCTTGAGGCACTTTCATAACTGAGCAAATTAAACACATCATATCACTGGGTCTTGTGAAGCCTTGAGCAGTGATTTATTTTTGTGCCTCGCCCGAGCCTGCTGTATTTTCTAAAATTATTTCACTTTTTCCCACCTCTATTGAATAAAAGTGATAAAGAAGCATGGTACCCAGAAGAACATAAACAAGAGTCACACAGCAAGGTCGTTGTTTTTGCACAAGAAAATTTTGGAGCCAGGGACCAGCCTTAACAACCAATTAACATGTTCAATTATTTGTGCCCATCACAACTGGTAAAGAGATAGATTTATGGGATTCAAAGAATCTATAGAAACCCAATAGACTGAGGTTGGAGCGCTAGCAGCCCATTTGGCTTATTTATGCATTTCTTTCTTTACTCTCTGATATCAATACTCCATCTATTGTCCAGTGGTCTTCAATGTAAATTTAATGTCTGCCATTTGACTACAATTCCATATTTGGTTCTTTTAATAGAAATTTGAATATATGTTTCTTTTATAAACACAGACTTGGGCTGAGGGTCATCACTGCATGCTGGCAGCCAATTCAACCCACAAAAATAAAAATCAGTCAATCCAGAAAAACATACTGCCAGACTAACACTTCAACATCATGTATTTTTGGCAGCCAAAGGATCCACTCAACACTGTATGACTAGTCAGTTCTGACGTTATTAGTAAGTCACTTAATTGTTACGATCAACACAACCAAACAGCAGCTATCATTTGGGAGGATGAAGAAATGTAAGTAGGCCAGTTTCCCAAGATTAACCCCATAAGATCTCACACCCTGCCTTGTAAACCTGGATCTTATTTACCCAAGTGGCAGAAATCTGCCTAGGTTGTTGCTACTATCACTTACCAGGCTCCCCATGTATTTGGACCTGCCATGATAATGGAGTTTCCTCTCTCTAATCATAAAATCATGATCTCTTTCCTGAGCATCTGCTATGTATGTCAGCCTCTCTGTGCCTCACACTTTTACAAGCCTGATTTCATTAGTCCTCATAACAAACCTACAAGATAAAGAGTACTAATTCAAAAATTGCACAAAAGATGAAGCAGTTGCCTAAGACTACACTAGCTAAGTGCTAGAGACAGTGTCTGTCTGATTCTGACATCCACACCACTATCTCATTCATCTATGTTTCTGCTGCCAAGACAGAATAGATCTGATCAGATTCACTGTCTATAGGGGTTGAAATGACCACAGACTTGTAGCTGATATTTCATTCATTCTGCCATCTTCAAGTGAATGTGATGGGCACTTTAGAGCCATTAACTATAATGGATGAATTCATTATTTTAGATCCAAAATATTTACATGGCTACATGTCCTGATAAATTCACATCATGACTCTGGTTAAGGAATACTTGGCCTAGCAAGGTAAAGGATTAAAGTAGTCTAAGTATGCATAAGGACATCCCAAGTATACTTCACCAGGAATGCTGAAATCCTGAGTGCAGCTGATGAGGCTCACAAAACCATCTTTCCTTAGTGTTTTCCAAGATAATTTTGCAACCTTAAATTGCCTTTCTTCAGAGCTGAAGAGAAGGTTTGGTGATTAAGAGCACTAGCTGCTGTTCTGGAGACCTGGATTCAATTCCCAGCACCTACATGGTAGCTCGTGGCTGGCTGTAACTCCAGTTACAGGGGATCTGATACCCTCACACAGACATACATGAAGGCAAAACACCAGTGCACATAAAATAAAAATAAATAAATTGCTGTATTTCACACATTTTCCTCAAATAGCTATTCATAAAATGCCATGCTTGCATTTGCCTATTTGATCAGTACTCTTTTCAAAGTGCCCTGAGTAGGCTGAACATGTGCTCCCTCCTTTTGAAGATCCCTGGCATTGCCAAAGTGGTCGATTGTTGAAGCGCTAGTAATTGAAATGAGTCAGTAATTGCATCATTAAATGCTTTCTCTGTAGCCAGGCAAGTGTGATGAACACTTGAACTAGCGAACAGAAACACATCAAGCCACTGCCATATCTATCATAAAAATCCATCACACCCGTCTTCTATCGGTAAGTCACCGCCGTGAAAACCCAGAATGACACTAACCATCACCATCACCTCCTTATTCTGTTGATTCTTTTCTTACTATTCAGAAGCACTTAGGTTTGATGTCCACCTACCTGCCTACTCTTGCCTTGATTGCTTCTTTAAATCCAAAGCCCATGGCCAAGGCTGCTTCCCCTGCTTCCCAGGACATTGACTGTTTTAGATCTTGTTTAAACATCAGTCCTTAGTCTGTTTTCAGGTGATGTCTGTATAGTACAAGATAAGGATGTGATTTCTTTGGCTTTGCTGCTTCCTTCTCTCTCTCTCTCTCTCTCTCTCTCTCTCTCTCTCTCTCTCTCTCTCTTCCTTCTTAGTTATTATAGCTATCCAGCTTTCCCAGCATTGATTATTGAGGACAGTATTCCTTTCTCATTTTGTCTACTTACCATCCCCATCAAGGGTTAGTGTATGCCTAGGCTTGATTCTACATTCCCCATCCTGTTTCTCTGTTCTATAGGTCTGTGTGGCAATGTCATGCATGCTGTTTTACATACTTTAGCTCATTCATACATATACATTATATACATATACACATATACATATATATGTGTGATATTCTATATAATACATATAATTATGCATACAAATATGTATGTATGTAAGTAGTGTAGTGACTCCTATTTTGTTCTTAAGATTTTTTTTGGCTACTGAGAGAATTTAGTGGTTCCACATAAAGCTTATAATTGTCTTTTCTGTGGAACATGCGTCATTGAGAGTTTTATGATGATAAACTCAAATCTGTAAATCAATTTGAATAGATACTTTGCCAATATTAATTCTTATAGGCTATGAACATTTTTCCATTTATTAATTTCTTTGTATCTCCTTTAATTTCTTTAATCTATGTGTGGAAGATTTTAGTATAAAAGTCTCTTACCTTCTTAGTTAAATTTATTCCTAAGTATTTTATTCTCTTTAGGTCCTTTGTAAATAAGGATGTTCTTGAGTTTATTTTTGAGTGGATTATTCTCAGGTATACATACATGACTGGTCTCTGTGTTAACTGTGCTGGAAGCTATCCTAGTTCATTTATTCTTTTATTTTTTATTATTTGCAGTATGTCTGTGCTCTTTCTACATATCAGATTGCTATAGTCTCTGGTCATAATCTGTTCAACTTCTCGTTCAGATTATTAAAGTTAACATCTCTTGTTTGATTTTTATTTTCCAGAGTCATTAAAATAATCATCTTATTAAATTACAACAAAAAATTTCCTGAGTAAGAAAATTAAAGAATTAAAGATTAGAGAGATTAAAACTATCCCTGCATGGCAGTTAGAATGTAGGATTCTTATCTCTGGGGTGGTGGCAAGAGGGAAAGTCCTGAGGCTTGATCAACTGTAAGGGCTCTTGCTCCTCTTCTAGAGGAGCAGGGTTCAGTTCCCAGAATCCATGTCAGGGGGCTAACAGCATTTGTAACTCCAAGTCCAGGGAACATGACATCTTCTGGCCTCCACAAGCACCAAACATACAATTGTTGCATGAGCACACATGAAGGCAAAAGACTCACATACATACAATAAAACAAAATAATCTTGAAAGAACACAAGGTCCTGCAAGTCTAGGAGGTAGGGACTATCTAGAAGCCATATGATAACACATGTCTCCTTTCTAGGAATATCTTCCACTTTGAGGTTATACAGATATGCCAACGAGCTATTTCTAAATCAGCCACAACTAAAAAGAGGAGTCAATCGATTGCAAACCCAGTGTTCAGTAGAATAACCCTGGAAATATCTGCCTTGACAAACCACCCAGATTCAAAGGAGGCTCTGTTTGAAGGGTTTCCCGGACTCATGAGAGACTTCATAAAGCCAGTAAGAACATGCTTCAGGGTGACCCCTTCCATTGCTCTTCTGAAGATATCTTGGTATTGAATTTCTAATGCCATTTCTAATGCCATGACTTTTAATGTTGGTTGTGACCAGGAGTTATTTAGTGTGTGTGCCATGTCATGTCAGCTGGGATTGGAGGAAAGCTAGAGAGACACAGGGGTTCAAGTGACATTTTTCCAATGGCTTCTCACAAGATTTGTGCTCTATACCTGAAGGCTCCCAGCTAATACTTTCTCCATATGCAAAATCACTTCCCAGGACCCCAAACTCAAAACTATAGGGTGCAAGGTGACATTGATATCATGAAATGACTGCTACAAACCCACTTCTGACCTTGAACAAGCAGTCTTCACCTGTAGAGAAAAGTGTGGACAGGACTCCGCATGAGAAGAAATAAGTCAAATGCACTGGCATCTTTCTGAAAGTGTTTATACAAATATTTAAGTAAATGTTTGTGTTCATATTTATATATGTGTGTGCTAAATAAACTGTGTTTGGAATATATACATCAAATATTACCCTTAATTTAATTTTGAAATACAACTTTTTAAATAAATTTACTTCAATAGTCCAACAAAGATGGAATCCAAATCTGATTTATCCTTCCTCCAATCACCTGTCAAGTTATTGCCTGCCACATACTAGGTATTGAATTCAGTGTTGAAAAATGAGAAAGTGTTGATTTTATAAATGTATAGTTACCTTTGTCCTTTTGTCTAAACCATTAGTCAGGGTTATAATCAAGTCACGTGGCCCAATTACACACAATCCAATCTGTGACATTCTTTCTCCAAAGCCCTACTAACTCCTTCAGATAGTAAAGAAAGATGCTCCTCATAAGTTCACATGTTCAAAAATTGGTCCCCATTAGGTGATACTGTTTGAGGAGATTGTGGACCCTTCAGAAGAAGGGAGCCTTACTGGAGGAAGGGTAAGGGCTGGGGGTGGGGGCTTCAGATCTAATAGCCTGACCTCACTTCCTAACTGCTAATACAATGTGACCAGCTACCTCCTGCCCTTACACCATGCCTTCCCCACTAGGATGAAATACACACCCTCAACACTTTTCTTTAATTATGATTGTATTTTGTCACAGTAATGAAGAAAGAAAATAACACAGATAGGAACACAGTACATCATCTTGACAGCCATAGGAAAGAGCTATGGTCAATAGAACCAGACTTTTGAAATCTGATGAGTCCTAGCGGGGTTATTCAGCACCTGAAAGTATTATTTTGGAAATACTCTGAATATATTCTGGGAATGGTGTTTATAATAGAACCAGGTATCGTGCCATGGAGCCCTTCAAAGAGGCATAATTCTTCAGAGCCAAATTAAGTAGTTCAAGCCCTTTAACTGCAACCCACCTGGGCTCACTCAGCAAACAGACAGCAGAACCAGCCTGTCTTCATCCTCCCTAAATCTCACCTCATCTTCAGTTCTTAATTTAATGTCTCCCCTGACCTCCTCCCCCCCCCAAATAAGAGACCCTCCACCTACTCACCCTCATTGTCATGCCTTGTAGACATGCATGCACTGTTTTCAGTGTTCTGTAGTGACATCCACTCTCTCCCAGGACTGTGTGGAATCAGCAACTTGGCAGTCACCAAATGGCCCATAAACATCTGTGGAGTATGCAAGGGTGAGTAAACTAATACATGAATCCCTCACAGTGCATTCTCATTGTCACAGATGGCCTCAATTAACTTATACATAAAGAAAGTTTTATCACACACACACACACACACACACACACACACACACACACACACACATCTTTCCTGGGCTAGAGTGATGGCTCAATAGTTAAGAACACTGGCTTCTCTTCCAGAGGTCCTGAGTTCAATTCCCAGCAACCACATGGTGACTCACAACCATCTGTAATGAGATCTGATGCCCTCTTCTGGGTTGCAGGTGTACATAAACATAGAGCACTCATATACATTAGATAAATAAATAAATCTTTTTTTTAAAAAAGTCTTTCCTTCCCATTCAAAGTAACTAATGAAAATATCTTAGAGACCAAATAAACACATTTTTTTTAAAAAAGTAGATGCTTCTAGCTTCTCTGTGCACTCGCTCCTAAGACCTCTGATTCTTATACCAACTAAAATGCTTCTTTCTCATCTTCTTGTCCGCAGCCTGTCACACAAGGGAAATGGAGAGGAGGAGGGCATCAAGACAGCATTTAGTGAATAAAAGAGCACACATGGCCAAATGAGCATAATTTATAATGACAAATTATCTATATGATAATTAGAAATGTCACCCAGAATTTTCTCTGGGATGGACCATTTGCTTTTTCTAGATGGAGCTGAAGACTGAGAATTAACCAAAAGGCTGAAGGTAGGGCATCTGAGCTCAAGGGAAAGCATAGCCTTAGTTAAGAGGTTAAGCATTGAACATGAGAATAAATTGGGGGACACACAAAAGACAAATGATACACCATCCCCTGCCTGATCAGCAGCAGGGACACTGGAGCCCAGGTACCCCCTGCCTATGCTGAAATCCAGCCATGCTGAAGCATGCTGGCTGAGTCACAGCAGAAGCTAAACCACCCACCACTCCAAGGGACAGCCCATGGCTACCAGGGCAGCTGTAGCCTCCCCAGACTGCCAGGAGGTCCTGACCTAAATTCCCTTCAGACAAAAGGCGCTTTACTGAAATACACAGCGGCTTACTATAACCACCCTGTGGCAGCCATTGGTTAAGCCTATGAAAGCAAGGGTTAACATCCAGTGCTGGGCAGAAAGCACTGCCTGCATTATGTTAAACCCCCTTCATGGAAAAGAAGAGCTCTAACCCTTGTGCAGAAAATCTCTACCCTTCCGATCGATGTGCCTTACTGCCAGGGCATCTAGTAATTTCTGATCCCGTCACCTGTAGCCTTTACTTCAATGACAGGGCACAGCAGGCCGGAGGCAGACAGCAGCCAAGCTCCAAATGGCCAGGCATCAGCACTGCCAGGAGATGTGAGTGTTGGGGGTGGGGATGCATACAGCCAAGGGGAGGTTGCAAGGGTCACACTAGGACTGCTTTAAGCCATGGCCAGGTCCTCCATCATAGACTCAGAGTTCAAAGGACTTTTAGGCCATAGGTCACAGATCTCATCTCAAGGTGATGGTCACCTCTGGCCCTTCAGCAGACAGCAGGCTCAGTGTGCATCCATCTTGGAGCAGCTTCACCCATTCCACAGCCTAGTGGGTGTTCTTATTGATTCAGTAATGGGTGCCTGCCTATGGAGGAAACTTAAAGAGACTGCACTCCACAGCCTCCATGTGAATTTTCCTCTCCTCTTTGCTCCTGTTAATGCAAGGCATGTTCTAGGTCTGGAGCGCATCTGAAATTAAAGCCTGCGAGACCCTCTATTACTGGCTGTGACTGCACCAGCTTCTGAGATCTGCTAGCCATTTTCTTTTCCTCGCTTCTCATTTTCTCACAGCTCAGAGAACCAGCCTGGCTCACTATTGCTTTTCCCAGAATTTCCCTCCCCCCCACCCACTTCTATTAGACCCAACATGGAACCCACAGAGGAGTGAAGACAATCCCCCTAGTGTCTTTTGCTATCACATCTCATTATGGAAAAAGACCACATTGTTCCCAAGCCTTAAGGAACCTCACCTTTAGAATAAGCCATAGTCTGTTGCTTTGGGTCATTTATAATTCAATTTTGAGTCATTCCTATTGTGCAAGTATCTAGTCTGGAAACAGGGTGCCTTTTTCAGCACACACAGAACAAGCACTCTGTATGATCCTCAGAGCCACCACCAAATCAAATTCCTTCTTTGAAGTGAGAGACAGAAGCCCAAAACCCTTATAAACAGCCACATACCCACTGGGTATGCGCTGCATTAAAGAAAGCCACCTGACAGGCAGTTGGCTTGTCCTATGAGCAGACCCCATATTGATAATCAGCAGGAATCATTTCCAGGCCATTTCTAGTGGGATCCACAGGTCACACAACTGAATCCGTTGGGCCCTCACTACCGTGAGAGTTTTCAGAGAAAGGAATCTTGCACCCCCTTCTAGAAATCTGGCAGAGCTTTGATGCCACAAGGAAAACATTTCATTGGTCTAGACATGAAGTTCCCAGGTCACATTTTCTTCAAAAACTGTGTTTTCCAATATTATGTTGTGGGATGGGGAGATGGTTCATCAAATAAGATAATTTGCTGCTTAATAACAAAGGCCAGAGTTTGTATCTTAACACCATGTTTGGTGGCTCACCTGTAACTCAACCTCCAAGGGATCTAAGAACCTCTTCTGGCCACCATGGGCCCTCCACTCAGTTGCACACACACACACACACACACACACACACACTCATAAATAAATTTTATTTTAAATGTTGTGTTGCTTGAAATATACTAGCTATTCTTATGCTTGGAGAATCCTAGCCAAGAAATCATTGCCCAGAGCAACTGAAACAGATTCCATTTCATCCCACTCTCTTCAGTTTGTGTTATGGGTAGGTGTCTTATCCACTTTGAGTCGATTCCTCTCATTGCATGAGATAAAGATCCAGTTTTATTCTTTTGCATGTAGATGTCCAGTTTTCTTAACACTACTTGCTAAAGATACTGTCATTTCTCATTGTGTGCCTCAGCCCTTTGTCAAAACTCAAACTAACCATAAAATGTTTGAGTTTATTTATAAGTTTCTCTTCTGTTCAGTTGGTTAGTAGTATATCTGGCTTGCCCCAATACCATGTTATTTTGTTTACAACAACTTTGTAATATATTTTGACATCTGGAAGCATAATTGTTTTGAATATTTGGGGCATTTTATGATTTCATGCAAATTTCTGTTTCATCATTGAAATTTTGAAATGCTAGGGATCATATTGAATCTGTAACTCCCTTTGGATAGTGTGTACACTTTTTTATTAATTTGTTCAGTACATAGATAGGGGACACACTTCCATTTATCTTCTTCCATTTTTTTTCACCAATGTTTTGTAGTTAGGTCTGAAGAAAATATTTTAGTAACCCATTGTGCTGCACAATGCTCTCAGTCAATTAGACTGTGCTAAAGATTAAATGCTTTCATTTTATGGTCTTGAGATTGAATCCTAAACCTTGTGTGTACTAAGCAAGCACTGTCCCACTGAGTTCCATCTTCAGCCCGAGAATATGTTTATTTTTATAATAATGTCATTACCACAAAAACTGTCAAGCTAACAAAGATGATAGATATGAAAATTGTTCCAGTCAAGTTTTTCTTGATGAATATGTAAATCAAAACACCACATGTATCACATAAGTAGATGTAACTATTACCTTTACCTTTCAGTTAAATACAATAAAAAAATAAATTTTAAAAACCACTTCAAATTCACGGACCATGAAGAGTAATGTAAGGTGGCTGAATGGACAAGATACCTGGCATTGCTCAGTCCTTCCTCTGACTTCTCTTTCAAGAGTAATAATTATTTTATTTCTCTGGCTTGACTGACATTTAATACCATAGCCATTCAAACTTGCTTTCCTGTGGTTCTGATGGAGACACCGAAGTCCTCTTTGGTAGTACGGATGCACAAGCTGATAGTGAGCTGCTCTTCTGAGACAGTGCTGGCCATTGGCACAGGCCACCGTGGGGGTGTAGTAGGAGGCCAGGCTGGCAAGCTCATTGACCTGCAGGCATGTAGGAGCTGGGCTGCAAGAGAAAACAGGACTAAACAGTACACCCAGATGTTCCACCAGGAGCAAAGGTTGGAGCTAGGCATGCTTCACCAAGGTTAAATCAATACTGGACATAATTTGCTCCCTGGGCACCTTTATGATGATAGCCACCTCCAGGCATTTCATGAATACATCATCTGAAAGTGGCCCAAAGTCTAAGGTACCATCCTCTTCACCAGAATGCAAATGTCAATGTTTTCCATGAATTAGAGTCCAAATGCCAAACTTGAGAGGAAGCACTTGAATTAATTTGTTAGTTAAGCAGCATTGACCTGTCCCCCACATATGCTAAAGCAAAGGGCATGGGCTCTGGGCAGCTTCCAATCCACTAAATCAAAATCAAGTGTTACGCAGGTAGTGTCCCATAGAGGATCTGGTGCTGTCCCTTCCATGTTACATTTAATTTCCCAACACCACTACCTGGAAAAGAAAGCAGGACAAAAGTAGTCAGAGGCTGTCAGACTGCAGTAAAACTTGATAAGACCAAAAGAATTATATCCTTGTTTGAAACAGCAAAATCTCCCAGGGTAGGGGGTTGTGGATACAGTTAAGTGAAGGATGCAGCAGACTCACAAAGCTGGAAGAGTATGTTAGACTTAGGTTTGTTCTGTATCACAACGTACTATTCCCTCATGCCCAGAAGAGATTAATCACCTAGACCCAGTCTTGGTGCTTCCCCAGATTTCTTATACCAGACTTGGTTTGGTTTGACCTGATCTGAGTTAGTTGCTTTGCTAGGGTTTGGAGTGGTTTGATCTGGTTTGGGTTCATTGGTTCGGTTGTGCTGATTTGGTTTGATCAGGTCTGATTTGGTTTGCTTTAGTTAGTCTGGTTTTTGCCTTCACAAAAGTTGTTCCCTTTAACACAGTTCAGCAAAGGAACACAGGTGGACTGCATTTTCTTTGCTGCCAATGACTGTACTAAAAACAAAGTCAGCATGTGAACAGTCCTTAATGGTTGGAATGTCCCTTAAGGTTCAGGGAACAGCCACTGACGCTTCCAGTATCTGGTCCAGCTGAGTTAGGCAGACTGTGGTCAGTCTTAGGGCTCTGAGTTATTGCAATGAGCAGAGTATCAATTAGCCAACCAGTTTCAATGCTGAATTCAATGTTGCAACTCAAGCCTGCCACTTAACCATTTCAGGATCTAACCATTGTAAAACACAAGTGAGCTTCCTTCAAAAGACCATATCCACAAATATGAAGTCATTTGATTAGTCTTTAAGAGATTTTTACATCAGCCAATCAGTTTAACTACCTAGAACTTGTCCAATGATTAATCCATGTGCTAGGAAAGCAAGAGGGGGAACTGTTCCCAGAAAGAGAAGGAACCAGGCAGAACAGGGAGATAGGGGACACAGGGAAGGACAGTGGGGGAGGAGAATGCTTGCTAAGAAAACACAGTGAAGTACATGTAAGAGAACACCATGGTGAAATCCATTACTCTGCTAACCTAAGAAATTAATTAAAAGAAATTTCACCAAAAGGTCTTAAACATATATAGTTCATATGAGCCACCTGATACAACAAGATTTTGGGTACATTTTTATGAAGAAAATAGTGCACTGCTGTTTTATTGCTTCATTCTTCCAAATAGATGCAAACCCGACAAAAGATGAACAGTAAAACTGGGTGTAGGACATCCTTCTCTGACCACAACCCCCTTTATACAGAACTAGTGTGCCCAAGGATTTGCTTCTGGTCAGCTCCTCGGACACTGGGAAGATCTCACTTTCAGTTGGTGTGCAGAAGTGTCTGAGTCCCTCCAAGTGGGAGTTGTTAGCAAACTGAGAGCTTTTGTGTGTGCTGAGAATGTAGAAAGAAACAAAACAAAGACATGGGCAAAGGGTTTACAGAGTGATTGACATCTCTCCTTCTCTCTTCATGTGAAACTCAGCTAGGAAATGCCCTCCTGTGCCTCAGAAGCAGGAAGCAGAGCAGGGCTGAGCTCCATTTGCCATGAAGCTAGCGTAGAGGCTGTAAATCTGTGTTTGTTAGGGAGAGAAGGAGAAATACTGACTCAGTCACAGGAAATAGATTAAATAAAATTTCCTCCCAGAGATATGAGGCCAGCTTAGCACTTTCTATTTGGTTCTCCTTTACTCCTTTTTAACACCCAACTCACTGCATTTCTCTGCATCCAAGGAGGACCTGGGACCTGAGAGGGAGCAGCTCAGAGGCGTTATGTCAGAAAAGAGACCATCCCCAACAGCTGTCAACTGTTATTAGCTCCCATGCTCAGCTCCTGGGTAGGGCATCTGGACCCAGCGACTGACCCCATACACATGTTCATAGACTTAGTGGGTGATTTTTTAATTAAAATATTAAATTGGGAGGAGTTGGGAAAAGAGAAGTGGATGATGGATATGGTCAATAGAATGTATATATGCATATGGAATTTTCAAAAATAATGTTAATAAAAATAAAATTTAAAATTCATAAAAATAAATGAGACTAGTTGAAATGGATTTTAAATATGAGTATTATCTGCAAAAAGAGCGAGAAGGGGAAAGAAAGAAAGAAAGAAAGAAAGAAAGAAAGAAAGAAAGGAGAAAGAATTTTTTTACCATTAAAAACTGAACATTTCAGAAATTAACTGTGGAGTGATTTTTTTATGGCCATCTAAGGATGAGAAGCTCCCAGTTGGCATTACCATTACTTCATGGGTTGATCTATTTACTTTCAACTCATGAGATAATTTAAATGATTTTTGCATGCCCATCCACTTCCTTGGTCCCTTAACATTTTACCTGTAAGGTCATCTGATTTTCAATCATAGATCCTCCTATATGGGGGCCTTTCAAATCCATAAGCATTTTGAAGCAACCCCTGTATTATTTATTCAAGTCAATGAACTGATCAGTCACTAGGGCCATATGCAGCAACACATAGGTGGGAAGAGCAGGGACAGGAAAGGGCCTGGAGAGAATGAAGCATGCTCTTAGATCATGAAGAGCTCACGGTACACTGTGAGGAGCAGAATAACAAACATCAAACAATAGATAGTCCAAGAAGGAGAGAAAGCATGCATGGTGTATACAGTGCACTACTTGTGTGAGATTGACATGAGAAGAAGGTTCTGGAGTTTTGATTAATAATAGAAGACCCACTAAACTGTGCCTTAAAAAACACACTAGTTTGCTGAAAAACAGTTTGCTATGCTAAAACTGAAGAGCAGAGAAAGGGGTATGGAAGTCAAATTTGTGGCCCATAGAAACATTCTTAAAACACTCACAATTCAAAATCACTTCATGATTAAAAAAAAAAAAAACACCTTAAGTTAAATGTAGAAAGATGACAACTAAGCATATAAAACTTCATATGAGCAGCACATACTCCACATTGGAGTGAACGAGGGGATGTCAAAAGCTTTTCCTCTAAGACGGGGAAAAATGTAATGGGTCTGTTTTTAGTGTTTCTATCCAATATTGTCTTAGTCTGCTTTCTGTTGCTGTGACAAGCACCTTGAGAAAAACCTACTTGGGGAGGAAAGTGTTTATTACCTCTTTCATGTTATATTCCATCATTGAGAGACCTAAGGATAGAGTCTCCACCAAGAATCTGTAAGCAGGCAATAGAGCAGAGACCATGGGGAAACACTGCTTACTGGTTTTCCTTTTCCATCTTGCTCAGCTACCTTAATTGTACAACCCAGGCACCTGCCTAGGGATGGTACCACCCACAGTGGACTGTGCCCTCGGCACATCAATTATCAATGTAGAAAATGCCCCTAAAGATATGCCTCTATGCCAATCTGATTAAGACAATCCACCATTTGAAACTCTCTTAGGTAACTCTGGGCTGTGTCAGGTTGACAGCTAAAGCTAACTACAGGAAAGATCATTTTAGAAAAACTAGTCAGAAAAATTAGGGGAAAGAAAAGATCCACAACAGAAAGGAGAAAAGTGAACTTTTCCCAATTTTAAATGTAATTTAGTAGATAGAAAAAGCTAGAGATTCTGCCAAAGACAGTAGAACTAAGAAATAAATTTAATAAAGTGTCAGGGTGAAAAGACAGTGTCAAAAATTCAGTAACATTGTCCTGGAGATATGGCTCACCATGTACTGCTCTTTCAGAGGACTCAGTTCCCAGCACCATCCAGTGTCTCACAATTACCTATAACTCCAGCTCCTGAAGATCTGATACTTCTGGCCTGAGAAGGCACTATACTCTCAACCACATAAACACACACACACACACACACACACACACACACACTCAAAAATAATAAATCTCTAAAAAATGAAAATCAATCAGTAGTATTTCTATATCTCAGTAATCACCCTGCTGAGAACAGAATCCTTACAGTAAACCCACATGCAATGGCTACAATCAAAGAATCAATAACAAAACACAATGTCTAGGAAAACAGCCAAGTGGACCTTTTCTTCCTGATGGAGAAAGCTGAAGAAGATATGTTAAAACTAGGAAGATCTCCAATGCTGCTTTAAAATAGCATCAAGATACCCATGCCACTCAGAAAAACGTACAATCCCACAGAAAGGCACAAGAGGAAGAGAGAACATGATACTCATTACAGAACTGGAAAAAGCAATTCTAAAATTTATATGGAAGCATAAAAGATCCTAATGGCCAAGCAGTCTTGAACAAAAAGTAGCAAAGCTGGAGCCATCACATTGTCTGATGTTAAGTATACTACAGAGCTGTGGTAACCAAAACAGCATGCTGCTGACACAGACAGACATTGAAACCAACATAGAGACCCCAGAAACAAACCCATGCATGTTCAGATAACTGACTCTCAACAGAGGCACCAAAGACCTAGATGGAGACAAGACTACAGGGTGAGAATACCTTCCAAGACTAGTTTTCCTCAGAACCTGCTTTGGATAATGATGGTTTTAACCTATAGTTTCAAGTTACTGACAAATGTATGGCCTGAGAAGGGAAAGGGTAGTCTGTGAATCTTAAGATTAAAATAGAGTATAAAGCTTCCCCCTCATAAGATAACCTTGAAGTAAGACTGGACTGTTTAAAAACAGATATGAAATCCTGATATATAAGTAATAACAGAGGTCTGAGAAGGGTCAGTCCCATCCAGATGTCCACAGACTTATTAAACTCAGTATTCATGTATAGTTATTCATTTCAACCATATTTGAAACAAAGACTAGAGACAACCCAAGGGGCTTTAGGGCATTTGATAAACTGTGATAGATTTCCATAATGAAGTCTATGAACTATTAAGGTCATTTGGAACATAGGTCAAGATTAGATATGTCTTGTTGGGTAGGTATCTATTTTGCTGTGGATTTCTTTTTATCTCAATGCTCTAGTACAGGTCTTGAAATATATGTTACCTAAGTATCTGATAAATAAAAGAGTAAATATAATGATGGAATAAATGGGACAACTCAAACCACAGCCCTTTACCAATGAATCTGCTTCGTAAACTTTCTCTTCTCAGGACCCTAGTAATTGATGGCTCAGACACTTAAGTGTGTTATATGGTATACACTATGCTAGAAACACAAGTGCGATTCAAAAACATATCATACTTCTTGAGATACCATCTCTTATAAAAGATAGTTAAGAAAACTTAAAGCTGGAAAAGACTACGATTACATAGAAATTTTGATACCATGAAAGATAGTCCTCAGGAAGGAGGTCTCTAGATCAGTTCCAGATTGGTTCTTCTGAGTCCTGTATCCAAAGTGCACTGTCAAAACCCACAACAGTGACCAGGGTGTCACAGTGGCACTCATGTCTTGGTGCTAACCAACAGCTAGTATAATTGGACTTAAAGTCTGTTCAAGTAGGAGAGAATTCATGCCAGCTGCCTCTGCTGATGATATCATAGAGCGTAGAGAAGAGCCTAGCCTGCTTCCTGGATCATACAATTGCCAACTGCCTTTCAAGTACTCACCAGTAAGTGTAGTTCTCTCATCAAAAAAAATCTTTTTGCAACAAAGACCATCACAAAAGTCCAATCAAAATACAGAGAACTGATTTCAGAATACTGAACCTCAATTGATACATCTACAGCACAACCTCTAACCTAAAACTGGAAACATTGCAGAAGACAGGGCTAAAAGATTGCAAGATCCAGCATACCCAGATGTCAGCTATGGGATAATGTCTTCTATATAAGGCAGGGAGCTACACCAATGAAATCTCAGTAAGATGGCTTCTTAAACAAGACCAGCTCAGGGGAAATGGGCCCTTCAGAAGGCAAACATTAAACAGTGTGCAGACCCAACCTAGTCAAACCTGGGTATTACAAAATTGTGCTCCTCAAACTTGACCCCAAGACAAGAAAAGAATGGGGATTGTGTTACCATCATGTCATCAAAATAGTCATGAAATAAAAATTAAATTGAGTTTCAAAACAACAAAAACACTGCTCTCTGGCAACATGCATTACAAACTGTTATAAAAGCTGGTCATAACTAGTTCCCTGCACCTTAGCATTCCTGCAGTAACCATGCCCGTGCACACAGAGAATCTTCTGGCTTCATACCAGTCCCAAAGGCATCCCAGTGAAGGGTCTTCAAGATGGACTGGATGCCAGATGGGGGCCTTTCTAAGAGGGGCCTGCTTTCACAAGTGAGGGTCTCTTTCCTTGGAACAGCAAAGACACTAAGAGTTGAAACCCAGAACCACTCACTCTCAAAGAATGTGGTCATTAGAGCTCCATCATCTGTCACCTTTAGGTGGTAATTAGAAAAGGGAAGTCAATAACAGTAGTGCACAACTACTTTACCAAGATTTAAACAAGTTGTAATATTGTTGAACACCTATTGATGAGTCCAAATGTGCTGCAGGCCATTGAGCACAGCAATTGGGGCGGGGGAGCTTGGATGAGAGGCTTTTCATTATTAATTTGATGGTGTGAGGTTTATAGACACCACAGCATACATTGCATTTGTCGCATGAGCCCAGCCTCCCCTTGCCAACAGATCAAATCAGCATATGGTAGGATGATGCCCAAGGAAGGAAGAATACCTCTTACATCAGTATCTGGGACTGTAGCACCACAAAAGAAAAGTAGTCGAGCCTGCTGAATCTTTAAGATTCTTTATGAAGTATGGAAAATAAAGCAAAATGCAACTGGGGTACTTAGAAAAGCTTTGAGTCTGGAATCAAGAATCCTGGTTTGTCAGACTCTACTAGAAGTCTATGCACTGAACTATAAGTCAGATGTCACTTAATTTCTGGACCATCCTCTACAAGATGCCCATTACTCAAGTTGACTTTCAAGCCCAATATTCTAGTGTTCAATTATGTGGGGTTTTTTTTTCTCCCAGTATCATGATCTAAATAGTATCTATAAGCCTAGACAGATGGCTTGGAGGTTAAGGGAACTTGATTGTCCTCCAGAGGACCTAAGTTCAGATCCTAACACCCACTTCAGGTAGCTCACAACCACTTGTAACTCCAGCTTCAGAGAATCTGGTGCCCTCTTCTGGTCTCTTCTTACACCTACACTCACATGTGCATACACCATGTACATACACACACACATACACACACACACACACACACACACACGGGGTTGTGCAGGGGAAAGACTTAAAAATAAAATAAAACACAACTGCCATCTATATGCTGGAATGTTCTACTCTCTCCATCCCCAAACTCTCTTGAACACTAACTGTACTTATAACTACCCAGGTCTGGGGAGATAGTTCAGTCACTAAAGTGATTTTCTCCACAAGCTCTAAGTTCTGAGTTCAGATGACCAGCACACACATAAAAGCTAGGTGTGGTGTGATGTGCTGTAATCAGAATACTGAAAAGATGGAGTTAGGAGAATCCCTGGAGTTTGCAGACAGCTAGTGTTATCTAATTATTGAATCAGTCTCAAAAAATAGGGTAGAAAATGACTGAGGAAGACACTCACTATCAAACTCGAAACCTGTACATAAATGCATATGCATGCTTATGCTACAAGGTAAATTATTTAGTTAATTAATACATATGTACATAACACTCCATCCTTGGCTAAGTCCGTTGGGTGGCATCTTACACTGTGCAAATACAAGGCCATGCTTTTACTTTTCCCTGGCACCTTTTTGTCCCCACCTCTCCTCACCTTTAACCAGTCTTCACTTCACTGTAAATAGCCAGTGCACAATGGGGTGGTGTGTCTGTCTTCATCCTTGAACCCTGCTAAAGGGTTAGAGTCCACACTCTATACCACTGCCTCTTTGCAACCTTGTTCAAGTTCTTCTCTCCACATCACTGGCTCCTTTGCCACCCAGACCCACCCCTGGGTTGTGCTCCACCCACAGCAGGAATGAGTCCCACTTGTGCATAGTCCCCAATGTGCATAGCTGTTGTTTGCTCTTCACTCTTTCCTTATCAGGGGCTCCTTCCCTGGCCACCCTTTGCCAAGATCATTCATACTCATTTTCTGCATATATCAAGTGACAGATGACCACAAAGTTAGTGGCCCAAAACAGCATGCATTTGAGGTTGTTGGTTTTATTTTTTAGTCATAAAGAACAATAAAGTCATGTCATTTGCAGGAAAATGGATGAGATTGGACGCAGTCATCTTAAGTGAATTGAGTCAGTCCCGGAAAGATAAATATCTGAGGATTTTTTCCATTGTGGTTTCAAGATTTTTATATAATCACATAAAATCATGTATGTATGTGTGTATGCATACATGCATATATGTATATACATATGTGTGTATGTGTTAAATGAAATTAACAGTAAACGTGTCTGGGGGGAGAAGGTGACTAAGAAGAAGGAGAATATAAAGTGAGGCTATGGGAACATGCTCAGATATAATATATACCTATACAAAAATGCTTAAGTAATACTTTTCAATTACAGAATAAAATAAAGCAATGTGCATTTAGCAGTCCAGTTTCTGGTCAAGTATAACTTAGCTGAGTTCTCTGTTCAAGGGCACACAAGGGTGCAACCAACTGGACCTTGGGTGTCTTTTTCTGAAAGCTTGAGTTGAAAGAATCTACCTCCAAACCTGGGTGTGGCTTGAGAGACATTTGCTCCTTGTGGTTGTGTGATTGGGCCTCTGTATCCTTGGTAGTAGAGAGCTGAGGATGCTTTCAGCTTGTATGGGCTGTTCTCTCAAGTCCTTTTCTTTTGGTCCCTTCCATAGTGGGGCTATTTGCTTTATAGAAGGCAACTTGATTAATTTCTCAATTATTTCATGTTGGCCCTGATTCCTCTCTAAGGGACTTTACCAGAAGAAATCAGTATCACCCAAGATAACCTTTCTTCAGGCTAACTCAGAAGCAACTGACTTGGGAACCTTAAACATATCTTCTCCATCTCCTCTCCTATGGGACATAGTATAAACTAATGATGGGAATACCTTCTCAGCATATATGCAGATGCCAATCACAAAGTGGAGAAGATGCAAGGAGTGATGGTCCAAGAGTGTAGTCATGAAATCATAGATATCACCTTAGAATTCTGCCTTCTACAGCATTCCTGTTGAAACCTTTCTATTGACGTCCCTTGCCTCCTGGAACATAAGATTTATTTTTTTTTCCCCAAAGTAAAATGAAAGATACCTTAGAATGAAGACTTTTGAACTATTATTTACTTAACCAGAACCACACCTGGGTGCCATATAATCCAAGCTCAATCCAATTAAATGTGGAATGAATGGAGGGATGAATGAATGCATGAATGAATTAAAGCATGAATCCCTTCGCATCACTAGAAGTTCAGTATCATCTCTCACAGGGTTTATGACCTCTCTGACAGTCCCAGTCATATGACAGTCAGCTTCAGTGAATATTTATTGAGTGCTGCCTCTTTGCCTGCCACTTGAACATACTATGATTAATCCTCCCAATAAGACTTTCTAAACTGTACAGTCTCTTCTCAGCATGGTTAGTAGGAAATTGGATTTCTGGCATACTTTGGGGACTCCTATATTCATGTAGTAGGGAGTAAGTATCTCTCTAAAAGATCTTTCTTCTTCATAATTAAACCCCTCAGCTTTAGCTGAGCACAAAGCCACATAGTTATACCAGTGAGTATATACACACAAACACTGAGTACACACACACACACACACACACACACACACAAATGCAGGACCAAACTACTTTCTTTTGAAGAGCTGTATAGCCATAGGGCTAAGTTCAAAGCCATTGGAAGAAATCACAAACATGACTCAGTTCCTTGCCCTTGACCTCTCTCTTTCCCTTCCTAGTGCTAGAGTATAGACATGGAAGTGAGCCAGCCTCAGCAGTTCAGTACAAGGCCACCAACTTGGGGTTGGCCAATCTTTAAACAGCACATAGGTAGAATTCATAGATCCCAGTAGGTGGGAAGAGTTGCAATTTTCCATAACCTATTGTTGAAATTTAGAATTTTCTTTATACAAGTGATGGTAAACAACAGGCCACAAAAATAATCACAGTGTATGTGATAAATATTGTCATTAGAAATCAGATATTTTCTTATAACTTTTTTGGGGGGCAGTGCTTCTAACAGGTCCCAGCGTCTTGTGTCACTACTCTACCACTGAGACACATCTCCTGCTGCTAAAAACACTGATACATTCAAGTCCTGTTATAACTACATAGAATCATGAAAAAGTTGATGCTCATGACTATGCTGAATCTGAAGGACTTATTGAACACACCAGTGTTCCTTAATAATAATCAATAAGAAATCATATATGTTACCATATCACAAGTTTGTATTTTAAGATTATGGCCATTGCATTTTATTATCATTTCCTATGGGGTTTTTTCATTAATTTAAAATCATTTACATGGACAGAGTGCATACATTTCTCCAGATTGCCCAATAGGGCCATGACATAAGATTCAAAGGCCCTACTCTAACAGATAGTGAGGTATCAATATAGAAGGAGCAGGGATTCTTAAATGGTACAGAGATATTTACCAAACATGAATAGCTAATATGCTTTCAGATCATTTGAACAAGAGAGAAAAGAAGTTTCTAATTAATATAAACCTCTATATCCTGAAGTCTTTGTGTCCCAGAACCTAAGTCCTAGCTGCAATGTCCTCTGATAGTGTGGTAAGCAACACATTCAAGAAAGGCCTCTGAAGGCTTCACAGCTGAGAGATCATTGTCTGTCCATATGGTTCCCAGAAGACCTATGGTCCCCAGGCAATAGTTCTTCAGGTTTAGTGAACACATTACCTAGCCCCAGCTATCAGGAGTCCAGGTAACCCCACTGAAATGGAGCAGAGCAATGTTCTCAACCATGAAAAACACAAAACTCCATTTTTGCTTGTCTAAGAAAAAATTCTCTAAAGAGATTCCTTCCTGTTCACCTTGACTCCACTTCTACCACCTAAATGCAACCATTTCCCTCTACTCCCCATCCCATGACAGAAATAATTATCTGCAATGATCAGAGGCATTTGAAACTAGAATCAACTAAAGGTTATCTGAAAACTTTATTTCGGGGGGAAGGGGGCATCTCCACAACTATTTTAATACATGTACCACTGGCAGGGAATACAAAATCCAGATTCCTACCTGGCTCAGAGAGGCAAGAAAGAGTCCCATGGCAGTGATAGAAATGGTTATTGCTAAAGGAATGATGAGGTGTGACAGCAGCAGCTCCATCTGAATGCTCAGTCTGCTGACCCCATATGGAGAAGTGCTGGATGCCAGAGAGGGAGGGAAGAGCAGAAGAAAATGCTAGAGAGGGAAGGAAAGGGAAGACGATTGGCTAGATATAAACAGAGTATGGGTAGGTTAAGCCAGAGCTGGCGGCAGCACTGAAATTTAAGAGACCCAACAAATGAGGATGTCCCTGGGCAGAGACATGTTGGAGCAGAAAACAATGGCTTTGAGGTAAGTTAAGTTTGAGATTGGATAGAAAACCCAACAGGGAATTCCCAAGAGGGCTGGAATATTGTTACAGGTCAAGAGAATGAAGGAAATCACCGAGGTAGACAACTATAAAGGGAAAGGCAGAAGACCACCTGAGGGGCACTAGAAACACTCCCATTGACAGAAAGACAATTAAGAAATGAAGAGTGAATTTCAGAAACTTCCGTATTACAAAGAACATGGGAAGAACTCGCTTCAAGCCAAACACATGGTGAAACAAAAGATCAAAACCAAGAAGAGGCCAGTGGATTTTATGATTTTAAAAGAAAGATAGATGGTTAGTAAAACGCTTACTATTTAATAATAGTAAATAGACGTCTCTGTAAATAAGATAGTCAAAAGTGCAGATATTTGCAAAAACACTGACGAACTGGATTCTTTTCAAGGCTGTAATTGAATCATAATCATCCCTTAACACTTTTTTCCCACAATGTATGGCAATTTTGCAACAAAAATGATATATCTACTTTCTATTTATGATCACAAAATGTCTATATCCCAGAAGGCATCATTCTAAAGCAAATCAACTGGGGCTTACTAAAAGTATTTCATTGAATCAACACCATGAAGAATTCTGATTTTCATTTCTCTTATCAGAAAACTACATGTGTTAGGTATAGCAGGTCTTACTATATAAAGCATTTCCCCCAAGATGTGCAAACGAAGGCATTTCCCTCCATTCCAAGTCTATATTGAAGGGATAATATAATTCCTATTCAGGGCACCAGCTAAGCTTGAAAAGGCTCCTCTTTAATAGAATCAGTAGAAAGATACAGAATCCCTCTCACAGATGAATGAGACCTAATGGACCCTCAACTTTAATTCGGAGACATGAGCCCAAACTAAAAAGCTGGGAAAGAGAGAGAGAAAGAGGAAAAGAGAAAGTGTTATCTAAGACAGAAGCAAACCAGGGTGTACAAATTTACACAGAGAGAAAATTATGCAATTATCAATGTCCTCATACCCTGTCTGAGGGTGAGCATGAATAAAACATTAACAGGAACTGTACCAATTAAATATTGAGGTGCTGGATGTCAGTGCTCACCACAATGAGAGCCTTTTACACTCATCAGCTATTTTCCTACAAAAAGATTTGTCAAAATGAAGGGAAGAAACATAATCCAGAAATAACAACAACAAAAAAAAAACCCTAAGCTAAACAAAAAAAAAAATGCATCTTTTTCCTCCCACTGTTTGTTCCCAAAGGAAAACAATGGCAAATTTAGGTTACACTCCACTTTCCTAACATCTGCTAATTTGAGGTATTACCACAGTGACATGAATTTTTCAGCTTCCTTCCAGATATCTGGTAGCATTTAATGCACAAGCTCCATTTCCATGTTCTATTTTCACTGAAATCAATTCTGCTGTTGTTGGCTTTGAGGTCAGAGCTTCAGCAGTGGCTGGCACTGGGCAGACTCCCAACAGACAGGAGGCTCAGTGAGGGGATCCTTGCAAGATCCCCTCATACTGCCCACATGGTAACTCACCATCATTTCACTATCCTCAGACTCAGGACCACAGTCCACCCACACTCAGCTGCCAGTCTGTTTTGTTAAGCTTGAGTTGCTTCACCAGTCCCTGCCCCACCCCCATTTGTCTTTGCAGCTACCCTTCCCTACAATCCCAAAATAGAACAAACCCAACCCCTACTGTTGCCCATGGCTAATTCCCTTTCCTTATGATTTCTATTTTTCTCAGTAATAGTAGATGGAGGTCAAAGGCTTGTCGGACCTCATCACGAATCCTCATTGGCTCCATTGTTAAATACCTACTATCACTCCCATAAGGATGCTGGGAAGGGGGAAACTTAGCTTAATTCTCAGGGAAAGTTACTTACCAATCCATTTCCATAGTCCTCCTTTTCTCTCAGCCATCCTTTTCTGAAGCAGACTCCATAGAAAACCTCTATGGGTAAAATGCCAATCCTAGAAGCCATGAGTTATCAAACAAAAATCCCAGTGTTAATGTAAGGAAATTCCTTATGAGTCCTTGGTCAGGCACATCCTAGTGACATCACTTCCCAAACAGCACAAGCTACTGATACCTTTTGGTTGCCTTCTAAAATGAGATCCTACTGCTGAAAACACCACAATGCCTCAGTTGTAGGACACTGAGAAATCGAGCCAGGACTATGCTAGTATCTTCTTTTCTGTGACCAGCTTTAAGAGTGCCAGAAGGTTCTATACAGGCCACAAGAAAAGTCACTGGTGGTCTTATTACCAGTCTATGTGCTTTACAAGCTGCATCTACCAGGCAAGATGTGCCCACTGGTACAACAGAAGCATAACTCTTATGAGAGTCACTAACTGTATTATTATTGGATCCAAAGCCTGACCTGCAGGAGTCAGTTCATACCTAGTATTGTGCATCATCAAAGGCCGATAGTTGAGGAAGTCATAGGCCCTAGAAAGGAGTTTACTACTATCATTCTGCTAAGTGGATATGTTGTTACAATAACTCCTAAATATTATGCATATATCTGAAGACAAGTTCTACTCAGTGAATGGTTGAATATAGAGTCTCACCAGTGCTCAAGATACTGAGCATGAATGAATGAAAAGTGATCATCCCTAAACAGTACTCAATACCCCTTCCTATGAGACTCAGAGAACATCACAGGAAAGAGGACAGAAGAAGGTAAGAGCTAGAGGATGGGAAAGGAGTCTGTGAAGGATTGTCTTCTTCACATGACCTGGTCAGTGTAATCAGGAACTCACAGCAAATGCAGTTGGGACGGGCCCTGTCAATATCCAATCTTGGATAGGAGAGGGAATCATGAAGTCCTGATTCCCCTCCCCCCTAGTACTATTGGCTACAGATGGCAACCAGAAGAAGAGAAGCCATTGCCTTCAGAGGTGTAGCCATTGGTAAGTTCCCCATGTGCCAGTGGGCAGATCCATGCTCACTCAGATGGCCGTGATCAAACTAAGTGGGACACAAAACAGAAAGGCATAAAAGTGGGGGGGAAGTCTTATAAAGCAGAAGGGTGACAAGGGCGGGAGTGAAATAAGAGAGGGAAGCGAAGAGTGGGCTCAGAATGCACTATATACATGGTTGAAAGAATAATTTTTAAAAGAACACCCATTTGTTAACCAAGGAAAATATTAAATAACAGGAAAATTAATAAGAACAAAACCTATAGAGAAGCATTTCAGAACCTAGTTGACAAGGATTTTTTAGTAAACAAACGGGGAAAACAAATATCAAAAAATGGCCCACAAAATTAAATAATATAAATTGAGCTTCATTTTGTTAATGCACATAAAGAACCTAATTTTTTCATAATTTTGACTCAGTGATATCCTTTTTTTTTTTTAATCTGACAGAAATATCAAAGCCACAGTCCAAAACCTAGATACATTTTGTATACTGTGTGTGGTCACAGTAACCACAAAACTGTATACATCACAAAGGTTTCTGTTAAAGATGAATGTCTGAGAAAATGTAAGGAAATCCTGACTGTAATCGCAGGATTAACAAAGCCTGTCTCGTAGCTAACGCCTTCCCTGCAGATTCCCAGTCTCAAGATAATGCATGGGAAAGCTACCTTCTCTCCCATTACTCATTCCTGCTGGTCAGGGTAGGGATCTTTCTCTCCGTGGCCTGCAGCCCTATAGTGCTGTCCTGAATCACAGCCGGCTGTATGGATTTTTAGTTCTGAATCTGCAGTATGTACCATCTCATCTCTCAGAAGCCAGATATTGATCCCTGTCGCACTGGAGCTGTCGCACTGGGGCTGCACAAACTGGATTGCTGGAATTCAGGGGATTTTTTTAAGGGACAAATTCAGTAAATTAAATGGAGTGGACGTGTTTTTCTCCTATGCTATACCAAATCGCAAGTTTGACTGCACCGTTTGCTTTCTACCTCGGGTTTCTGCTGACATAGAAATCTACAATGCAAAATGGTATTAAAAGAAGCCACTTTTTGATGGCTCATCAAGTCAGCCCTGCCACATGCCCCAGGCGAGCTCTGAAAATGAGAAGGAACTCAGCTTGATGGCTGATGCCCATATCAGCAAGAAAACATCTTAGATGCTGCCTCTACCACCAGTCACATACCAAGTCAGCAAGGACTTGCTGGGTGCTTCCTAGTGTGCCAGGTACTCGAGATGACACAGGCTTGGTGCCTGTCTTCTGAGGCTTCTGGTCCACCAGGAAAGGACCTGAACTAGTCACTGTGACTGAGACCAGGAGAAACAAAACATGTTACAGGGTTCTGGCAGATCCAACTTGGCTGGAAGGTTAAGGATTTGTCATTTAAACTGAATAACAACAAAGAACAGATAGTTGACTGGGTTCACTAGGACTGGGAAAGAGGGTAAGAGGTACCCAGAGAGTATTATGTACTGAAGTCTTGGAATAGAGGAGGAGGAGGAGAAGGAGGAGGAGGAGGAGGAGGAGGAGGAGGAGGAGGAGGAGGAGGAGGAGGAGGCAGCTAGCTGCTGTTGTCCCTGCCACCACAGAAATGCTAAGCAATGCTGAATAAAGGATCCTGGGTTTCTTAAATGCAATGAGAATACATTTGTGAATTCTAGGATTCTTTGGGTGTAGTGAAGAGGTTGAAAAGAAAAGTAGAAACTTTCTCCACCAAGGAAGCTATTGTTGCCTCACAATCTGGAGATGGTGGTGTGGTATCAGTATTCACAAAGAAGAGAGGTGGTCTCTAAGTCCATGTAGGCACTCTGGATGCCAAGAGCATACCCCATTCCCTTCAATCTCCTCTATCCCACCCACCACTCACATCCTGATACTACAGATGTGAAGAGAATACCCAAGAGGGATGTTTTAGAATGTACCTATCATATCTCTAGTATCAGTTAGAAAGTAGCTAGTTGCGGGCCTGCATTAGGCATATGCATATTCATGTTTATACAGATGTAGTCAGTGAGATACTCCATGACTGGGAAACAAAGAAACCCATGTCTGCCTAGGAAGACAAAGTGAGCCTACGAATTTCACACTTCATCACCTCCCAGACCCAAGTTCTGTCTCTCTCGGTGTTATCCCCCCATCATGTAAAAATTAAATGGCAGTCAGCACTGAGCCAAAAATTGGGGACTAACTGTTCATCCCATCGGCTTTCATAAGGCTCTGGCCACTTCAGAACTGAAATGGATGTTGATCGCAGGTTCTTAAGAGGATTTTTAAAAGAAAACAAGTAATATGTTCCCTCCT
Organism: Rhynchomys soricoides; assembly: GCA_019843965.1. Lineage (NCBI taxonomy): Eukaryota > Metazoa > Chordata > Mammalia > Rodentia > Muridae > Rhynchomys > Rhynchomys soricoides. The sequence continues at coordinate 2,306,369 of JADRCH010000036.1, read as the reverse complement.
CGATTGTGTGTTTTCTCCAGAAACCTTCTATGAAAGGTTTTTATTATCTGAGGATGCTTTTTAGATGCGGCTCCTGCCCTGAGTGTATTTGCATTAAGATGTAGGCCTGGTTCTTGTATCTTCGAGAATGGTGCCCTGTTGCTATTAGTGTGCACCCACAGGCCCTCATACACACAGCAGAACAAGAGGAGTCAAGGCAGATGAAAGGGACCAGATCCATTTGCTCCTAACCAGGCCCCTGAAGAGCCTCTTAGAAGGTCCCGGGTTACAAATATGTCCATCTTTTCCATTCACAAATACCTTTTTGAAGGCAAGGATGGGTCTATGAAATAGGAAGAAAATGAAATGTGTCTTTTCTGTTGCTCTTTCTAGAATCTTCCTTAAAAGTGTCTTTATCTTCCAGCCATAAAGCTAGCTTTAGATGTGTCTCTTCTATCCCCAATACATTTTAAACATTCATTTGTTTCCTGCAACTCTGTGTGTGTGTGTGTGTGTTTGTGTGTGTGTGTGTGCCATATTTTTCTTGGGAATGTTGTAGTTGAGGGAAAGAACTTAAAACTTTTGTCTGAGGGACAGAGAGAAGCCAGGGTGTGATGAGTCACATCTATTGCAGAACTGCATGAGCTTTCACAGAAACTTCCTATTGACCTGGAAACCTTTGCAAGAAAAGCTACTTGTTTCCATGACAACGGCATCCGTGGCACCAAACTATCCCCTGGCTCAGTGGTTAAGGGAGATGAGACGCAATGTGTGATGGGTTTATTTACGCACCTGTGTAGCAAAGGAAATTTTTAGAGAGACCACCACTGATTCATACCTTGAGAGACTAAGATGTCATTGAGCTGACCCTTTGAAGCAGGCGTGAAGCTGAGGTCCAACAAAGACCTGAGTCTTGGATGTGGCTGAATTTGTGTCTCGTGTCATAGTGTGCTTTTGAATGTGTCCCAGGGACTAGTTGCAAAGCACAGAGAAAAATGCATTGAAGATGAAGGGGGGACTCCTCACCTTAGTTCTCCGTCATTTATCAAATACTAGAGGCATCCCTCTCTGTGGGAGATACCTTGATGAGCAATACAAATAGACTCTAGGGATATTCTTCCCCCAGGATGGGATGATTGACTTTATTCTCTTCAGATAGAGCATATGGCCCAGTGGTTAGCGTAGTCACCCATAAACTTGGCAGTCACTGACTCTAGCTGAGCGCTGATGCTCAGATAAATCACCTAACTCTTAATTTCCAGTTTCTTTTTCAGTGATGTGTGAGTGATAACTACTTCAGGATCTGGCTTGATTTATCATATTGCAAACATACAATACTGTTGCATCTGCGAACTGGGGGTAGTTACTATGGAAATCAGCATGGACATTCCTCAAAAAAGTAAAAATAGAACTACCGTATGGTTTGGTTTGGTTTGGTTTGGTTTTAATAAGAGGCCAAGAACCTGGAAACATTGGGCCAAACCTCAGTGTCACTTAACAAAAGGCATCCTTCGGCCTACTAGGAAGCTCCTTGTCAGCTTGAGTGAATAAATATAACATAAAATTCTAAGATCCTTTGCTCCTGCTCTCTCTCTTCTTTCTTCTTTATTCTCTATTGAAGTCATGTTTGGAAAAACGCTGATTTCTAATTGAACATTTTTTCTATATATTTTATGAGATGCAGCAAATGTCAGAGGAAATGAAGTCAAGAGTAAGAAAATCAAGAAGAAAAGGAAAGTTAAACAGTTTTTTAGTCACACCTGGAAGATGAAAACAAATGTTCAGAGCATATTTTAATAGAACAAACTAAAGGCTTAAACTTGGCATTGCTGTCTCTTTTGTGAGGCAATACTGAGTGAGCACCTATTGTTTAGAACACAAGCACCATCAGAGCACATTCCCGAGATAGACTCCTCAAGTCTGAATCCCATACCCACCACTGAGAAGTACTGCAAATTCTCTGACTGTTCTGCCCTTCATTCTCCTCAACTGTGTAATGGGCTCAGCAGCTCTCTTCTCTCACAAGGTTGCCATGAGAACCAAGTGAGTTAATATCTATAAAAGACTGTCAGACCAAGAGCAGGTGCCCAGTTATCTAGGACTGCCATCATAAAAAAGGGGGGAGTGCCTAAAAATCCTGATGCCTGAAGCTAAGACAGACCCATAAGCAGATTAGGCAGGGCTTTTTTCATGGTTTTGGGGGGGGGAGGGTAAACAATGCTACTCCAAATCAAACTTGACACCCACTTCATTCTAAAATCATCCACTTGCCCTGTCATTACTAACACAGCTGCTATTCGCTACATGAGATAGGCATCGTGGAGAATTCTTGTTCTCAAATTCTCACCTAACAATTTATGATCATAAATACTTCATTTGAATTGAATCTTACTGCTCATATGTCATAGTGACAATTATGATGTGTTTGTTAGGTCTTGTGTGTGTGTGTGTGTGTGTGTGTGTGTGTGTGTGTGTGTTTTCATGGTTTGCTTGTGCACATGCTAGTAAAAGCCAGGGATCAATCTACCATGTTCCTCAGGAGCCATCCACCTTGAGACTTGGTCAGGCCAGACAGTTCTGGCCAGCAGACCCAGGGATCCTCTCGTTTCTGCCTCTCCAACACTGGGATTATCAATACACTCCACCCTGATCTGCCTTTCAGTATGATTTCTGGGGAATCTAACTCAGGTCCTCACACTTACACGTCAAGCACTGTCCCCACTGAGCCATCTCCCTGGCCCACAATTAGTTTTGTGAGTCTGACATTTAAGTTACCTGAGCACTTTGTGACTTAAATGGGCCCCCAAGCAACAACCATCTTCACTTACTATCTCCCTGAAAACAAAATCCCAGTCCCAGAATGCTTGCTCTTTTTCACACTCAAAGAAACCCAAGAACACATGCCCATAAGATTCAACTCAGCACATCTAGTTGATCCGGGGTTTTTTTGTTTGGTTATTTGTTTCCTCTTCTCCCACACCCCTCCCCCTCTTCCTCCATCTTCATTTTGATCCATTGTGCAGCAATCAACTATAATGATCTAATAGCAACCCCACCCAGTCCTTAGGATGACTGCTAGGGGACCTTCTGCAGTTCAGTTTCAGTCTAGAGAAGACAGGGGACAGCAGAATCAACAGTCTGAAATCCCTTCTCAGACAATTTGCATAATTTGGATCTATTTTCCAAGTTCTCTTTAAACAATGCGTTTTGAAAGGAGGGCTCAGGGTGTGTAATCAGAACAAAAGGTAGATGCTGCCTCGTGACTCCTGCTAAATAATGCAGTTGGAAAGAGACACCAGTGAGACACCAAGGCTTCTTCGATTCTGCTTATCAGCCTAGATTCAGAGAGTTTAATTTCCCAATTCACACTTCCAAAATCTGGGCAGCAGCCTAGTTAGCTACATGACCATGTCCTTTGGGGTGGTGGGCGAGTGCAGCTGGGCAATGGAAGGCTGCTAGTTTGTGTTGATTGTGTGGCCTGGCCTGAAGAGCCCCCTGGGACCAGCAGTGTTGTGCAAATTAAAGTCGGCCTGGCCTGAAGGTCAGCAGCCATCCCCCCAGCAATGACTGGCCGTCCCAGCCCACTGCCCTTGAGAAATTGGTATACTGCAAAACATATTTGCTCAGACACAGAGAGAAAACGATTCTTCACCTAATTACATCCATTTGGCTCCGGACACATAGATCCAGTCCCTTTATGAGGAAACAAAGCCAGCAAGAAAGATCACACTTTTCTGTATCTAAAATCTCTCCAGATGTTCTATGGGAAAGTCGTGTAAGTAAGTTAAAAGCTGTGGAGTAAGATGGTGTGCCTGTATGCTTTGTGAATATACACGCTACATAAACAAAGGTGACAGAACGCCAAATCAGTGCAACCCGCTATAAGACTACCTTACATAGATAGCCTAGACAAGGCCCATCTACAGATGGCTTCTAACCACTAATGTCTTCTCACTAGCCTGTGGCAAAATAGCAGTCTCTCTCTGTCATGGGGGCCTCTGAGCATGGCAGTTCGGTCTTCATCTCTTTGAGGCCATGTCTTTATTTATTTGCAGAAAAGGTTGTTTCAGCCAAGCATTTCACATGTAAGTGATATCATTAACTAAGAGTCAAATCAGTGGGTAGAGAAGCCCAGAGGAATGTTCCAGAAGTAACTATGTAGTAGTCTGGTATCCATACAACCTTGGGATTCCAGTCTTAGGAGTCTAGTATTTTCAAGTTTTGAGGAGCAAAAATGAAAAGTAGGTGATGATTCCCTTTTGCCAAAGGAGGTCACAGAGACTTTGTCTGCTCCGTGGTCTACCTGGACAGTCAGTCACCTTCATCCCTTGTCCAATTCTTCCCCTTTCTCATTCCATCTACCTTTGCTCCTCCAATTCCATCTTTTACATCATTCATTGACACTAAAATATGACATTTCTCTCAGGTTTAGTTATCTTTTAACAGGAATCAATGCTAAAGAGATAAAACTCAGCACATATTTCAGACCTTGGTCATGGACAAATGTCAGGTCATGCCAACCTTTCTGGCATTGCTGAATAGCTTTCCCTGATGGAGGTCACCATTCCTCCTGACCTGTGCTGGGGTCCCAGCACCATTGCCTGTGCTACAGCATTCTATCCATGGCCATGCAAAAGGCTAGAAACTATCTCCAAAATAGCATTTGATCCAGGAACCCTGTGAAAATATGGTTCCAAAGAAGTAAAGGGTAAGAGGGCAAAGAGAGCGGCTTTCACCCCTCACCTCCCCCAAATTCTCCTGAAAAGAAGGTGTTTGTTACCACACGGTTACCATGAGGAACCTTGCAGAAAGCAGCAGAGGCTTTCTCAGAAAGGCTTTGAAGCCCTCAGTTTAATGGGATTGTACAGTTTAAGAACAAAGAGTTACAAAGCCCTAATGTGCAGCTTAAAACATTATCACTGATCTAGTTTCTAGTCTTTAAGAGAGAACGGTGACTTTTCTAGTTATTTTGTCTTAATTTGCAAGCAGTCCTCGCTGAATTGTTCATTTATTTCTAAGATCATGTTGTTAGTTACAAGGTTAAGATTCAAACGGGCAGGGGAGAAGAAAAGGCTAGCTGCTAGCAAGAAAAATGGATCCCGTGACCTTTAGCAAGCATTTTGGTTGCAAGGCACGGGTTTCATTACAGCTAATGGTGAGAGCAAACACGTGCAGGAATGGGCCCTTCACCTTCAGCCCCACGGGAGTTCCAGATGCAGGTTCTATCTGGCTCTCCCACCTGCAAGCCTGAGCACCTTTGGGTCTCATTCTAGAAGAGTTTTCTCTTTGTTCTTGACCATAGGCATGTCTTATTCTTGAGACTGTAGTGTACCCATAAAAACAGGCTTGTCTGTCTGGATTCATGAGTTCAACCTTAAGAAGAACAATTTTATTCAAATGATATGTACTAATTAATATTCAGCACAGAAAGAAAGTAGTACTAAGAAAGAGGAAGAAAGGAAGGGAGGGAGGGAAAAGGAGGTATAGAGAGATAATATTGACAACATATAAGTGATAGAAAATGATAAAGGAGGGAGGGAGGGAGAGAGAAGGAGGGAAGTAATAGAGATGTATGTTATGTTTCAACCTTCAATACATAATTCAATATTCAATAATAAATGAAAGCGTATTAACTGATCTTTTCCACAATGTCTAGTGGCCCATTTGATCCAAACTTGGAATTAAGTTTTAAAAAGCAGAAGAACAGAAGGAAGAGAGAGAGGCAGAAAGAGCAAGAGCGGCTCCTTAAATTCCACCATTAAGTGTGGTGAGGGATGGTTTTCAACCCCTAGACAGCTCAGGGCACTTCATAATAGAATCTGGAGCCTTTCACCCCCAAGTCACTGATTTGAATCCAAGCCAGGACACTATTGACAAAAGGCCATTACCTCTAGGTGCTGTCTGGTGGCCCATGTGCAATGACTTGATGGTCTCTGTCCTGAGCTGTGTGGACAGTTGCCCACGTCACCTTGTCAGTTTCAAACAAAAATCAGATGAGCTGATGAATGTAGAGGTCAAGCCCTTCACAGTGTGAGCCAGTGCCCTTCAGGTCAGAGTGGAGGGCACCAGCTCCAATGTGTGAATCGGTTCTGATGTCCCTCATCACTTTCCAGAACATCAATCCATCTCACTCCAACATCACCTTCGATAGGGACAGAAGCCTTTTAAAATCATGGCTGGGACTTTAGACCAGATCTGTCTCCATTTTTCCAGGCGTGAGAAGTTCCCAGTGATGGATGCCACTTATATGAACTCTCAGTTCATCACCCGAAACAGAAAAAAGGAATTGGTAACACCAGCGTCAAGCCTTTGAATAGCCAGTGCACAAATCAAATGTTACTGGATTGTGTCTTCTGCTCCCTTGGACATAATTGAGTCTACAGTGAAATAAATTATCTGAATTCAGCTAGTAACACAGGCTGGAATTTCTATACAAAATACCAAAAACACATATGTTAGAGATGGCCATGGACACTGCATGGCTGTACATGTCTATGCCAATGAAGCTTCACAGATCAGTTCTTTAACCCCCTCCTCTTTTGTTTTTGAAATGTGAAAACTGATGTGCACATAAGCCAAGTATCTTGTTAAGAGGTTACACCGATGGGACTGGAAAGATGATGGCTTGATGCTTATGAGCATGCGATGGTCTTCTAGAGAACCTGAGTTTGGTTCCCAGCTCCCACATCAGGCAGTTCACAGAAGCATGTAAGTCCACTTGAGCTTAGGGTACCACTAAGACTGACCCAGAAGTGCACAGCCTGGAAAGCGTATCTACGTGCATATATGCACACACACACACACTCACACACACACACACGCACACACACACACACGTGTACATGAAAGGTACAGACACTCATACACATGCACTCACACACATGTGCACACATGCACAAAATACACACACACGTATAGCTCACACATACCTGCCCACACAGGCACACATGTACATCACAGATATACAATCACACATACACACATGCATACACAAATTCATACATACACTCAGATACATATATACATCCGTGTACACACATTCACATACACATGCACACACAGTGTGCATGCACATACACATGCATCTGTTTATGGACACTCACACACATTCATACATACACATGCACATGCATGCTCACAGACCAGAGCACTGCCAGTTACAGACAGATGTAGGAGAGGTTAGGTAAAACTCTCCCACTGCAACATCTTGCACAATTCTGGTACAGTGAGTCATCAATCAAGAAGAATCAATGAATGAATGAATGAATGAATGAATGAATTCATTTTAACTATTTCCTATTAGTTTTTTCTGGAAGCCTCCCGAGACAAAAACCAAAGTACAGGTGGTTCATTTGGGAGATGCTGCCATGAAACGATGGTGGGGGTGTGGGGGGAGGGAGACAGAGAGGGGAAAGAATGCCATTCAAAATGTTTTAGTAATCAGGACTACTGAGGAAAACTGAGGCCCACACCAACAGGGGGTTTCTAGAAGATGGTGGGAACTAGACAAGCAGAGCATTATCTCCTCAATACTGCTGGCTTGCCTGTGCGGAAGCAAAGCACACTCCTCCAGCCACAGATGGCCTCAGACAGAGGGTCGCAGGTGCTAGCAATAGGAAGCCATCAGCCTTCAGCGAAACCTGGGGAAGGGGACTATGCAAGTGGGCCAGCAACAGATTTGAAGAGCACATCTGACTTTGAGAAGATGGTAAATGAACTGGGTGCCAAGTCCAGGGTTCAGAGAACACCCAGAAGGTGATACTAGAACCGGCTCTGGCTCTGTTCTTGCACTCATAAACCCTATTAACCCTCACATTGGCCTCTACTTTACTCTTAGGGTAAACAGAGCTCATTGCCATTATCTGGGTACCCACTTCAACTGCACAGCTAGCTAACAGAAAAGAAAGCCACTTCCTAAGCCAAGCTACCCTCCAAGGCTGACATTTTTTCATATCCCTTACTTTACCATTTCCAAAATGTTCTTGGCCACACCTTGATCAGACATGGTTGGGGACTCAGTAAGGATGGGGGAGGGCAGGGGGTCATATACTACTGAGCTCAGTCCTGCACATATTTTAAAGCAGAGACTCATTCATGCATGACCTTTCTTGTCCTATGAGCCACTGGCCATCGCTATGCCTGGCCACACGTTTGCAGAAGAGAGAAGCAGGAGCCCCTTTGTTTGCTTTTATCAAACCACAGTCACGGAAAGTCTGCTCAGAACAAAGATGTTGTGTGTATCCTTCACCAGACACGTGGTCCTCGGAAGAAAAAGTACATTTAATGGTGAGATAGGAATAAACAGAATTGAAAGCTGTGCCCTACCCCCATCCCCCAGCAAACACCATGCCTCTCTGGCTCCTTACAGAAGCTGTCTCAGAATATTTCTAGGACTAAACATTAAAACAAAGGCAACGCAGGACTAGTAAATCCTTCAGATGAGGCAAACATAAAGGGTGCATGGATGTGTGCTAAGGTGTAAGAGAGGAAACAAGGCACATTAGAACGAAGAGCGAATAATGTATTATTATCAACAGCCCTGTGGCTTTGATGGGCATAGGCTTTTATACACACGCTGTATTGATAGGTGTTTCAACCAGCAGTAAAAAACCATTCTTGACACTCATCTATAGGGAGGAATATCCATGTACTCTTGGCTGTAGGACCAATTAGCCTGTGAGAGTAGTGGGGGGGGGGACAGAATATAAATGCAGGAGGCATCCGCACTTGATTACTCTAATGAAATGTCCATTGATCCTATAGATTAATGTGAGAAGGACAGCAGCTGCAGAGTGGCTAACACCTCCAGGTCTGCAGTTGTGTGTGAGGGTTCGTGCACATGAGTGTGTGTGTGTGTGTGTGTGTGTGTGTGTGTGTGTGTGTGTGTACACACATGCTCACACATACCCTAAGAGGCAAAGATCAAATTGGAAGAGAAGACTGTGTGTGTTTGGGTAAGATTCATTGCACTAAACAGAATGCAGAAAAAGGGTTTATCTTCTTTGGAGGACATCAAGACATGAGGGAGGGAGGAAGGGAAGGGGAGAGAGAGAGAGAGGAAGGGGGGGGAGAGATCAGATAGACTGGGCTGACAGCCCAACTTCCCTCCCCTTTCCCCTCTTCTCTGTCTCCTCTTCCCACCCTATTTGACTTTGCTGCAAGGGGGACAGAGAGCTCACAGGTCACCTAGTTTTTGTTCCATTAATTTCATTCTGCCTTTAATCACCCAGAGCAAATGTGGAGTTCAAAGATGGCTCTTTGCCAACACCCTGGTGTCTACCCTCAACTCAGAGCTGACATTCTGCTGTGTCTGAGCCCATATTGTGCGTTTAGAAAATGCACCAAACTAAGTGATTCGGACCAACTGCTCCTGCGTAATCGCTGGAGCACAAGTCTATTCCCCCTGAACTCAGCAGCGATTTAAATTCTAGATCCCTAGAGCAAGACTGTTTAAAGGGTTTTCTCCTCATTACCAAACAACTGCCCTCATTCCTACTCACTCATCCATCCATCCTACTATCCGCCACCCATGCTCCAAGGATCTTTTTGCCAACACTGTCTGTGCAGACTTGTACCAGAAGAGCTGAGAGCCTCCAGAGTTTTACCTAGAATTACAAGGGCATCATTTACATCAGATCCCCACAAGCTCCACCTGATTAATAAAGATTTCTACTTACAGAAAGCAACATGGCAGAAGACCGCAAACAGGTGAATGGATAATATGCAATATTGTTTCATGATGCATATATGCAATGAAATTTTATTCGGCCATTAAAGAAAATGAAATTATGAACTTTTCAGGGAAAGGATGGAACTAGAAAAGATTGTTTTAAGTGAGGTCACCCAGACTCAGAATGACAGGTGCCACATGTCCTCTTCCACGTGCAGACCCTGGTTTCTAATGTTTATGAGTGTGTATGTGTGTATGACTATAAAGGTCAAGAAACTAGAAAGGGCCCATGAGGAGGGGGAAACAGCTTCATAGGATGGATATTGTGACAGTAACAGGAAGCATGCGCTGTGAATTACAAGGGGAGTACCCAGAGTGGAGGGCCAGGAGGAAGTGGAGGTAGCAAGGGATCAACCAAAACTATGGTAAATACAAATGAAAATGCCTTCAGGGACCAGCAAGATGGCTCAGCAGGTAACAGTGTTCACTGCCAAGACTGACAACCCGAGTTCAATCCCCACAACACAGACAATACCAGTCCCCAAGGCACACAACAGTAAAAAAGAGAAAACCAACTTTGTATGTGTCCTCTGACCTCACTCAGACATGCTGTGACGGGCCCACAAACAAAAGCAAACAAGCAGACAAACAAAATGTAATTTTACAACTTTAAAAGTGAAAGTGTAAAAAGGAATCAATTGCTTTGTATGCTAATTTAAACATACAATACAACCAGCAGTAGATGTCCAATATAAAACAAACTCAATGGGATTTTTGGAGAATTTTGGTCTCATATTTCTTTGAATGGATTTTTTTAATCTTACAAGTCTTTTGTATATACACGGTTTATGCAAATACATTGCATATGTTATTGTTTCTGATTGTATGTTTTATTGGATCTCTCTCTCTCTCTCTGTATGTATGTATGTATGTATATGTATTTCTGCCAATGTAACACATTACATTGATTTTATAAGCAAATAATACTTGGAGAACTCTTTAAAAATAAATAGAATAGAATAAAACATTTTTAAAGAAACAAAAAGAAAACCCTAAGACCCAGGACAATCCTGTATCAGCAGGTGTCCAGTAGCAGCAGAGCTTTTCTAAGAATCCCCAGACCTGCTTTGTCCATCGCAGAAAAAAGAACTCGGCTACCAGGGGACACCTTATGAGGTCAGAGAACAAGAAAGAGAGGAACCCCATAAGAAGCACCCACTGGGAAGTAACACTCTGTAGGCCTGGAGTGAAGCAACATGGAAACAACATGCATGAACAAGCATGTTAAGTACCTGCTGCATCTCCACAAAAGCTGTGTGCTGTCCCTAAAGTTTGCTTATTGTGGGAAGTGGTTCGTGAGTACTGGACAAGGCCACCTCTTCAACATCTGCCATACTTGCCACCAAGCCAGTATGACCCAGTTCAAGGAATCACCTTCAGTGCTTAGCTGTGACATCCTAATTGATGATAAATAGTCACAGGCTCTGGGGACAAAGAAGCTTCAGTGTATGGAATTCTCTACTATAAACACTGTATGATTTTTACATTTATAGTTGAATTTCAGTCACTGTTTTGAGTCTAGAGGAATATTAAAGGTCTAACTTTAAAGAGAAAAGAAACAAAGAGAAATGAAGACAAAGAAGAAGGAGGAGGAGCAGAAGGAAGAAGAGAAGAAGAAGGATGAAGAGGAGAAGGATGAAAAGATGGAGGAGGAGGAGGAGGAGGAGGAAGGAGCAAGAAGAGAAGGAAAGAAGGAAGAGGAGAAGGAAGAGGAGGAAGAGGAAGAAGAACAGGAGGAGGAAGAGGAGGAGGAGGAGGAAAAAACCCGGAGAACCCTGTTTCCAAACCTTGACACAGAACTACTCTAAATCTACAAAGAGGATTGCAGAGTCTATCAACAGTCACCTGCTCACCCAACCACCTACAAATGGAGTATGACAACCAGACAGGCAGAGGCCATGGCATGGGTGGAGGAGCTGAAGCGGCTACCTGCTCCCCACACTAGGGCCCTTGTCACTCACTCTCACGCGTTTGCCCAACTGTGGCCTCACCTCTGTTCCTTGCAGTTCATCCTCTGTTGAGTCCTTTATAGAGAAGGATAGATAAAACTACGTGCTACGGAGCAGGAAGGAAGCCATCAAGTCCTGCTGGCAGCTGCAGGGAAAGGGAGTCAAGGGAGGTAGTAAATATAACCTAAGTATGTTGTATGAAATTATCAAGGAATTAATAAAATATATCTTAACTGTTGAAAGAAAGGAAGGAAGGGAGGAAGGAAGCAAGGAAGGAAGGAAGGAAGACAACTGCCAAGCCCCTGGGAGTGTTTTTTACAACTGGCCATGAACATCTCGTACTGAAGAACTGAATGTCCACAGACAATGAACCCCACCTGAGCCAGGAAGTCTGGACTCAGCAGGCTGGTGCTCAAACCCACTTCACTTTTATTTCCTCAGGGACCCCAATGGCTCGTCAAAACACACTGGCCACTCTTGTTCCTCTGCAACACTTTAGGCCAGCAAGAAAGGAGCTCTTTAGAGGAACAAGGAAAGGTTGATTAGCAAGGGTGCTGTTTGTCAGACTACAGCAAAGCCAGTGCCCTGGACATTTTACTTCAAAACACTTATGTCCAGTATCCGCTTGTTCCACTCACTATCATTACCCTGCTTTTCCATACAGTTAGACATTGATCTTAGACTGGGATGCTATGGAGACAGACAGAGAGGCAGTTACCAAAACTCTGCATGTACACTGAGTCTGACTGGTAGACACCTGATTTCAAGACATGGTCTTCTGATTTCCAGTTTCCCAAAATCCCCTTCACCTGCCGGCACCATGCAAGTCCATATTTTAAGGAGTGCAGGTCCAACACTCTTTTTTATTGTGAAGCTACAGAACTCTAACTGGTGGTTCAATAAATTGTATTACATCCCCCTCGCACCAAGTGCCCTACACGCTCTGGCTTTTCCATGTGTAATTGCAAGCTGTTATTAGCCCTGAGCCGTGTCCGTTACTGGCCACACTCTTGCTGAGCGGTCAATTTTTTCCCCTGCCATTTCCTTTGCTCACACCATGCTGACCACGTTGGCCAGAGGCGGCCCGGGGTTTATAGTGCAGCATTGATTTTTCTTTTCTCTCAATACTGACAGAATCATAGATCCAAGGCAAATAAAGAAATGCATTCTGGGGTGATGAAATGTCTTTCATTCAGGCTGGATTGAATCAAAGCCCATCACAAAAAAATGGAGAACTCTGAAATGCTAGAGAAGCTCATGCCTCAAATTGTGGAAAAATAAATTTTACGTTTTCCCCCACTTCGCTCTGGATTTGTAAATCATTGGGACACAGACATTCAAGCCAATGACCAAGTTGGTAGTAACAATACCATGAACAAAGAGTCGCTGTGACCACCTTCATGAGTGAGGTTTTCTTGTAATTTGGTTTTAATGAATACTCATTTATTTGCTTGAGTAACAGAGAGACACTCACAGAAGTGTCCTTTCTATAAAAATGTTGACTGAGACTCCATCTTAGCTAAGAAACACAAGGGCAATTCACCCAGATATAAAATTTCAACTCATCCCTGTTAGAGAGGCAGCAACAGCTGGCCTAAAAACATGGAAGAAATCTTCATTCAAACAAATAACACCAGTTGACATGCTGTGCTATATAAATATGACCTGAAGTAATTAATTTGGTGATAACTGTACCTTGTTGGTGAAGATTAAACCACATTTGATCTAAGCACACACAAGACTCATATTCACAGAGACAGTAGGAAACCTAGTAAAGATTTCTGATGCAGGAAGTCTGGAGATTCAGGTTTTCATCCTTGTTCTTCTGTGAACAACAAAGCATTATCATGAGCACAGTCTCTGCCTCTCTTGGCCTTTCTTTTCTCATTTTGAAAAAGAGAAATAGAAACAATGACCATGCATACTTTTGATGGTCCCGTGGGTTGCTGCGTGTCAGTAGCTGATGTGGTCACTGGGGCTCCCTATGTGTCATGAATCTTAAATGGAGAAGTGCCATTAAGAAGGTAGGTTTTAAAATACAACACTGAACTGCATGGCTGCCTAACCCCTGAAGACTATTGCCTAGGGCCATTCTACATATAGCTGGTGCTTAGAAAGACTATTGTGTTATAATTATTACTATTCATTGTAGCCAAACCATTTAGAAATGAACCTTTATGCACTTGATCAATAATGACTTGTGTATGTTTGCATGTGTAAGCAAATGTATGTATAATTCTCTGCAGGAATGGTTTGTACTTACTGTTCTGTATATAAAGTGACTCATTTCCTATGCTCAATTTTGGGATCATTCAAAACTCAGGTATGTACTTATTTGTTTTTCATAATAACTGGAAAATAATTCAAAATAGTGTGTCATAAATATGTAATTGAGGATGTAAGTTGAGGTCCTGGGTTATATCTCAGCACAGAAGAGCGAGACATGGAGAGAGAAGAGAAAGTATCTTACTTAGGGCTGTTATAAAAGAACATGACCAAAAGCAACCTGGGGAGGAGAGGGTTTATTTGTCTTTTGTATCCTGAGTCACAGTCCATAGAAGGAAGCCAAGGTAGGAATGCAAGGCAGGAAACTAGAGTCAAAGACTGAAACAAATGCCATTAAGGAATGCTGCTCACTGCTTGCTCTCCATGACTTACTCAGCCTAATTTCTTATATAATCCAAAACTGCCTGCTCAGAGATGGTACTACCACCAATAGGCTGGGTTCTCCTACACTAATTATTAATCAAGAAAATAACCCTCAGATATGCCTAAGGGAAATCTGATGGAGACATCTTTTTAACTGATAACCCTAACTGTGTCCAGTTGAAATAAATAAATAAATAAATAAATAAATAAATAAATAAATCTCAAAAGGGAAGGAAAGGTCAATGCAAGTTAAAGCCCCAAAGAATATATTAATATTAAAAATAATTTATATAACCCATCAAACCAGGTCCCAAAAACTTTAAAATATTACAAATACAACTAATAACCTTGACTTATGAAAGTCATGTGGTGATGCCAAATAGTACAGGATACCTTTCATATCTCAACATCTCTGCAATATCAAAGTTTGGGGAAATGCCTAGCATTTCACTCAGCTCTTGTGTCTCCCATGTAAAGAACATTCATCTGAATGTCAGTTATCTCAAACCGTGAGGATCAGATTAAGACCTTCCACAAGAAAAGTACGGTTCTTTATTTTCTGGTGTAAAAAACTGCAGCTAAGAGCTAGCTAGTTGTGACATATTCAGGCTTAAAGTGTTCAAATGTATCTATAATTGGAGATGTAAGGGCCTTACTTGGAAACCAGGAAAAGCCTATGTAGTTGTCGGTGCTTCGGAAACTGTGAGTACAGGAACCCATGGGACAGGCAAGGCTCTGAAAGTCAGATACACTGGCATCTCTGCCCTGTACCCTCTAAGGACAGAAAAGAGAGTGAGGCTTTTCTTCTTGGCCGTTGACTCATTCTCTGTCTCATATTGTCCCCAGGAAAAATCCAGTTGTTGTTTTGTTTTTTGAATTTTAAAAAACATCTCTTTCTGGGTCTATTTACACTGAAGTTGGTTTCATGGTTAGTTTTTTTGTCTGTTTCATTAATAATACTTGGTTTATTTGCTATAATAAATAAGATGGTAAAAATATCTCTATTCAAAAACTCTCTAAATGTAGAAAATATTTCTAGAATTAAAATCATGGATCAAAGACTATAGGGTTTTGTAACTTTTAACAGAATATTCTTAGTAATTATTTGAGAATGTCATATACAATGTACTTTATTCATATTTACGCTCCTTCCTTTCCCTGAACTCCTACAAGATCTACCTCTTATTCGTCCATCCCCCTCAACTCCATGCCCCTCAACTCCATGCCCCTCAACTCCATGCC
>JADRCH010000036.1:2268987-2288919 GCA_019843965.1 Rhynchomys soricoides | reverse complement strand
TGTGTGTGACTGTGCGTGAGAGAATGTGAATGTGTGTGTGACTGTGTGTGAGAGAATGTGAATGTGTGTGTGATTGTGTGTGAGGGAATGTGAATGTGTATGTGAATGTGTGTGTGTGAAAGAGAGAGGAAGAGAGAGGGGAGAGTGTGAATGTGTGTGTGAGTGTGTATGAGGGTGTGCATGAGAGTATGAAGTGTGCACATGTGTCCATATAGATCATTTTATGTCTCTTCAGGAAACTTTCAAATTATCTAAAGAGTCACTTTTCCAAGCATATTAGGTGCCAAAAACCAAATCATTCCTAAAATGAATGATGGGTCATCGTTAATGTGATCACTGCAACCTAAGTATTTGGAGAAAGATGAATATAAAATTTAATTGTACACCAGTATTCTTGTAGTGGGTCCTTTTAGAAACCTTAGGAAGTAAAATTGTCTAGCTGTTACAACAAATCTGAAGGAGAAACACACCCAGCTTTGGGTAGATTTGCTATGAATCATAACAGGCTGTCTTCTCTCTCTAGGAAGGTAAGAGAACATTTAAAACAAGAACATTTGGAGCCATCATCTGGAATAGATAATTCCACACACCAGCAAAGCTAAGCCTCATGGTGTGCATAGTGTGTTCACTGCTGTGTCCCCAGTATTGGGAACCATGCCTAGCATAGCAGAGCCACCAATAATCTGCTGAGTGAGAAATGATGTAGTGAATGAATGAGTGAGTGAATGGATGGATGAGAGAAAATGTCTTGCTTCTGATGAACTTCTTCAAACCAAACCCTCCTAACAGCACACCACTAGTATGACACTCTTGACAGATCCCTCTAGACCCAGTTGGTATCTTCTGCTTCCAAACCTCTTCCTGGATTTCCTCCTGGCTGGTTCCTCATCAGGTTTTGGTCAATTGCAACATCTTCAGAGTAGCTGTCCATGACCACTCTGTGTTAGAGGGAAAGATATTGTCTCCTGAGGGAACACCAGATGTCCCCTTTATCTTCTCCAGAGTGGCTATTACTCTCATAAAATACATTTATATCATGTGTTCACTTTTGATGACTGCCCTGACAAATATCATAATCTTAGTGACTTAAATATAACATGAGTCTTACCTTAGTTTTATAGAAATTTAACGCAAGTCTAACTATAATCAAGTCAGAGTGTCCATGAGGCTCAGATCCTTTCTGGGGACTCTCCTGGAGATTTCAGAACCTTCTGTAGCTTCTAGGACCCACCACAGTCTTTGACATGTGACCCATGTCTCGAACTTCAAAATGAATAGTGTTGCATTTCTCAGATCTTTCTTTCATGGTAGCGTTGCTCTCTGGTCCCATTCAAGAAGTATTCTCACTTTAAGAACATCTGTGATTAAACTGGCTCCATCTTGATCCCCTAGGATAATCTTATCTCAAAAGGACTAGGCGATGAGAAAGAGAGCTATGAAATCCTGTCATCTGGACAACCCTGACTATTATAGCATAAACTCACAGCAGCTATGGCTACCTTCATAGGATCAAGCCAGTTGTAATTCCAGCATAGGTAAAAGAAATGCTACCAAGGCCCTACCCCAGCTGGAGTGCTACTAGCAATTAATGGCCACTGGAGAAAGAAGTCAAGTTGGGAGAAGAAATAGCCACTGGTAGGTTGCCCATGCCACAGTGGGTGACTCCATATCCATGTGCATTTCAGTAGCACCAATAGGATTCAGTGGATTATTGTTTTAAGTAGAGATTAAGTGAGGATGAAGAAGTTTTAGGAGGGATTGGGGAGATATGGAGGATGAACAGGAAGTGGATATTAGCAAAATACATTACATACATGTGTAAACATTTTCAAAGAATAAACAAAAATGAATTCTAGAAGGTCTTTAACACAATCAAAGACACTTGCAAAGTCTCTTAAAAACGTAAGGATCATGTTTGCTGGCCTAGAAATGAGGAGATAGAGGGTAGTATTATCTGCCTATTTAGCACATATGACAATTTATTATTGAGCAATCTGCTATCAATTTTCCACAGGTTGAAAACTTGGTGGCAGCCAGGAGTTTGTCTCATTTTCGACTAGCACCAAGAGCAACAATAAGGACATGTGGCCATTTAGAAAAGTTTGGTGAGAAAATGAACACAGAACAGGATGCTCATTCTGATCTTTTGCTGTGCTATGGTCCCTGATTAGCTATCAGGTATTACTGCTTTACCAAAGATGATCCTAAACTGACCACAATGCTGCATTATAATTCTTCAAAACCTAAGTCAGGGTAAGAACATTTTAATTAAAGGTACAGAGAATAAAAATAAGAGAATTAGAATGTTCAGCTTAAGAAGCACACCCTCCCACCAAGGGTCAGAGATCAGTGCAGAAGAGGGGACAAAAATGCTGTTAAGAACCAGAGATAATAGATGACTACAAGAAAATGGTCTTGTCAGGACCCAGCAATGGCAGCTACATATACAAACTCACAACAGTTGTGCAAACTCAAGCCAGACCAAATCCTAGTATGGAAGGAGGCAATTGACGGCTTCTGGGAGAGAGAGTGTCAATCAACCTTAAGGGAGTGGCCCTGGTAGGTCAACCACACTCCAGCAGCAGGACACACATCCAAGAGTACAAGAGCACATGAGCAGCACCCACTGTGCTCGGTGAGTTATGAAATAAAGAGTAACTAGAGAGGACACCAAGTTGATTGGGCTGGAAATGGGAGAGGTGGTGTGAGCCATGATGATCAAAATACATTGTATGAAGTTTTCAGTGAGCTAGTCTTTTAAATGAGAAAAAGAAGTATTTGAATACTTCACACCCATCCATTTACTCTGAAGAAGTTCCTGGTAGAGTTTACTAGAAATAAGCTTCAGCTCCAGCAATTTCTTTTTTCTTTGTTTGTTTGTTTTGTTTTGTTTTTTGTTTTTTCAAGACAGGGTTTCTCTGTGTAGCCCTGGCTGTCCTGGAACTCACTCTGTAGACCAGGCTGGCCTTGAACTCAGAAATCTGCCCGCCTCTGCCTCCCTAGTGCTGGGATTAAAGGCATGAGCCACCACTGCCTGGCCAGCAATTTCTTGCTATGTGAGATAACAATTGCTTGCAGTGGAAAACTTTAACATCTGTAACCCTTTCCTTTTCAGTTAAGAATGTCACAGTGTGAGTCCAAAGGATGGATTAATAAATTACAGTGCTTCGGGTTAAGGGCAGTGTGGTCTCTCACAACATGAGTGTCCGTCATCGGTGTAAGCACAAGCCCCACTGCTTTCTAGCTGTATTCACCTAGGAAATTCATTTGACAACCTCAACATTCTCCCAAGGCAGGGAGAAGGGTATCTTGTATGGAATCCTTGAGAATGAACACCCCTCTGCACCTCTGTAGTCATCTTGAAGGCTAGATGATGAAAGACAGAGAAAGTTAGAGGCAGGCAGAAAAGAAACAAAGACAGCTGGGCAAAAATGAGGACTGCCAGCCTTCAAGCAGGGTAACTGGCTGTTACAAAGAGGAAATCAGTCACAATGGTAATACACCACCTGGGGGTAAGCACCCAAGGAAAGCATTTCTCCAGAGGGATAAGTTCAGCCTAGCATCTGAGTCTTCCCTCAGAGAACATTTCCTGGCATCACTGAAGATAATGTACCAACACACTGTGTGCATAGAGAATTCAGAACATAAGTCTATCAGAGCAAATAAAGCTTGAGGTGGCTCAGATTGTGATGGAAGATGGCCTGCCTGGTGACTCTGCAGGTCACTATTCCATTCTATCCAACTAAAAAGCAGAGAGTTGATGAAAGAAGGAAATTAGATGAAATTATTGTTTTTAGCATTTTCTTAGTTCCTGGAGCATTTTCCATCCAGATAGTTAAGACTACTCTCCACAACCCAAACTACTAAGATCCAGCTCCAGATCTTCTAAGTGTTAAGTGATCACTCCCAGCTCTGATGATAGCCTCATTCTCAGTTTTTGAAAATGTGTTATTTCTATAGCTGATTCCTTCCAGTGCCTTTCCAGCCAGAATAATCACTTGATTAGAGGGATGATCTGATTTACATCACACTAGCAAACATCTCAACATTTCAGTGTTTAACTCATGAAAGGTTTATTTGTTACTGCCCCATCTTGGCAATTTATCTGGGCCATTTGTTCCATAGAGTAACTTAAAGACTCAGGGTGATGGAGCCTCCAGGTCTTACCCCTGTACTGTCAGATCACCTGACCTCCCCTATTGATACAGCAGTGGGAGAAGATGCTGGGTGATCCGACAGGGCAATGAAATGCTTCAGCCCTGGAGTGGTATGTGCCCATTCAACTCTTCACCAACTAGCCAGAACTAGTCACATGACCCAGTCAACGAGAGAGGGCTGAGGAAGCATAAACTTCCCAAGAAGCAGGAAAAGCAAGTTATGAATGAATCTTCTCTACATCTAAAGTCCTTTAAAACTAAAGAGTCTCAGGAATACGTCAAAGACACAAGCTTCTGGGTGTGAGTCCTAGAGATCTTAAGAGTTGGCTTTGCTTGCAGGGACTTGATGTGCCAGGGTGGGAGGATACTCAGGAGGCCCCCCACCCTCTCAGAGGAGAAGGAGAGGGGAGGATGGGGATGGGACTGTATGAGGGGGTATTGAGGGTGGGGGGGAGTGTTCGGATGTAAAGTGAATAACTAAGAAAACTAATGGAAAAAAAGTTGGCTTTGAGAACATATTCATGTTATTCATTCTTTATTGTCTCATGCCTTTATTTTTCATCTTCATTATGCATGGTCCCTGAGGATAAATACCATAACTTAACTTTAACTCAGAAAATGTTTTCTGGTTATACCCAGTGGATTAGAGTCTGATGCTAAATCTTGAGCCTGAGCACAGAACCAGAATATAAGTCTGGTGTTCAGACATGTGAGCACTGGGTGAGTCACTGGTAAAATTCACTTTTAATTGAGATATAATGTACATGTCACATGGTTCAGTGGTTTTCAGTACACTCATCAAGATTGTATACTACCACCAAACCCCAGGATGTTTCCATCTTTCCAAAGAGAAGCTCCATATTCATCCCTGATGAGCCACTTCCATCTCCCTGACCACTAATCTGTCTTCTTTCTGTCTCCATAGATGCGCTTATTCTAAACAATTCAAATGTAGTCGTATAGTATGTGCCTTTTGTGTCTCACTTCTTTCTCTTACTACAATGTTTTCAAAGTTCATCCATGCTGAAACATAAATCAATACTTATTTATTGCTAAACATGATCGCACTATATACCTCATTTTGTTTAGCCATTCATTCATCAATTACCGTTTGGGTTGCTTCCATCTGAGGGATATCAGATGCAACGTGGTTGCAAACCTGCATGCACCAGTTCTTGTGAATATGTTTTCAACCCTCTAAGACCTATACCTAGTAATGGAATTGCTGGGTGACATCACAACTCTGTGCTTTACAGAACTTTGTCAAGTTCATTTATCAAGATATAAAAAAAATAATGTACGGGGAGTGCTCTAAAGATCAAGTATAGATCATTTTACTCTACAAAGACTGGAAAGATGGCATGGTCAGTAAAGTGCTTGCCATACAAGGAT
The DNA here is from genome assembly GCA_019843965.1 of Rhynchomys soricoides. Taxonomy (NCBI): domain Eukaryota; kingdom Metazoa; phylum Chordata; class Mammalia; order Rodentia; family Muridae; genus Rhynchomys; species Rhynchomys soricoides. Next base: position 2,283,370 of record JADRCH010000036.1, on the reverse strand, counting down.
GGAGACCTGAGTTGGATCTCCAGAATTCATGTCTTTAAAAACTAGCTGGGTATGGTGAACATTTGTAACCATGGCACTAGAGAAGCGGTGACTGGAAGACACGTGGGGCTCACCAGTCAGCCTACCTTAATGGGTGAGCTCCAGACAGTGAGAGACCTTATCTCTAGACATGAAGTTGGGAAGGTATACACTGGAGGAGATGTGGGAGGGAGTTGGGGGGAATAACTACGAGTGCAAATATGATCATGTTTCATTGTTTACATGTGTGAAATTCATAAGAACATAGAAAATATAAAGGTTAAAAAAGATAGATAGTTTCTAAAGGATGATGCCCGAGGTTACCCTCTGACCACCACACACATGTGAACACATGTGGACCTATATGCATGACACCATGTACACTAAACACACACACACACACCCCAATTAAACAAAACAAGAATAGTACTCTATGCATACTAAAACTGGAGTAAGCCCAAGATAGCACTGAACTTCAAAAGCAAGAAACAGAACATTTCACACACAGTAGGTACTCAAGAAACACAACCCCACTGACTGATTTCTGTAATTATTGAACAAGAAAAGAAACAAATCACTAAGTGGTGTTAACAATCCTGAGCATTGTCTCCTGACAAGCAGAAGCAAAAGAATCAGGGAAGATCATGAATCTGTGTTTGATTTATTTTCCTGAAACACAACAATGATGCTTTCCTGAAATGAAATAAATTTACCTGTGTCTTTCAGGGTTTCCATACTGGCAGCCTAGCTCCTGAGCCAGGCTCTGGTGTGAACAGCCTGAGAACTACAACAATGATGTCCATTGGGTACAGGCAGTGTTTAGGAAGGCTACACATTTTCAGATCCTTCACAGAAGCACTCTGTCAAATCTCCTTTCTTAGCAGGTGTTAAATATGGAGTCACACCCCTCCCCAACAACCCCAAGGAGGAAGCAGCAATTTTTTTCTTCACTAACCCACAAATTGGTATCCATTCATAAGAGACATGTCACTGCTGTTTCGGCAGCATGCTCATTCAGGTGTTCTGTCTAAATTGAGACTTTTAGGCACTAATAATAATTAACTACTTTCTTAGCAATGAAAAAAGTCTTAAATGCCTATTTACTTAATGGTCCCCTAGGGTGTCTTTGTTTTGAATGGGATAAAAAAAAATCTTAGCTGCAAAATAAGCAGGTGATTCTAATCAATAAAGCCAGAGGACAGTATTGATTACAAGAACTCCATTCTTTAGTCATTAACCCTGTGAATTCTCTACCAAAGCTGGGGAGGACTATTTCTATCTGTTAGGTCGTAGGCTCATTCAGGAACTAGAATCTCATTTTACTCTTGTGTCCACCATTCAGCCTACGGGGTCCACCTCGTGGAATCCATCCCACAGGTAGGCAGGTGACCCCACTCACCCTTTCCTAAGAGCTTTGGATCTTTCTCCCTCCTGGTGATGATAGATTTCACAGTAGGAAGCTGAGCTCAGCCTGGTGTTTCTTTTGCAGAGGTAAAGCTCCCAAGCTCCTGTTGTGGTAGCCAAAGCTTCTGCATTACAAAGGATTAAACATAGTGTTGACTTTATTAATGAAAAGTAGTAGTTAAAGCTATGAGATCTGTGCAATGTACCTATAATAGTCTGTGTCCTCTGAACTACCTAGATGTACAAAATTTTTGGTCATTGATACATAATAAACTAAACACAGGTTCTACTCATTGTTTTTCTCTGAAATCCCAACTAATAAGCAACACAAGTATATTCAGGGATTCTGGACTCAGTTCTGACTCTCCCTTTAACCTAGACATTTCCTCCTTCATGCCTGTATCTTCACCTATAAGTGATTTCATTTCAGTGTTTAATGGTTTAGTGAAAATACCTCTCACTGAGGGATGAGGCACATTAAGTTTTATAGGCATAAAGTAGAATTTAACATACAGCACTCCTCTGCACCTTGACACCCCCCCACCCCTCTCAAGCCTGAGGGATCATCTTGGAAGAGAGGATGAAAGAGTCATTGGAGTCAGAGCTCAGGAAGAACCAGAGGGAAACAGTATCTTCTGAACCAGACAAGACTGCTGGTCTTGTCTAATGCTGGTCTCATTAATTCACTGCAGCTTTGGTTGCAGGCACAAGATCTGCACCAGATCAAGCCAGTCAATTCTCTAGCTTTGGAGAAGTAAGGGGTTCGCAAGCCACACCTTTAACTGAGGAGCCATGGCCATTTGGAAAGAAAGAATTGATTTTCTCTGAGGGTATGGCTCCTGGTAGGTCAACCACACTCTAGTGGATGGCTCCATAGCCAGGACAATATGCAAAGCACAAACTGAAGTTTATTGTTCATTTATTATTTTAAATGGCACAAAATAGAAAGTAGGGAGGCAGAGGTGGAGCTGGGAGAAGTTGGAGGGTGGCTGAGGGTGAAAAACATCTGAATTGGAAGCCAGCTTGGTCTGCAGAGCGAGGTGCAGGACAACCAGAGCTATGCAAAGAAGCCCTACCCTATCTCAAACAAGCAAACAAAAAAAGAAAAAAGAAAAAGAAAAACAGCACATAGTTAAAATAGTCTTGACATAAACAGAAATTACAACACATTTGCTTTTCCAAATACAAACTTATCACAACTTGAAGAGAAATTAATGAGATAAGCATATCCACATTGTTTTAAGCAGGGCACATTCTTGTTTAGAGCTAAGGAAAACATCCACCCAATCCTAGAAGCTAGAAAAAATCAAGAGAACAAATCATAGAGGTCCAGACTGCCTTTGTCAAAGAGTTTAAAACAAAAACTGAATCACAGAGATTAATCACCAGGAGTTAGAGAGGATGCAAAAAATAAGACATAGCAGACACTTAGCTTAGATATGGGGGGTGGAATATAATTGAACTGTGTCTTTTCCTTCTTGCCAGTTGATGTTCATTGTCTTGATGGGTCTTCTAGGCTAACCTGGGCTCCAAAATTGTTGACAGCAATGCTGGAAAGGACAATTGAAGTAAATACTTAAAGGGTTGAGAGATTTCTGAGGATGTCACACTGAGATCTGCAGCAAAGCCTTTCCCCGGCTGCCTGGCTCCAAACATCCCCTTCCACTGCCTCACATACCCTATCAACTAATGAGTTGATATACAGATTCTCAACTTGATAGAAACATTCCTCAGGCTAGTTAACCTCAAAGAATCTCAGAAAGTCCACATTTAACTACAGCACTATACATCATGAAAGGGAGGGACTAAGAAAAGCCATGAGGTATTTTCTCAGAAAACTGAGAATAGTTCTACCTCAAGACCCAACTATACCACTCCTGGGCATGTACCCAAAAGATGTTTCAACATTCCAAAAAGGCACTTGCTGAACTATATTATATCAGCTTTATTCATCATAGCCAGAAACTGGAAACAACCTACATGTTCCTCAACTGAAAAATGAATAAAGAAAATGTGGTACATCTACACAATGGACTACTATTCAGCTATTAAAAACTAAAACATCATGAATGGCAAATGGATAGAATTTGAGAATATCATCCTAAGTGAGGAAACTGAGTCCCAAAAGGATATGCATGGTATGTACTTACTGAGAAGTAGATATTAGCCATAAAATACAGGTACCAGGTTATACTCCACAGACCCAAAGAAGCTAAACAAGAAGGAAAGCCCAAGTGAGGAAGCTTGAATCTCACTTAGAAGGTGGAATAAAATAGTCATAACAGGCAGATGTAGGGAGAGAACTGGGAGGGATGGGAAATGGGGAGGGGAATGGGGTTTCAGAATCAGGTGTGGGGAAGGACAGGAGAGATGGCTAGATGGCCATGAAAATGAATGGAAATCTGCAACTGACAGGGGGAGGAGGTGGAAGGCATCTCTAGGAATACCAACAGAGTCAACTAACCTGGGCCCTTAGGGCTCTCAGAGTCTAAAGCGTTAACCAAAAAACTTACACGGGCTGGACCTAGGCCTCCCTGCTCATATGTGGAAGATGTGCAGCTTGGCCTTCATGTGGGTCTTGAACAACTGGAGTGGGGGCTATCACAAAAGCTGTTGCCTGGACTGCCTTGTCTGGCTCAGGGGAAGAGAAAATGCCTAGCCTCATAGAGACTTGAAGTGCCAGGATAGGGGAGAAATCAAGAGGGCCCCTATCCACTCAGGGGAGAAGGGGAGGGGTGGGGTAATGATTATGGGAGGGGTGACCTGAAGGGGGCAGTGAGCAGGATGTAAAGTGAGTAAATAAAAAATTAAATTAAATTTAAAAAAAGAAAAGAAAAGCCATGAGGAAGGAAATATGAACAATGAAAAGATTGCCTCTCAGAAAAGTGATCACTGCTTCCCACCTTGAGCCCTGAAACCAATGTGATAACTTTGATGCTTATTCATCACCAAGAACTTCTTATTGTACATTTTGGCCATTGCTTCATTAAACACCATCATCTCCCATTGTGGCAGCCACATCTAGTCCAAGATCATACTTCATGTTGGTTCCACAAACTAACACAATGGCTTCCCCATAGAGGACTAACATTCCTTCCAGAAATTGACTAAAAATTTAAAATCCATGAAAGGAAAATTCCATCTATTAGAATCTGAAAAATATTACATATTCTCTATATATTACATCCCAAATCAAGACAACCAAATTATTTTCTCAATAATATATATATATATTATATTTTATATATATTTTATATATTCATTTACATTTTACATTTTCCTTGTATGGTGGTTTGAATGAAAATGTCCCCCGCAGTCTTTGGCATTTGAATGCTTGGTCCCCAGTTGGTGGCACTGTTTGGGGAGGCTTAGGAGGTGTGGCTTTGAAGAAAGTACAGCTCTTGGTGCTCTCTAGTTCATTCTCTCTTCTTCTTGCTTACAGTTAAAGATGTGAACTATCAGCTCCTGTTCTGGCCACAATGTCTGCTACTTCTGCCCTGCCATCATTGACTCTAACCCTCTTGAACTCTGGGTTGAAATGCACTCTTTCTTCTATAAGTTACCTTGATCACAGCAATAGAAATGTAACTAATACATTATGATTTAAAACAAAACTTTGACCAAAAGCAAATATCTTCACTGAAAAAATTATGCTCTTTCCACATGGATAATATATAACTGCCAACCATTTTATCACCTGCAACACCATTAACAAAAGCTGTCAGACAGAGGTGGGAGAGGGTCTCTAACCACACATTCACCTTCTTAGCTAATTGCATGTGCTCAGGAAGCAATTCTGCTTTGGGTTATCTTCATCTACACAGCAAAACCCACAGACAAAAATGCAGATCTTTTCAGAGATTCTACCCTTCCTGAGTCTTTGGGCTGACCTTATTCAAGCATACAGGATATTTTATCTTGAGTGAAAACAGAACAAGAAAGATTATATTGCAGCAGCTTGAGACATGAAGAATCAGCAAGCTCTTTTAACGAAGTAAATTATATTTTGCAAGGTTTTAAATAGTTGAGTTTTAATTAAACAAACAAAAAATTTTTTGCAAAGCTAAATTTCAAATTAATCACTTACCTCTGTTCTGGTGGCAGAGTTGGCAGGGAAGAGGCATTATTTCCTCTCCAGCCCTCCTCTTTCAACACATAACCCCCAAAATTTATCCAAAGCCACAAACCAAAGGATTATACATAAGTAGTCTTAAAAGTCTCCATTCTTAAAACAACACCCATCCCCAGGCAATGAGAGCCTCATAAATATTAATGTCAGCTGGCATGGTGGGATACACCTGTAATCCCAGCAGCTAGAAAAGCTGCTAAATGGCCAGTTCAAACCCAGTCTAGGATGCTCAGAGTATTAGTTATATGTGTCTCATTGCTGTGACAGAATACTTGACAAAAGCAACTGTCTGAGGGAGAGGTTTATTTGAGCTCATTGTTCTAGGGTATCCAGTCCACCATGGCAGGAAAGGTATGTTGACAGTAGCTTGAAGCAGTTGATCACATTGCATCCATAATCAGGAAGCAGAAGAAGATGAACTCTAGTGCCCAGCTTGCCTCTTACTTCTGGTACTATCACATTTAGGGTGGATCTTCCCACATCAATTAACCCAAGCTAGAAACTCACCCCCAGACATGTTCAGGGATTCATCTTCTAGGCAATGATTCTTGACCCTGTCAGTCGATAATCAATAGTACTCATCATACTTAACAAGATACTGTCTCAAAAAAACCAAAACAATAAAGTCTACCAAAAAAAAAAAAAAATCCCCCTACTAAAAGTGAAAAAAGCCTAGACTCAAGATTAAGCATATCTGAGGTCTGGTCTTCTGACCTTACATGAGGCATTCCTTCCCAGCAGTAAGTTGTTCAAAAGCTTTTTCCCAGACTTGTGTTAATGGGGCAATTATAAGAATTAAAAAGCAATGGTGTGAAGAAGGAGGGGGAAAGGGCATAGAAAGTCAGCTTCAGGTCCATGCCAGAGCTGCACAGTAGGGAGGAAGAGCAGAGGAAGAAGTGACTGATTCAAACTTGATAACTATATGGGCCAAAGAAGCCCTGAGCTTTGGTATCTTGATGTCCAAGGTCACCAAAGAAATCAGGCATCATCTTCTAGCTATTGTGGAAGGGTCTCCTCACATTGATCCATGAGCTTAGAACTACCACATTAAATGTGCCCAAAAGGTTACATTGAGACCCTATCTTCATTCCTTGGTCCTGCATCTATTCTAAGGCTTGATTTGATCATTGATTTTTCTCACTCTTCACAGAACCTCTGTTCTGTTCAGAATCTAGTCTCAAATTATGAAAAAAAATACAATAACCTTAAGGCTAAGCTTCTGTACATGAAGATAATATCATACTTTATAAGCTTTCTTCAACACTGCACCAGGCAAGTCCACAGTAGATCAGGAGCCCAGGAGATAAACTCAGCCATTCAGCAAGAGTGTAAGAACCTCAGCAACCTATAGGGTTCTAGCTATCTGTAGTTATATTCTTTATGGTCAACACTAAATGCCCACTGGAAATGAAACCCAGTATATTAGTTAGGTTTTGGTCAACTTGATACAAGAAAAAGTCATCTGAGAAGAAGAAACCTCAATTGAGAAAACAACCTATCAGACTGGCCTGTAGGCAAGTCAGTGAGACATTTTCTTGATTAATGATTGATGTGGGTGGACCCAACCCACTATGGGTGGTGCCATCCCTAGGAAAATGATCATGGGGTATATAAGAAAGCACTCTGAGTAAGACATAGAGAGCAAGCCTGTAAGCAATGTTCTTCTATGGTCTCTACTTCGGTTCCTGTGTCCCCCTTCCCAAGTTCCTGCCTTTAGTTCCTGTCTTAACTTCCCTATATGATAGATGATGAGCTATAAGAGAAATAAGTCCTTCTTCCCTGTGGTGGTTTGAATATTCTTGGCTTAAGGAGTAGCACTATTAGGGGGTGTGACCTTGTTGGAGGAAGTGTGTCACTGTAGAGGTGAGCTTTGAGACCTTCCTCCTAGCTTCCTGGAAGTCAGTCTTTTCCTAGCAGCCTTCAGATGAAGATATAGAACTCTCAGCTCCTCCTGCACCATGCCTGCCTGCACACTGCCATGCTCCCACCTTGATGATAATGGACTGAACCTCTGAACCTGTAAGCCAGTCCCAGTTAAATGTTATCCTTATAAGAGTTGCCTTGGTCATAGTGTCTGTTCACAGCAGTAAAAACCTAAGACACTCCCCATTGGATCAGCATTTTGTCACATCAAAAGAAAGCAGAAAAAGGATACTCAGTAACTAATAAGTCCTTCGTGAGGCTGTCCCTTTTCTCAAGGTAATTACAATCCACGATAATTAAGATAGATCTAAAATGATTTATGACTGAGACATAGACCACCATGCCAGCGTGATGACTGGGATCCTGTTTTTGTTTTTGATTTTGTTTTTTTCTGTTGCAGTGATAAGTCATGACCAAAAGCAACTTAAGTGCTGCCTCCTGCCTCACTCGTCTTTGCTCATCTAGCTTTCTCTTATAGCCCAGGTCCACCAGCCTAGTGATGGCACCTCCTGCAATGGGCTGGGCCCTCTTACACCAATAATAATGATAATCAAGGTAAGACTCCACATACATGGCCACAGGCCAGTCTGATCAAGGTTATTCTTCAATCAAAGTTCATCTCTTTCCAGATGACTCCAAGCCAGCAGTTCTCAACTTATGGGTTGCAAAACACAAGAGACCATAGGAAAATACAGTTATTTTCATTATGTTTCATAACAGTAGCAAAATTACAGTTACAAAATAGCAACAAAAATAATGTTATGATTGGGGGTCACCACGACATGAGGAATCATATTAAATGGTTGCAGCATCAGGAAGGTTGAGGACCACTGTGCTAGATCGTTTAATGGTAACAATAAAAACTAACTAAGAGATATTGGGCAGGCCCTCAGTGGTGAGTTCTCACCTATTCAACCTCTACTGTCCGCCCTTGTCACCTGCCTTGACCTCTGTTGACCTGATCTGTGCAGAACGAAACTACTTCTGGACCTTAGAGGAAGATTCAAGGTAGCATCTGTCTTGATCTTTGCCCAAGAATGTTGAAGTCTGGTTGTTTTTCTTTGTACTACTTGAAAAGTAATCATTGTATATATTATATACATATAGGATACAGAATGCAGTTTCAATGACTGACTGGACAACTTTGTCACATTTTCAATTTGTCCACATCCCTTAAGGGACCAGTCCTAACACCTCCAGTGAGATAACTAACTTGAAATACTGGGAAAGACTTCCCAAAGGAGGTGGCTTTTGAACCAGCTCCTGAGAAAAATAAATACAATTTTAATGACTGCTTTTATATCTCTGCAGGAGGCCAGAAGAAAGGCGAGAGAAAGGGCAATCTAAGCAACATGAAGATAAGAAGAACAAAGGCATGAAGGTGGGTGGAAGCATTCTCAGACGGACAAAGGAGACATGATGAGCCCTCCACCAATGGATATCACGGAGCACAGCAAGTTTCTTAAGGCTTTGAGACCCTATGCCAAATGAGATTATCTTGGGATGCTGAAATTCTAACCAATGTATTATTCACAACATATATAGGTGGATAAAATAATAATTCAGAGGTTAATTTAATCATCTCTATAATTGAGATGGATCATCCCAGTGCTATGATTTTCATGAGACTCATGACTTGCTAAAGCCATTTGGATGAGAGAACTTTTGAGTACAGATGTACATGTTAAAGCATATTTGTCAAACTACACTGAAAAGTATTTTACTGTTTTTATAAGGGCCAGATTCATTAAGGAATATTGATCTAATGATCACAAGGAAGAACCAGAAACTAGTCTCAGATAAACTTAATGGACAAGGCTCTGGCACATTTAGGGGACAGGGACAAGAGAGAAAGGAACTGTAAGGACCCACCATGTCTGAGCCCTAACTCCAAGCTCAGTCCATCCAGGTGGTGAATAAACTGTGGCTTCCCTGAAGCTGACAGAGTCTTCCTACCTCCAAGGCTTCATAAGTGGCCTACAGTTTCTCTGTGAGCCTGAAAGCCATGAAGCCACCAGCAAGAACTGAGCACCTGTCTGCTGGAACCAGGCAGAAAATGAGAAAGGAGGCCAGAATTTAGGCAATTCCTTCCCATCTTGCAGCTCTGTCGAGTATAAATGGCAGAGAGATGAAGTAACTCTCCCTGTGCAAACCCACTTCCATTCAGCTTTCATCTGTTCCCACTCCCTCCATCTATCCCAGGGGCTTCAATTCCTCTCCATCAACCATGCAGACTGGTGCACAGTGCATAAGAAACTTGTCAGGAGTGGTATTTGCTGCCTGACATTTTCTACCAGACTGATAGAAAAAGAGTATCAAAATAAAAAAGCAAGTTTACAATAAAAAAGGACGTGAGCCATCCATCTCCTGTAGATGCTGCTGGTCTGTAAAAACCAAAGGTGTTCTGGAGTTCACCTCCACTGTCAGCAATCTCTTCTAAGATTAACCATAAGGAGCAACTTACCAAACACTAATTTCACAACCATTCTCACAGTGCTCACCCAGCCTTGCTCATAAGGGAACCCAAGCCAGAGAGTGCTCACCAACACCACTTGAATGCAGACTTTCTAATGGTCAACTATCTGCAAGAAATACATACACCCTTTACTTTACACTGTGCTTGAGATCTTAAATTATTTTGTATTTCATGACCAGTGTGGTTATTTAACTTTTTATTAATTTTCATTGTGAGTTTCATATTGTTCTAGCCAATCCCACTCATCTCCCTGTCCCTTTGTACTCATCCTCTGCCCTGACAACCTACCCTTCAAAATAAAAAACTTATTTAGATACTGTAGTGAGTCATGGTGCCACAGTATACCCTTTGTCCACACATCTGTCCTTGCAAAAGTTCATTCTGATTCTAGGTCTCTGGTTTCTGCTATACTGTCAATACTGGGTCCTCAGTGAGACTCCTCCCAGATATCCTGTTGTTGTCCTGTGTCATGGAGATCCTGCAGCTTTAGATCTGTAGGACCAGCCCCCTCACATACTCCAGCAGTTCATAGAAGGGGTAGATGTTGGAGTGGGCCAACTCAAGACCCTGAATCTGGGTCTGGGTGGTAGATGAGATGGTCAGCCTTCCAGCTCTTCTGCATCTGCACCAACATGGTGAGATCTCCATCACTGCACTGGCCAGCTTATCCAATACTGTAGCCGGCAAGGGGCATAGCCAGCTCTCCTGCTTTCAGTCCCTCAGGCTGGCTCACCTATGCCCATGCCAGCAGGGCCAGCTCTATTGTGCTGCCCCAGGTGAGGTGCAGAATCCATTCTCCCAATGGATTGGTGAGGCACAATCCATTGGTGAAGCCAATGAGGGACAGGGCCAGCTCTCCAGTGATCATGCCCTTGGGACTGCTCCTCCACAACCCCAGCTTTACATCACTGGGTTCTGTGTCTACCAAAGGAAGACTGATAAATGCACAGTAACATGTCACAGAGTGATATATACTTGAAGGAGATAAATCTGAATGAAGTCTTGCTAAGTAATTTGTATAACCAACTTAAATACCAGCATACAAAGGTTTGGTTAATAAGAAATTCCTAGCCGGGCAGTGGTGGCGCATGCCTTTAATCCCAGCACTTGGGAGGCAGAGGTAGGATGATTTCTGAGTTCAAGGCCAGTCTGGTCTACAGAATGAGCTCCAGGACAGCCAGGGCTACACAGAGAAACCCTGTCTCGAAAAACCAAAAAAAGAAAAAAGGAAATTCTTAAGCAAACATAAAAGGCTATTCTAGACAACAGTTCATTCCCCTATAAGAGTAAAAAAACAAATCTATACAATGCTTATACCTAGTCCTTGAAGAGATTGACATTACAGGTGTATCTTCTCACATTTATGTGGATTTTGAAGGTAGCAATTAAATACATAAATACCTGGCATCTAAGAAGCCAATTTGTAAACCTGTGAAGCATAATTCTAAAGTCTATCCCCCCAAGACTAGATCCGGCATGATTAGCAGTGTGGATGCTGAGTATTCTCCTTGCCAGAGCCCTGAGGAGCAGCAAGTCTATTGTGAATTAGGAGTATAAGCATTTGGATCAGAGTGAAGCCAGAGTAAGATTTTGAAGGAAATAGTGACAGAGTCCTTTTGGACAGGTACATGGAGAACCCTGTGTTTTTATCAAGGAAACAGGAATGGAAAGAGCCCAGAGAAAAAAGAACTAAATTTGCCCCTGTGTGCTGATAGTAACCTCACTTATGAGGCTACGCCCCAGTCCTCTACTCACCTCTTAACAGTCTCACCTCTTCAGTACAGCAGCAGTGGACTTCCAATGTTAGCTATTTTAGGAAGATCTATATGCATTCTAATGACAGCATCCATGTGCTGATTAGTTTTTGTTCAGTTGACACAGATGTAGACACACCTGGGAAAAAGGAATCTCAAATGAGGTCCTGCCTCCATCAGACTGGCCTGTGGATATGTCTGAGGGACATTTTCTTGATGGTTAAGTGATACAGGGTGGCCCAGCCCACTGTGGGTTGAACTATACCCAGGCAGGTGGTCCTGGGTTACATAAGAAAGCAGACTGAGCAAGCTAGTAAGCAACATTCTTCTATGGCTTCTGCTTAATTCCTGTCTTGGCTTCCCTCAACAATGGTTTGTAACCTGAAGCTAAATAAACCATTTCTTCCCAAGTTGGTTCTGGTTAGAGTTTTTAGCACAGTTGTGGATAGCACACTAGACCATCCTCAAACACCTTTCAGTCCATGCTACAACTTCCTGGTGTAACATCGACCCCCTTCCCTCTGTTTTAGGCTTGTTTGGCAAGCACTTTATCCACTCATCCATCTCCCAAACTTCAGAAACTACTGTTTACATCAAGGAGAGAGCAAGATCTCTAAGAAGAGACACCCTTCCCCAGACTTGACCCTCCCCACTGCTCATCTCCCCACAGGAAACCTGATGGGTAATATCCACTGTCACAGATTTGGACACATTTTTTACATTGATCGTTGCCTTAAATGTTCAGTCTACCGACATTGAGGCTAGACCTACCAAAAGAAAATGAACCTAGGCTTTGACAATAGGCAGGGGCTACAATATGCACATATAAAAAACACTTGGCTCCTGGGGCCCAAGAGGCACAAGATCATTATTCATATTCCCCAGATCCTGTGATGCATGCCCTGACAGGAAGCCCAGCTTCCTCTGTCACTGTCCACTCTCTCATCAATGGCCCATGGTGGCCCTCTCCATGGTGTCATGGTTGCAGTGCCCAGCCAGGCAGAGAAATGTGTCAAGAGGACATCAGTGGAAACTGCTTGGGCTCTGGTCAATCTAGTTTACAGATCCCCATAAGAAACCTAAAAATATCTGTAAAATCGCCTCCTTCTGAAGCCCCACAGATTTCTAAAGAGATTTTTAAATTTCTAAAAATTTAAGCCATGTCCTTGGCAGGACACTGACAAAGGGTACAGTGAGCTTGAATCACAGGAAGTTTTCAGGGTGAGTCCTTGGTAACCGCACCCACCCCATCATCCTGACCACTTCAAGTAATAATTACTCACTGTGTGAAAGGAAAATGGTTTTCTCCAGCCATTTCTCCCCCGCCCATCTGCTGTCAGGAAGGTCATTATGATGGAAGATGTGTCTACTGAATCGCACAGAACCAAACAAAGGCTTGTGCTGCTACCAAAAGGCAATGCTGAGTCCTCATAACAAAGCACACGGTCCTAAGTCCCCATAACAGAGCACCTGGCCCCTGCCCTACATTCCAACAGTCTGCCTTAGGTGGTTCTGTCTATGTTTGAATGATGCAGACAATGACAGGCTGCAACCTTCATGGACATACACTCATTTGATTTTAAACAAAAAGGTCTTCAAGTCAGTCTTCAGCCCATATTTCCTACTCCCTTTGTGTCCTGATTGTGAGTACCACCCTCATGTTCTGTGTTTATCATTTTTTAAAAGGCAGGAGATTCTGAGCTAAGGTAACAGTCATTTGGAGCATGTTACAAGTCACAAAGGAACCAGGTTCTGTTTCATTATTCTGAGAGTGTGACACCAGGAATGTAAAACCTGCTGGCAGTCACCTTGTTTCACTGATTTAAACAACTACTCACCATGTACAAATACAGAAGCACGTTTTTTTTTTTATTTTGCCTTCAGAGCTCTCTGAAGTGGATACTGAAGTGCATTTAACATTGTGACCAGAAATATTGAAATTTGACAGCCAAGGGGTTAAAGGCCTGGGATTTATACATCAAGGTGTTTGTTCTGCCGTCATTCAAATGGCTTGCTCAGAATAACCCCTTTTGCTTACTGAACTTTGAAGAACTACAGGACATTAAGTAATATATCTTGGCAGGTGTCCTGGGATTCTACTCCTTCAGGAAACAAGCCACATTAAGCATTACTATAAGAGTTCTAAAGGTTTTAAAGGACTCCTGTGCAGCCTCACTATTCAACTCTATTGTTTAGAAATACCTATTATCTGCCCCTCCATTTCAAGAACACACTAGTCTGCATTCCTGGACATTGTAGTTGGGTTTGTGTACACCTCGAATCTGCCACTTCCTGTAGCAGAAGCATATTTTAGTGAGCTGGAGGATGACTATGTGAGCTCATCCTAAAGGGCAGGAATGCCACAGCTCACTCCATCAAAATGCAACCCCAGTACAGACATCCTCCTCTATCCCACGGCCATTCAGAGCTACTGCAGGGTTCACACCAGAAGAACTAGAGAAGCATGGTTATAACAATACTGCCAGTGTATCTAGTCCTTATCTGGCCTTCTACATAATTGCTCTTTCCTACTTGTTTAATCTAGGCGAATGTCTGTTTATCCTACTTCCCTTTTCAATAGCGGAATGGCAAAGATGATGGTGGTGGTGGTGGTGGTGGTGATGGTGATGATGGTGGTGGTGGTGATGACGGTGGTGGTGGTGATGACGGTGGTGGTGG
>JADRCH010000036.1:2234572-2268977 GCA_019843965.1 Rhynchomys soricoides | reverse complement strand
GTGGTGGTGGTGATGACTAGGAGAAAAGGGGTAGAGAAGAAGTAGAAAGCATAAAAGGAAGAACAGAAGGGTATGGAGGAGGAAGAAGAGAAGGAAAAGAAGAAAGTTGCCTTTCAGACGACAATTCTGGGTAGCCTCCAGGACTACATCACCCATCAGAGACAAAACTGGGTACCGTAACAAAGTGCCCTGAACTTCAGATCACTTGAAAGGTTCTGAAGCTTAACTAGTAAGTCCTGAAGCCTGAGGACTTTGCCATAGACTCATATCCAATAGCATGTGTTTTGCTGATTGAAAAATGTATTTCCCATGCTGGTTAGACTCACAATCCAGTACTGTCTTAAACCAGAGGTGTGAGAAGCCAATCACTGAACATCAGGCAGCGTGTTGTGCTGAAGGGAAAGCTAGCCTTATGCCTGTCTGAACTCCACTGCACCATGTCACCGTCTGTCCACCCACTTGCATGGACTTATCTGACTGAGGTAAGGCAGACTAATCCCTGGCATCATACTGCCTCCCATCTCTTCTGGATTTTTTCAGAAGTATGAAGCATAGAAACCATAACAGTTAGAAAATGTAATGTTTATTTAAGGGTAGCTTTACTGAAAAGGGGTACTCCCTTCAACTAATGGCTCTTAAGTTTGGTCTCCTGTTAGAATGACCTGCAGAGATGTTCCAACATGGACCTTTGGGTCTCAAATTGAGGCTTCGGATTTTGTGTTTCTAGCAGGTTCCCAGGTAGCATTGGTGCTGTTGGTCCACAGACCACATCCTAAGATGTTTCTACTCCAGTCAGAGAAAGAATGTACTGTTTCCCTAAATGTTTAGCCTAAGTTAGAGAACTATCAAGGGATTTTGTCCAGCACTGCTCCCAGCATTAACATGTATTAAGTTCTAAAATATACCAGATACTATGGCAAACATCAAGAGAGACACATCAATGTGTCAAGGTCAGGGTAAGGCTTGAGCTGAGAGCCAGGGCATGCATGAGAGTCAGTGCTGCCCAGAGACCTTGAAAGAACTGCCAACCAGGTCAGAGTGCAGTGTGAGCACCAGCAAGAAAGCTAGGCTGGAACCCCTGGACATTTAGCCCAACCCTACCTCTGCCTCACCTGCCACCATGAGACAGTCACATCAACATCTGCCCAGGGAGATGGCTTGTACCTTGGAAACACAGGACCCAAAATGCTATACCATGCTGAATTAAGAAGGCATAGCAGAGGGGCACATATGTACACATACACACATATATTTGCATGCACACACATGTTCACATGTCCATATACACACATGCATGTGCATGTACATGCATATACACAAGTACATGCATGTATGCATATGTATACATACAAATATGCACATATATATACACACTCAAATTCACATATATGTACACATATACACTTGCACACACATACATATAAGCATGCATATTTACATAAACATGTGTACATTTATACATACATGTGCATGTGCATATACAATAAGCATGTGTTCACATATATGCAAATATACATATATACATACCCACAAAACACTTTCATATATATATGCACACATATACATATGTAACCACATACACTCTCCACACATACATGCACAGATACACAAACACACACATGTATACACATACACACCTCAGAAACAGGGAGGAGATCCAGGGCTATCAATTTACTTCTCTCCCCCCCCCATTGATATTGACATGAATTCCTCCAAATCTAAGCAGAAGCATACACCAAAGAGGACAAACACCACAAATAGGTATTTTTATATGTCCACCATGAAATACCTGCATAAAATAGAAAAGGCAAGAAAATCTATTTTATATCTCAAATCTGAAGATTTTACATTCCTTTCAGATTTTTTATACAAAGGCTAAGTCTCAGTGTTTAATACATGTAGACCATTCTTTATAGCTCTCTAATAGAACAAATATGAGAGAAAAATATAAGACGAGTTACCACACGGTCCCATTTCACCTCTGCACGATCTACCAAGAAGTTTTTAGAAGCCACAGTTTTGAAGGGCATTCCAGCTACAGATCTTGGCTTGCATGTCTCCTACACCAGCTACCAGTGTAGCTTTTACATCCATGCTGGCCAGAAAAGTACAATTAGGACACCTGAGGCCTGAAAGATTCAGGACACCCTTTTGCCCCAGTATGTGCTCTGAACATTGGGTGCTCCCCGTAAATGTCTCAGCAGTCAGCAAACTTTTGTTAGGATCTCATCCAAGAGCAAGCTAATAAGCTAATTGAGGTCTCCACATCAGCTGTGCCTCATTTCAGACCTGAAAGCCATCTGCCAGGCCCCAGGACCCTTTCCCCAAAATAATGCTCAGTTGACTCGCAGCTTCTTTGGCTAAGTCGTTTTCCTTTATGTCTGGAAACCTATTATGGAGGCAGCCTTGCCACCCATTAAAGTAATGTGGAAGTGAGTCTCTTACTAATAAATATGAAACCTCTTGGGTTGGCTAGGTCTCCTGCTTCCCTGGCCGGCAGGGTAAGGAAACATGCCACCACCATCCCCCCATTGGCTACCAAACACATCTTTAACTTCTGATCTTTTTCCAGTTTGAGCCTGGCATTAACAGAGAGGCTCAAAGCCCCCTTCGTGGTCACCTGAGCTGCACCAACCACCATGCAAGAGCAGCAATTTTTCATTATTGATAAAATGTAATGTCATAATGTCACGGCCTTTTGGGTCATCATCTCCATAAGTCAGCAATGACATTATCACATTTTATAATGATAACAAATGACCACAATGTTTGCATGTCATTTTCATTGGCTCCCTCGGAATTCTAATTCCATCCCGTCAACTTATGGAACTCAGTACCAGCTCGGTATGTCTACCTCCTTAGGTCTACTGGAGGTTGGCAGGAGAATCTGCATGAACTGAGGTTTACGGATGGGGCAGGGACCATTCCCTCCTCTCCCATAGACTGAATGCTTCACTTTCAGAAAGAGGAATTTTTGCAGAATGTAGCTGTGCTGATGGATTCTGGCATGCAAATGCACTCAGTCCATCTTCTTGCTCCTCAAGCATGAACTCTCTCTAACCCCTTTCCGCCCTGCTCATGCCTGTGATATGCATGGTGATGTTTGAGTGCAGTGTTCTGCAGTGTCATGGTAATCACAGAACACTAATTGCTCTAAATGATAAGAATCACTCACAGGGTACTTATTTCCATATATTAGCCTTCTGACTCCCTGCACACGTGCTCGCACGCACACACACACACACACATAATCACATGCACACATACACAAACCACACATACATGCACAGATACACATATGCACACGTATACACACATACACACATATATCAAAAGTTATTCACTAAACAAGGAATTCATTATCCAAAGAGCAAGTAAAAATATTTCACCACCTAAGCCCAGAACTCAACATGCCTTCCTTGGAAAATAATTTTTGTCATTGTTGTTGTTGGTTGTCCATAGGGAGTAATAGATAGAGTAGGGCGGGGTCAAATTCATGCTCCAAATCCTGAATACACTCAGTCTAAAACACCATTCTGAAATCATTTTCTAATTCATTGAGCCCATCAAGGAAGGGGAGGAGAGGTGGGGCAAACTACTATTCCCTGAGTTCTCTGTTGGCATGTTTCTAGTTAGTTATTGTTTTTATTTATATGTATTTATGTATGTCTACATAAGTATGTGTACCATGTGCATGTTGGCATCCTTGGAGCTCAGAGAAGTTCCCTGCAACTGGAATTGCAGGCAGTTGTAAGCATGATATGGTGCTGGGACATTCACTGAGACCCTCTGAAAAGCAAAATAAGGAATTTTAACTGCTGAGACATCACTCCAGCCTCCAATGTTGGGGAATTATTGTAGTTATCATCTGATCTAATATCTACAACTCCCCCCCCAAAAAAGAGACATATTCCCTTCTTTTAGCAGGTAAAGAAACTAAGGCACAAGGAGATTGCATGCTGTCCTGGTTAATCTCAATTGACAACTTGATGTGATCTAGGATCACCTGGGAGGTGAGCCTCTCAACATGCCTGGGAGGATTATCTTGCTCACATTAATTAATTGCTATGGAAAGACATGCCCACTTTGGGTAGCATGATCCCTGGGATCCTGGACCAAATGAAGAGAAGAAACTGAGCTGAACACAGGCCTTCATCGCTCTCTGCTTCATGCCTGCAGATGCCATTTGACCAGTTATCAAAAGCTTCTCTGCGACTTCCCTGCTATTGATGGATGCTATGGTGGACTGTAGCCTCCAATGGTGAGCCATAACAAATCCTCCTTCCCTTAAGTTGCTTTTGTCAGGGTATCTTATGGAAGCACTAGGAAAATGAGCTAGTTCATAGCTAATGAGACACAAAACCAGCACCCAAGTTTAACAGTTCTGTCTTTCAGAGTCCCAGGATGTATAAAACCCCTAAAGTGGATAGTGTATTACTTCAGAAAGAAGGACCAGATCTCCCAAACAAACCCAGATAAAATCAGGGGCTGAAGAGAGGTGATAGTCAGCAAAGTATTTGCTACACAACACAAGGATCTGAGTCTGATCCCAACACCCACAGAAAAATAAAACAGCATGGTGGCATACGCTTGTGACCCCAGCATTAGAGAGGCAGAGATGGGAAGATCCCTGAAGCTCGCTGGATCCAGTGTAGCCAATCATCAAGCTCTAGGCCAGTGGGAACCCAATCTCGGAAAACCCAGTGTTGACACCTGGTCTTTATGTATGTTCATGTGCACATATGTACATGCCCATTTATACATGCATACACAAAACTCAGATTTAAAAAATAAATTAGTAAAGTTACAGGACACGAAGTCAACAAATCAAATCAGTTGTGTTTTTATACACTTACAATGAGCTACATGTTTTATACACTTACAGTTAGCTACCTGAGATAGAGAAAAGTGGTCCCATTTATAATAGTATCAAAAATCATGAGATACTTAGTAATGAAGTAAATCAAAGAAATGAGAGGTGTGCACACTAAAAGCCAGGATATAATGATGAAATAAATAAAAAAAGACAAAATATCTCATAGTCACAAACTGGAAGAATTAATATTACTAAAATGGACCCAAAATAGTGTCCTGATTCTATGATATCTTTATGAAATGGCATTTTTTACAAAAAAATAAATATATATAATTATATTGTATTTATTAGGAAAAATAAATGACTATAATGGCCAAAAATCTTGAGGAAGAACAAAATGCAAGGTGTACATCCTAACTTCAAAATATCTTGCAAAACTGACATAGTTAAAATACTAATAGCAGAGAAAATTAAATGCAATCATGTTGTCCAATTGTGCTGAGCTATCTTCTCCTTTCTTAAACTGTTCAAGGTCCCCTGCCTAGCGAATGGTGCCCAAATGGGATCAGTCTTTCTACAAGAATTAACATTCAAGGCAGTCCCCCAAGACAAGCCCACAGCCAACCTGATAGATACATAGTTCCTTATAAAAATCCTCTTCCCAGGTGATTCTAGGCTGAGTCAAGTTGGCAGTTTAAACTAACCACTACAATACAGAAACAACTAGCTGTCAGTCAACAAACAAATGGAGTAAGAAATGGTGGCACATACAAATAATGAAATATTATTTGGTCTTTATAAAGGAGGAAGTCTGACACCTTCCATTTATATTAATAGATCTGGAACACAATGTATTAAATGAGATAAATCAGTCATGGAACAAGAAATGTTGCATAGCTCTACTTACATGAAGTATCTAAGAGAGCCATCTTACAAAGGCAGAAAATAGAACTTCGGTTGTTCTGAGATACCATGAGGAGGAAATGGAAAATTACTTTAATGAGTATAAATTTATAACATGAAGAAAAATTCAAGATATTTGTTTTATAACATACTGCCTGTTGTGGTTGAATCTGAACTGTCCCCTTAAGCTTGATCCCCAGTTTAAGGAAGTTATTGACCCTTTACACATCCTTGTTAGAGGAAGTCTCTAGAGGTTTTATAGCCTGGTTCTCTCTCTCTTTCTCCTTCTCTCTCTCTCTCTCTCTCTCTCTCTCTCTCTTTCTCTTTCTCTCTCTGTCACCATGCCTGCTTGTTGCTATGCCTTCCCTGTCATGGAGGGCTCTGTCCCTTTGGAAACCAAAATAAACCCTTTTTTCTCTAGGTTATTTTTGGTCATGGTATGTTGCGACAGCAACAGACAGGTAACTAATGCATTGCCAAAGATAAAACATTTAAAATCCATGGAAAGGGAAATCCGAGCAGCCACTACTTGCTAAGCTGAGTACACCCAACTTCTGGAACCTCTAAAGAGAGCAGTTATAACTCCATTCCTCTGCCTTCTGCCATGAAGGATTTGCTATCCATCAACAAGTAACGAGTGTGCTAGTGGCAAAGAGAACAGTTCAATCTTATAATAGGAAGTGAACAATTACTTAAACCAGCCATAGTGACACAGGCCTATCAGCCCAAATACTGTGGAGACTGAGGCAGAAGGATCACGAGCTCAAAGCCTGCGGGGGCTACAGCTTGAGCTCAAGACCACCTCTGGCAATTTAGTAGTATCCTGTCTCAAAAGACAAGTAAAGAACAGCCAACAGTGTAGCCCAATGGTGGAGTGCTTGGTTAGCATGCACAGGACTCTGGGTTCAATGCCTAGTGTGGCAGAAAATAAAATATAAACTAAAGTATGTACACGCATGCAAAAGGACCACTCAGTGACAATAAGCAGTATATTAGCTTGTGCTCTGAGAGGGGAAGACGAATGTGGCTAACTCTCCTCCCTCCCTCAGACACTGGGTAGTCTTTCATCCCTGACATGGAGCAAAATCCAAGCCAGCTTTTTTGGAGAAAGGGGGCAAAACCACTCTAAGCTCTTCAGACACCATTAATTTCTGTGTCCTGACTACCTGTGTGTAGATCTGCGCAACAGCCCTCCGCATCTCACCAGTTTAAAGTAGAGTGTCAACCTCTGAGCAGCATTTCGCTACGCTTACTGAAATGAGTCTGTGATCCCCAAAGTGGCATACTGGGCCCCCACCTGAGGTGCATCGCCCTTACTCCTCTTCAAAGAGCACACAGTTCACATGCTGTCCAAAGACTGTCATTAGATGCCACTTGCAGACGGGTGGATGTGTGGGTGCCGACAGCACTGACAGGCGACCACAAGGTGGGAGGAGGGTCTCGCCACAGAAACACGCTTTGTCTCTGAAATAAATGGAGAAAGTGGTGTTGGGCTTGGGATCTGCCTTCTTAATGCACTGAACTCCGAGGCTCCTGTCTTTCAGCATTTCCTAAAAGGCCTGTGGAGCTTAGCTTGATAGACAAGCCTCCATATTGAAGTACTTTTAGCTGTTTAAGCTGTCCTCTTCTAACAGGGGTCAAAGGGCATGAAAGATCTCCTCAGAAGGTTAGAAAAGGAATCATTAAAAAGAGGAGGAGAGGGGTGAAAGGTCAGCTTCTTTCCCTAATGGGCACCTCCCCAAGGCCCAGGCACTGGCTTCCTCCAACCCGAGGTGACTTGATTAACGCTTTCCTGAGAAGGACATAGGGAAGCAGGAGGAGCCGTCATCAAAGATGTGCAGAGGAAAACAGACACAATAGAAGTCTGGTTGTGAAGTAAATTCCATCCATGACATGAACTCCAAATACCACCCAGCTGCAATGAACCAGGCAGAAGAAACCGTTGGCATCTTTATGTATTTTGCATCTGTTTCGAAGCTTATGTCCTTCAACGGTAAACATTCCCTGTATAAGGACAGGTTTGGGAGCGAACATCCATCTTTGCACACAGCACAGACATGGGGGCAGTGAAGGCTCTCACAGATTTTTAGTCAACAAGCAATAAACTGCATTTGCACCCACACACCTATTCCTCACACCCCATCTGGTAATGTTCCCACGTTTCCAAGAAAGAAATCAATAGCAATAATCTTTGAGGGACTCATCGGGTGTGTGGTTTATCACACTGCCATTTGGAGCGAGGGAAAAATGTCCCTTTCATACTTAAAGCAAAAGATTGTTCTCTCTGTATATGTATTTATAAAGAAATTGCAAAATTATTACTAGGGGAAAAGAGGTTTGAGGGGGAGATTCACTCAATTAAAATATATGTGAGAAAATAGATTCTAGCAGAGCCTAAATGTTAGCGGCTTATAACTGAAACGTTTCCAGTCTACCAATTCCCATCATCTTCAGACTATTTCTTTTTAAAAGGCAGCTATAGATGCATGTCGAGGCAGCTTCTCAGAGAGAGAAGTCTTCCTGTGTGTGGCAAGCAGGGCAGGGAGAACAAACACCCCCACG
The DNA here is from genome assembly GCA_019843965.1 of Rhynchomys soricoides. Lineage (NCBI taxonomy): Eukaryota > Metazoa > Chordata > Mammalia > Rodentia > Muridae > Rhynchomys > Rhynchomys soricoides. Next base: position 2,260,696 of record JADRCH010000036.1, on the reverse strand, counting down.
CCCAGACTCCGAAATTTAGAACTGGTGTTGTATGCACGAAGGAAGGAAGTAGCACTCTTTGTTTCTGAGCTTAGTTATTGCAGACCTTGTCTGGAATCTGCTATCGAAGCCACCCTGAACTTTCCACTGATCAATGCCGGTGCCTCTGCAGCATGAAAGAGTGGCCATTGGACAAGCCACCAGCAACGCAGGAAAGCCAGCTGCCCACAAGCCTTGTAAAAAATGAGCCAGAGCTCTGGATGCTCCAGCCTGGGGATGTACCTCCACCTCCATCCCTCTAAAATGGTAGAGAGTGACAGAACATCTGCAAATTGGAATGTTACAGAAGTGGGAGGGGGAAGGTCAAAAGCAGAGAGCCCGATTGCGGTGAAGTGAGCAGACACGGTGGGGTGGAAACACACCGAAGGGGAGTGGAAAAGGAAACAAGGAGAGGGGTCATATTTCTTCCCGGCAATGTGACAGATAAAAAGTTGCCTTTGTTTTTCTGTGCAAATAAACTTTACTTCAGAGATGGTAGGGGTAGTTGATGTCCCATAAAATAAGCTTTGTTTTCTGTGGTGACAACTTGAGACAGGGTGGGAGTAGAAGCTGGGTAATAACCATCTTTTCCATTATTTTTGTCAATATTTTTGTTATTTTGTGGAGAGATGGCTGGGGAAAGTCTAGACAAATGCTATTAAGAATGAGGGCTGAGCGAAAGGGTGGAATCAAATTGTTTAGCAGCTCATGTTGGGAAGCCTGTGTCACTGCAGTAGGCTGGAACAGGATGCTTAAATGTTTAAAGACACTGTGCAAACACTGTCCCCAAGTTCTGGACTTATAAGGGGGGAGAGGCACTAAATGGGAAGTTCCATCTTTTAGTGTGTGTGTGTGTGTGTGTGTGTGTGTGTGTGTATGCTTCTGTGCATGTCTGTGTGTATATGCCTTTGTGTATCTATTTCTGTGTCACTCTGTGTGTGTGACTCCGTGAATGTGACTCTGTATGTGTGTATGTCTGTATGTGTATGTATAACTCTGTATGTGCACCTCTATGTGTGTGTGTGCCTCTGTGTGTGTCTCTCTGTGTATGTGACTCTGTGTATGTGTATGTGTGTGAGAGAGAGGGGGGAGGGAGAGAGAGAGAGACTCTGTGTACGTGCGCCTCTATATGTATGTGTGCCTCTGTGTGTATGTACTTCTGGGGAGTGGGGAGGGTGTTTAGGAGTCTGTCTTCATGTCCTTTCCACCACTGTTTTTTGTTTGTTTGCTTGCTTGCTTGTTTTGAGACAGGGTCTCTCACTACTCTGGAACTTTGCCATGAATGCTAGGCTAACTGGCCTCAGAGCTTCTAAGGATCTGCCTGTTTTTGCCTCCCACCTCCCACCTCCCACCTCCCACCTCCCACTCCCACTCCCACCTCCCATCTAGGATTACAGGAATGTACCATTATACCCGGTTTCTTACATAGGTTCTAGAGATCCAAATTCTGTCAAGCAGATACCTACTAACCAAGCCCAGCCCATGTATAGCCTCTGAGAGAGAACACCAGCAAGCCCTCAAGAGCTGTTGCAATCCAGTGCCTCCTAGACAACCACAGCCAGCCATTAAAACCCATGAGGAGTGGGCCCATGAACCATGATCCTCTGTCTATTTCAGTCCACATGTACCAAAGATGAGCTCTGAACTCTGTTTGCTTAGCCCAAATGCCCTTGCCTATAGTCCTGGCTCTAGGCTTCAGTATAGTAGACATCCAAATGTTTGTTGAATGACTAGATGTAAAGAATAAAGATGAACAAAGGGCTTTGGTCCTAAGCAGTGCCTAAAAGCTCACAGTAGACTCCTCCAGCCTCTGCTCTGGCTGTAGTCTGCCTGCCCAACTCATGCTTCCTAGAAAGCCACTGCTACCGTCATAACCACAGTCAAGCATGCGGTACCCAGCAAGGACGCACTTTGGGTTGGCATCATGAGAGGCTCTCCACTGCTCCAGGTTGCTTGGCTCCTCTGTAAAGCCTGGCCTTCCTGTCCCTGGGTTTAAAATAGCATTGCCACAGGTGTCCCAGCTGTAGACCCAAGGCAGAGTGGCTTGTCTGATCCTGAAGCTCCCAGCTGGTCCTGAGTACAGTTCTGTCCTCACTTACAAGCTCCCTCCACATATAGCTGTCATCACTTCCCAGAATGCCATTCAGGTAGCAACCCTTCCTCACTCCAACTGTTCCCCAGTCCTGATTGCCCCCAGCAGGGTAGCTACAATCAGAACTGCAACTTAGACCTACAGGTCCAGGTCCAGTGAACAATACCACTTCCTGACCATATTGTGCACTGAACCACACACAGACATTGTCGAAGAGAACTGAAATACCCCTGTCTTTATTCCGGATGTTTGCACAAGCAGTACCTTATATGCTTTGGAAGAGTCGGTGGGGATGTAGAAGCTACAGGGAGACCATAGTCGTTTTCCTCGCAAAGACATTGAGTTTCTTTCCAGTTGCTAGTATCATGATACCACTAACTGATTAAGTTAGGCTGAAAGAGGGATTATTTGGGCTCACAGTCTGGCCCAAAGTCAGGCAGCCACATCTGCTGATGACCTTCATGCTGTGACAATCCCAAGGCAAATACAGGAAGCACATGTGAATCATGGACTCCCTCCTTCTTATAAAGCCACCAGTATTCGATTATGGGACTCTACCCAGTGACTATATAATCTTAACCACTGCCTCCCAAAGGTCCAAATTGTACACATCAGAGTCAAATTAAGTTCATACCCATTTAATACATTAAACAGAGATTAAATTTCAGCATGAATTTTCTGAGGGGACAAATCATATTCAAACCATAGCAGACACCAAAATCAGCAGTCAGACTTGGCACCAGCTCTACCCCTTTGGTCCCCAGTCAGGTACATTTCCATATTTAACACAAAATGTATCATCAGACAGTAGGACACCTGAAGTTACAATAGCTGAAATGTTTGGAACTTACCAGAGAACATGATGCTACACACATAGGCACATGCACACATGCACACACACACAATACATGCACACTCATGCACACCCATATACACACACATGTCCTCACAAGCACATAGGCCCATGTGTGCCCAAGAAGAAAAGCGTATAGATAGGCTCTGTCACTCACTGGGTAAACTTTCAAAGTCAGAGCAAGGCAACTCAGCTATCTTTGGATAAGCACATAAGCAAGCCCCGGAGTACTTCCTAAAGGCAGCTGTTCCCTCTGTATCCCAATTCTCAGCGGCAGAAATAATTCTGTCCTGCATGGGATATCAACAATGTCTACATCTTTGTTAGTTACAACCTTTGGTGCTGTCATCCTCAACTGGGTAGAGACCAGAGATGCTGTTCAATATTCCCATCCCAAAGACACATTTTATCCCCAGTGACACTGCAAAGTTGAGAAGCTTGGCGATACATTCCACATTCAAGCAGCCACTGTGATGGACCTCACACCTCTCCACAAATGCATGAAGAAATCTGAAGCATCCGAGGGGAAGCTACAGTCTAAGAAGGCGGGCTCCTTCAATCCAGACTGTGTTTCTTATCCTCACCTCCATCTCCAGAGACAAAAAGAAAAGGTGCCGATAACAGTCCCTCAGTCCTCCTCATGTCTGTGTGTATATGCCCATGCTTGTGTGTTGTCCACCCTTGTCTCTTGAGACATATTGTCTCACTGACCTGAGGCTTACTCATAAGGCTAAGCTTGCTGGCGAGCAAGCCCCATGAATCTACCTGTCTTCATCTCTTCAGCGTTGAGATTAGAGGTATGTACCACCATTCCTGGATTTTTCTTCATTAATTAATTTATTTGCTTTATATCCACATCGCATCCCCCCTTCCTTCTCTCCTCCAAGTCCCACCCTCATAAGTACCTCTCTCCATTACCCCCTCCCCTTGAGTATCAACCCACCCTAATCTTTGATGTGTTAGGACTAAGCTCACCCTCTCCCATTGAAGCCCAACAAAACAGTCCAGCTAAGGGAAGGGAATCCAAAAGCAGGCAAAAAGAATCAGAGACAGTCCCCACTCCAGTTGTTGGGATTCACATGAAGACCAAGCTGAACATCTGCTACAAATGTGTAGGAGACCTAGGTCCAGCCCCTGTATGTTCTTTGATTGATGGTTCAGTCTCCATGAGCCCCCATGGGCCCAGGTTACTTGACTCTGTAAGACTTCTTGTGACGTCTTTGACTCCTCCAGCTTGCCCAATCCTATCCCCAAATCTTCCACAAAACTCCACGAGCTCTGCTTGATGTTTGGCTGTGGGTCTCTTCATCTGTTGCCATCAGCTGCTGGAAGAAGCCTTTCAGGAAACAGTTGTGTTAGGCTCCTGTCTGCAAGCATATTAGAGGATCATTAGTATTGTCAGAGTCTGGCTCTCTCTCATGTCATGGGTCTCAAGTTGCACCAGTCATTGGTTGACCATTCCCTCAATCTCTCCTCCATCTTTACCTTCATATCTTGTAGACAGGACAAATTTCGAATCTAAGGTTTTGTGGGTAGATTGCCGTTCTTATCCCTCCACTGGGAGGGCAGCCTGGCTAATAGATGTGGTTGCTTCAATCTCTGTAGCCCCTACTGTTAGGAGTCTCAATTAGCATCACCTCGATAGACTCCTGGGAGCCTTCACGTCCCAGGTCTCTGGCTTGTTCCAGAGATGCCCACATACACTAATTTCTACTCTATCTCCCAGGCCTTTCCTGCTCCCCTTTCACATCTGACCCCCATTCTTGTTACCCTCAGTTACCTCTGTCCATCCACCTCCAATATCTATTTTATTTCCCCTTCTGAAAAAGATTCAAGTATCTGCCCTCGGCCCTCCTCATTACTTACTTTGGATCTTTGGATTGTAACAGAGTTATCTACTACCATGCATGGTTACCTTACTCGAGATGGTCTTTTCCAGTTCTATTCATTTGCCTGAAATTTTCATGATATCTTTGTTTTTAATAGCTGAATAGTATTCCATTGTGTAAATGAACCACAGTTCATTTCTATCCGTTGAGAGACATTTAGATTGTTTCCAAATTCTAGCTATTACAAATAAAGCTGCTATGAACAAAGTTGAACAAGTGTCCTTGTGGTATGGAGGGGCATCTTTTAGGTATGTCCAGGCATGATAAAGCTGGGTCTTGAGGTAGAACTATACCCAATTTCCTGAGAAAGCACCAGCTTGATTTCCAGAGTGGTTGTACACGCTTTGTCCTCCCACCAGCAGTGGAGGAGTCTTACTGTTGCTCCACATCCTCTCCAGCATGAGCTGTCACCTGAGTTTTTGATCTTAGCCATTCTGATGAGTGTAGGATCAAATCTCAAAGTCATTTTGATTTGCATTTCTCTGATGACTAAGGAAACTGAACATTTTTAAGTGCTTCTCAGCTATCAGAGAGTCCTCTGTTGAGGATTTTCTGTTTAGCTCTGTATCCCATTTTCAATTGGTTTATTTGGTTTATTTGTGTCTAATTTCTTGAGTTTTTATATATTTGGGATATTAGTCCTCTGTCAGATACAGGGTTGATGAAGATCTTTTCCCATTCTATAGGCTGCCATTTTGTCCTATTGATGGTGTCCTTTGCTGTAAAGAATTTTTTCAGTTTTGTGAGGGCCCATTTATTAGTTGTTGACCTTAGAGCCTGAGCCACTGGTGTTCTGTTAAGGAAATTGTCTCTGCACCAATGTGTTCAAGGCTATTCCCCACATTCCTCTTCTATGATGTTAAAGTCTTTGATCCACTTGGACTTGAATTTGGTGCAGGATGGTAAATATGATTCTATTTGCCTTCTTCTACATGCAGATATCCAGTTAGATCAGCACCATTTATTGAAGATGCTTTCATTTTTCCATTGTATGGTTTTGGCTTCTTTGTCAAAAATCAAATGTCTGTAGTATGTGGGTTTATTTCTGGGTCTTTGATTCTATTCCACTGATCAACCTCTCGGTTTTTATACCAATACATGCACTTTTTACTACTATTGCTCAGTAGTACAGCTTGAAATCAGGGATAGAGATACCTCCAGAATTCTTTATTATAAAGGATTGTTTTAGCTATCCTGGATATTTGGTTTTCCATATGAAGGTGAGAATTGCTCTTTCCATGTCTCTGAAGAATTGTGTTGAAATTTCAATGAAAATTGTGTTGAATCTGTATATTACTTTTGGTAAGATGACCATTTTCACTATGTTAATCCTACCTATCCATGGGCATGGGAGATCTTTCCATCTTCTGATATCTTCCTCAATTTCTTTCTTCAGAGACTTAAAGTTCTTGTCATACAGGTCTTTCACTTGCTTGGTTAGAGTTATACCAATATATTTTATATTATTTTGGGGCTATTATGAAAGGTGTTGTTTCCCTAATTCTTTCTTAGCTTGTTTTTCAATGTATAAAGGAAGGCTGTTGATTTTTTTTGTTAATTAATTTTCTATCTGGCCCTTTTGTTGACCATGTTTATCAGCTGTTGGAGTTCTCTGGTCGAATTTTGGGGGTCACTTATGTATATAATTATAACATCTGTGAATGGTGATACTTTGACTTCTTCCTTTCCAATTTATAACCCCTTGATTTCCTTTTGTTGTCTTATGGTTCTAGCTATAACATCAATTACTATGTTGAATAGATGCAGAAGAGTGGGGAGCCTTGTCTTGTCCCTGATTTTAGTGGAATTGCTTTAATATTCTCTCCATTTAATTTTATGTTGGCTATTGGCTTGCTGTGTTTTGACTTAATTATGTTTAGATATGCACCTTGTATCTATGACATCTCCAAGACTTTTAACATAAAGAAATGTTGTATTTTGTCAATGGATTTTTAAGCATCTACTGAGATGATTATGTGACTTTTTTCTTTCAATTTGTTTATGTGGTAGACTACGTTGATAGACTTTTACATATTGAACCATCCTTGCATTCCTGAGATGAAGTCTATTTAATCATGGTGGATGAGGTTTTTGATGTGTTCTTGGATTCAGATTGTGAGTATTTTGTTGAGTATTTTTGAATCAATATTCGTATGGGAAATTGGTCTGAAATTCTCTTTCTTTGTTGAATCTCTGGGTGGTTTTGGTATCAGGGTGACTGTCAAATTTGTCATCAAATGAATTTGGCAATGTTTTTTCTGTTTCTATCTTGTAAAACAGTTTGAGGAGTATTAGTATTAGCTCTTCTTTGAAAGTCTGAAAGAATTCTGAGATAAAGCCATCTGGCCCTGGGCTGATTTTGGTTGGGAGGCTTTAAATGACTGCTTTTATTTCCTTAGAGCTTATAGGACTATTTAAATTGTTTATCTGATCATGATTTAATTTTGGTAATTGGTATTTGTCTAGAAAATCATCCATTTTGTTTAGATTTTCCAATTTTGTGGAGTACTGGCTTTTGAAGTAAAACTTAATAATTCCTTAGATTTCCTCAGTATCTGTTATTATTGTCTCCTTTTTCATTTCTGATTTTGTTGATTTGGATACTGTCTCTCTGGCTAAAGGTTTGTCTATCATGTTATTTTCTCAAAAAAAATTTTTTTTGTTTCATTGATCCTTTGTATTGTTCTCTTTGTTTCTAATTTATTGATTTCAGCCCTGAGTTTGACTATTTTCTGTCATCTACTCCTCTTGAGTGTGTTTGCTTCTTTTTGGTCTAGAGCTTTCAGGTGTGCTTTCAACTTGCTAGTAGTATGAGAACTCTTCAATTTCTTTATGAAGGCACTTAATGCTATGAAATTTCCTCTTAGCACTGCTTTTATTGTGTCCCTTATGTATAGACATGTTGTCCTTCATTTTCATTAAACTTTAAAAAGTCTTTAATGTCTTTAGAAAGGTTTTTTATTTCTTCTTTGATTCAGTGGTCATTGAGTAGAGAGTTGTTTAATTTCCATGAGTTTGTAGGCTTTCTGTTGTTTCTGTTGTTGTTGAAGTCCAGTTTTAATCCACAGTGGTCTAATAAGATACAAGAGATTTTTTTCAATTTTGTTGTATCTATTGAGGCTTGCTTTGTGACCAACTATATAGTCAGTTTTGGAGAAAGTTCCATGAGGTGCTGAGAAGAAGGTATACTTTTGTGATTGAGTAAACTGTTCTGTGGATATGTTAAGTCCATTTGATTCATAACCTCTATTAGTTTCATTATTTCTCTGTTTAGTTTTGTCTTGATGACCTGTCCATTGGTGAGAGTGGGGTGTTGGAGTCTACCACTATTAATGTTAAATGTGTGATTTAAGCTTTAGTAATGTTTCATTTACAAATGTCAGTGCCTTTGTATTTTGGGCATACATGTTCAGAATTGAGACATCATCTGGGTGGATTTTTCCTTTTATGAGTATGAAGTGTCCTTCCTCATCTCTTTATATTATTTTTCATTGATAGTTTATCTTATGAGATATTAGAATGGCTTCTCCAGCTTGTTTTTGGGGGTCCATTTTCTTGGAAAACCTTTTTCCAGCCTTCTACTCTGAGTTAATATCTACTTTTTTACAAGGTGCGTTTCTTGTGTGCAGCAGAATGATGGATCATGTTTTCCATATCCATTCTGTTAGCCTATGTCTTTTTATTGGGGAACTGAGTCCACTGATACTCAGAATTATTAATGACCAGTGATTGTTGATTCCTGTTATTTTGATGTTGGTAGTGGTAGTGTGTGTGTGTGTGTGTGTGTGTGTGTGTGTGTGTGTGTGTTTTCTTTCCTTTGGTTTGATGGTACGGGGTTATTTATTTCCTGTGTTTTCTTGGGTGTAGTTACCCTCCTTGTGTTGGACTTTTCTTTCTAGTATCTTCTGCAGGACTGAATTTGTAGATAGATATTGTTTAAATTTTATTTTGTCGTGGAATATCTTGTTGTATAAATCTGTGGTGATTGAAAGTTTTGTGGGGAATAGTACTCTGGGCTGACTGTGGGTTCTTAGAGTCTGTGAGACATCTGCCCAGGCCTTTCTACTTTTTGAGTCTCTATTGAGAAGTCGGGTGTAATTCTGATAGCTCTACCTTTATATGCTACTTGGCCTTTTTCCCTTGCAGCTTTTTATATTCTTTCCTTGTTCTGTACAATAGTTTTGATTATTATGCAGCAGAAGTATTTTCTTTTCTGGCCCAATCTTTTTGGTGTTTTGTAAGTTTCTTGTAGTTTATAGGCATATTATTATTATTTTAGGTTGGGGAAATTTTCTTCTATGATTTTGTTGAAAATATTTTCTGGATCTTGTAACTGAGTACCTTTTCCTTCTTCTATTCCTATTATTCTTAGGCTTGGTGTTTTCGTGGTGGCCCAAATTTCTTGAATGTTTTGTGTCATGAGCTTTTTAGATTTAGCATTTTCTTTGACTGATATATCAACTTCTTCAATTGTATCTTCTATGCCTGAGATTCTCACCTCCATCTCTTGTATTCTATTGGTGATACTTGCATCTGAAGTTTTTGTTCTCTTCCCCAGGTTTTCCACCTCCAGGATTCCCTCAGTTTATGTTTTCTTTATTGCTTCTATTTCCATTTTCCTCTCTTGAACAGTTTTATTTACTTCAGCCATTTGATTGTACTTTCCTGTATTTATTTAAGGGATTTATTCATTTCCTTCCTAAAGACCTCTATCATCTCTATAAGATTGGATTTAAAGTCATCTTCTTGTGCTTTGGCTGTGTTGGGATATCCAAGGCTTGCTGTAGTAGGGTAGTTGTGCACTAGTAGTGCCATATTGCCCTAGCTCTTGTTGATTTTGTTCTTATGATGTAGCCATCTTGTTGTCCCTGGTGTTAGCTGGATGTTCCTGATGCCAGTAGGACTCCTTAAGGAGACAGGAAGAGCTGTGGGCTTGACATAGATCTCAGGGAACAGCATCCTGCTTACCTCTGCTGGCTGTGCCCCAGATAGACCTGGCAGGCAGGGGATTGACAAGGAAGGGGTATAAACTGGATGTCCCAGGGGCCCTGCAAAGCTCCTCCCTGGATATTTTTAAACATATGTTCCAGGGATCAATTCATGTTCTCATGCTTAAAAGCCAGGCTCTTTATCAACTGTGAAATCCCCCCCCCCCAGACCACTACAATCCCTTTCATTTTCAATAATGTAGCTAAGGGACTCAGTCAAGGGTCTTCAGTGCCTAGTTAAGGAGAGGATAATCTCAGAAAAAGGATGCTGAGAAGGAAGAACAAAGCCTAGAGTCACTTTCTCATGGCTGCAGGCCTCCTCTGGCAAGGTACTGGTAGTCGTCTAGTAGAAGCCCAGCTGAGCCCTTTCCCTATTTGATCCTGTTTAGATGACCATCACTATGCCTTCCTGATATTTCTCCCCACAGAGACTTCTGGGAACAAGAAACTATCACCTTCAGGAACCTCTTTCCCTTCCTTCCTACCTGCATCCCTGTGATCTCCTTCAGTGCCTTCCTCAATTCTAAACTTGAGAAGCCACTATCAAAAGATAAAGTAGAAGACCTTTTTGGGGGACCCCACCTTCACTGATACAAAAATAGAAAAATAGAAAAATATAAAATATAAGCCATCAGAGACATCAGAGAGCACTAGAGCTCCACTCTCCCTAAGGTGAGGCAGGGGACACAGTGCACTACTCTGGAAAGCATTGACTTAAGCCTAGTTAGGCTCATGCCTACCTTCCTATGCCTACCTCTACAGCACATGCTTATAGGAGAAGGAGGCCTACAAGCTCAACCAAGGGAAAGCAGAACCAGACAGACAAATCATGTCCTGGACAGAATGGATGGAAATTAGTCAAAGCTGGAAAAACATTTCACCTTCTTTCATCCCCAATTAAATGTTCACTTGGTGCCTAACAAGAAAGTTCCATATCAGTCATTTACAGCTCAGTGTAAATAAATACCATGCCCAAGCAGAACAATTAGTGGTTAATCCAAGAAGCTATCATGCTCCAGCATATTGTTTGTAACTTTAATAGTAGCTGTCAAGGTTTGGTACATGCGTTGTAATCATTTCTTAGTTAACTCTCTCAGTTTCCCTTAGAGGTAAAATTGCTAGTATTCTTAGCATTGTTATTGTATAGGTAGGGAAACTGAAGCCCAAAGAAGCTCAAACAACTTCCCCAGCTGGTAGATGGCTAAGACAAGATGTCAGCCAGGACTGTGTGGCATCAAGATCTTACCTCTTCTATGTGGCTATAAGTTAGCCCTTATCCAAAAGCAATGAATGGAGAGTCAAAGTCCAGTGTAGCTGAGGATGGGGCAGGTTTTAAGCCTTCATAGTCATGGTGAGAAATAAATTAAACAGTATGCAGAACATTTATCTCTGTGCATGACCCATAATAGGCTTCCTAAAAGTGTTATTATTTTCACAAAGCCAGTGAGCCACGATATCATTAATTAAGCCATTTTCTCCAGCTTCAAGGTCTAGACAAGAGAACAATCAAAAGGAAAAGGCATGGGGCCAGAGTGAGGGCTCAGTGGATAAAACTGCTTTCTACTCATACAGTAGACCTAGATTCAGTTCCCAGCATCCTCCTCTGGTGGATCACCTCCTTACAACCACATCTAACTATATGGAATCTAACGCCCTCTTCTGGCCATTGCAGGCATCACACACACACATGTGCATACACACATACATATAAGTAAATTTTAAAATCTTTTAAAAGAAAGAACTACTATTTTAAAAAAATAGTTTGACTGTTTAGAAAGGAGCATTCCAAATTCAAGACATCTACCCAATATATAAACTAACACATCATGATAACTCTAACTCAGTGATTTTTCTTCTTTGATTGGTTGTGATACCTTCTCACCCTGTAGCTCAAGTTGCCTAGAACTCACAATCCTCCTGCCTCAATCTCTCTGGTGTTGGGATTATAGATGTGAGCCACAATGCCTAGCACAGACCATCTTGCTGATTAATACTAAACTTTATTCCTGTCTGCTTCATGGACTTCTGACTGACATCTCAAGTAGAATATTGTCTGTACTTTAGGAATTGAAAGAAGAGCTGATAATGACTCCACAAGTCTGAGCTAAATTTAAAAGTAGCATTGGAGACTTATGGTTTGAACATTATGTGAGTTTGGTCCTCAGCCAAAGAACCATTAAACCACTGAGTTTAACCAGGAGGATTTGTAGAGGTCACACAAGCCCTCTGCATCCAGAGGCATGAAAGTCCTCTGACTCCACTCAGCAACTAGCATCTACTGAAACACACTGCAGCTACATATTCCTTGCAAGGCATGCTGAAAAGACAAACCAAAATTGTGCTTCTGAGAAATCTACTCATTACAGATAACAATGAGCTTTACCCTCTTTATGGGAGGGGCATGAATGTGTGCACATAAAGCTAGAGGCTGAGGGCAGGTGTCTCCCTTCATCACTTTCCTCCTTTTTTACCCATGCTTTCTCACTAATCCTAGAACTCACAATTTCAACTGGACTGGCTGGCCAAGGACCCACATATACACCCCAGGCCTGTGATACAGAGGGATATTATTATACCCAGTTTTTATGTGGGTACAGGGCAGGGCCCTGTGCTTGCACATCAAGTACTTTACCTATGGAGCCAACTCCCCAGCCCTTGGTATTCCATTTTTATATTTAACACAATCTTACACATTTATATTTTATGTCACCAAAGCTGGAAGAAAGAGGCAGCAGTAACAAGAAGAGAATCAAAGAGAATAATAATTTTTATTTCAGCAAGATTTTGCAGTTTACAAAACACAGTGGCATCATCTATTTATAATCTAAAGGAAGCTATGATATCACTGGAAGGAGTTTCTTGCCACTAACATTATTTGAAGCTATAAGGCCAAGATAGATGTCTTCTTCCCAAAATATCAGCTTCCTTATTTTGCTACAGATGACAAGAGTCTCTAATTCCCTAAAGAACATACTGAGAAATTTTCCTTCAGAAACTCACAATCATATATTTTAACAGTGATTCTTCCATTACAACTTCCAAGTTCTAGAAGCAATGAGTACCTTACTCCCTCAGTGAGAAATCTAAATATGCCTAACACAGCATTAGACATGTATTATATGATCACTGATAAGTGATAAGTGTTGAAGCTGTGGGGCCTGTGAAAGAGTCTGCTCACGGTCAGCCTTGAAGATGATTCCCACCCTCCTTGTCGATATCAAGGAGCACGTGGTTTGAGCTGATGAGCCTTCAGAGCCTCTCCATTTGACACTAAACTCATAAACAGTTATTATGAGCTGAATTCTGTTCTGTTATCATGTTCATCTAAGCCCACCCTAAAGTGCCTACCCTACATCTGAGGCTTCCCTGCACAGCTTTTTGCGAAGCATCCTTGCATACTCCATGGACACTACAGTCCTCATGGTCTATGCAAATTAGACTTTGGGCTTTGCCATCATAGTGAATTCTGCCCTCAAACAATGAGCCAAAATAAACCTTTTCTTCCTTAAGATGCTCTGATCAGGTGTTTTGACACAGCAACGAGACAAGCATTCCTAATACCCATAGGTTTGGGGCCATGTTATCATCAATACTAATATGTCACAATGAGCCTATTTGTATAATTAATAGACACTAACAGTAAGTTAAGAAAAATGTCTTCCCTTAACTCCAGTATTTCTCCTACATGGCCCTGTCTTTGGACCGAGTCTTGGCAGTAGCATTTCCGATCCTGAGAAACAGAGCTGGTGCATCTTTGAGGCCCAAAGAGCATCAATGTTTGAGTCAGTAAGCACCCGCAGCAAACAGCTTTCACTTCTGTACTCAGCCTCACTCTATCACTTAGCCAAATGCAAATTCTATTTATTTCCTTGTATATCCTCCTGCTGTTCACATTAATTCACTTATAAGAGCTGCAGTTTCTCGAGCTCGTAGTTTAATGGTGTAATTGTTACTGTCTTAAACCAACAGTGCTCTGTTAAGCCAAGTCGTGTCCTGAGTCTAATGATTTCCAAGTGTGCTCATGTCCGTCTGTTCAGAACATGGAATTTAGGGGCAGGGTTCCAGCTGTGATACTAGACCAGCAGGGAGTCACCAAGTTTTATAACGTTCATATTCTAATGTACAAGATGATCATGTGTTGTTACCTAGGTTGCAAATTTGTTGATAAAATCATTTCGTAGCCACATATTTCATTAATCATAATACAGACATAGGAATCAGTTAACTGTCAATATCAGATATCTGATGTATTATTTGCTCCAGTATGCCAGTTAGTTTTCCTGTTACTATGACCTGAAAGACTCAAGGGAGGAAAGGTTTATCATGGTTCACAATTCCAAAAGGACACACCATCATGGCTCACACTTCCAAAGGACATACCTTCATGGTTCACATTTCCAAAGGGACACACCACCATGGATCACAGAAGTTCCAAAGGGACATACCTTCATGGCTCACACTTCCAAAGGGACACACTATCATAGCTCACACTTCCAAAGGGACACACTATCATGGCTCACGCTTCCAAAGGACACACCATCATGGCTCACAACAGTTCCAAAGGGACACATCATCATGGCAGTGGAGATATTGGGTAATCATCCCTATGACACTACTAGTTTCCCATAACACTGGACAGGAGGGTTAGACTAGATCAGGAAACAAGAGTAACCTTCAAAGCCTGGCTCTGAGATGTCTGTATCCTCCAGGGAGGACTCATATCCCAGAATTCCCACAACCTTCCTAAAACAACACCAGCAGCTGGGACCAAGTGTTCAAACACATTGGAGAATTTCACATTCAAACCATAGCTGTCTGGAAGTCTGGAAACTGTTTTACTCAAAATAGATACTCTCTCTCTTGCATGCACTCTCTCTCTCTCTCACTCTCTCCCTCTTGCTCTGCTCTGCTCTTTTTTTTTTAACTAAATAATTTGAAATTTTAATATAATAACTGTGTGTGGAACTTGCTAATCCGTAATTACAAAGCATGTATATTTTTCAAGTGCATTTTGAATGTTACCTGTGGATGTTCCTTTATAATAATATGTCCTTAAGCTTCATTCTTCAAAATTGCTTTCAGCTCATTTTGGTTATTTCTGTGTTTTTGTTTCCAAATGAATAGAAGTAGTAGTTGGGGTCTCAGCTCTCTGGATCGTGTTGTGGACTGGTTTGCATATGTCGGTGATCCTGACTCATTTGTCCCAGGCAGAAACACAGCACACTCTTCCCTTCATTTCGTTCTTTGATTTCTCTTGATAATGTTTTGTGACGTGGTGGCTGTATTCAGGGAACCATAGCACTGATCTATAATGCTTCATTTAGCTGCCCTTCCACTTTCTATACACACAAGCAAGTTGTCTGTGAATAATATTTTTCTTTCTTTATGGTGTTTAGTCTGTCTTCGTCTTATGTTAATGACTAGAACCTCCCAAATGACAACGGGTAGCATTCTTAATAGCACAGATTTTATTCCCCTTTCTTTTTTTTTTTTTTTAATAATATAAAACCTTTTATTCAATAAGGCTTAGATTTTTCTGTCTCCAATGTCTTATCTTAATTTTTTCAATTTTCAATTGTACTTTACAATCTGCTCTGCTCTTAATTAGCAATTTCTGATAATAATGGGAGCCCAGCCCTCTTCTTATGACCTTCCCTTGCACAGGACACTGCTACCGATGGTTGCACTATCATCCACAACTCAGCAGTCTCAGAATCAACCTCACTCCCCTGGGTGTTAGCTGGGCTCCTGGCTATCCTAGGCAAATATGCCTTCTAAGACCACTGAAGCTGACAAGGTTCCCCTTTCTCAAATGCCTCAGCAGCACCTGTCCCTTGAGCTTGTAGGGTCTATTACCTGCAATTTTCACTGGTTCACATTGTTCCAGTTAGCTCACAAGGATTTGGGATGGCAATAATTATCTACTGCTTCTCACTTCTTCCTGACTGTCTCCATCCCCAGATATTTGCCATAAGAGCCCGCACCCACCATGCTGTGCTCATGACAGACATCACCAATCAAATGCCAGATTCAGATTTGATTCTTAATCTTTTTCAACACAACATTTCAGTCAACAACATCCAATCAGATAAAAATGGCTTCAAGTTTAAAATCTGTTCCCTAATACTTGAATAAACACACTTGTGCTTTAATCCATTTCTGTTACATTGATTGAATTTTGGCTTCTGTAGCAAGATGGCTACAAAATTCTTAAAATAATTTTATAGTAAGTATGAGCAATTAGCACTAAGTAAGGGCTATATAGAAGAGAGTTTGAAGTTTCATCAATAAAATCTGCTAAATTCCAGCATATGCTAAAGATATAGGAAGCTAAAAAGAACATTCTCACCACCCTTAAAATGAAAATAAAAAGATAATATTTAATCATTTGAATCATAATTTTTTCTATTATAAAAGTCAAATTATATTATTGTACATAATTAGGATCATAATTTTTCTAGAATCCCTGAGTCTGCTGAAGGATACAAAGCAAATGAGCAGCCTGAAACCTCAGGAAAAACAGGGGCTGCCAAGAAGGAGAACATGACACTGGTTTACCTGGCACAAAGACAGAGCACCTGCAAATTGTAGAGAGAATTTACCTAAAATCTTAACCAATTGCTAAACAGTGAAGGGAGACACCTGTGAAATGCGAGGACCCTGCAAGCCAATGAAGCTTTAGCAAATACAGACCTCCTACTGTGGACTGAATCTACAGATGTCCCTGATAATTTATACTTTAGACAGCTTGTGTGAGATGACTGGTTCATGAGGGCTTTAGCTTCATGACAGTTTCATCCACTGGTAAGTTCATAGCTGAACTGATTATAACAAGGCGGAGCCTAAGGCTGGGAAGAGGGCTACGTGGGTAAAGGTGCTTGCTGACAAGACTGATGATCTGAGTTTTACTCCTGGAACCCACATTACAGGAGAGAACAGACTCTTGCAAGTCATCCTCTGGCCTCTACACATGAAATAATTTAAATTTTTAAAAAGATTGACTGAGTGTACAGGCAAAGACCCACTGCTGTTGAAAGACAAATGCATACATAAAAAAATGAATGCACGCTATCTAATAGAGATAGAAAAAGAGAGATATTTGAGGTAATGTAAGAAACACCCTATGCCTAACCCTTAGGCATCTCTACATTAGAAGGGGTTTAGTTATCTCAGAATTAGATCAGTGTCCAGGCATGAGTAAGGCCCTGGTTCAGTCCTCCAGCATCACAAGAAGGCTCAGCCGGTAAAAATGCTTGTCAGAGAGCTGCCGTCCTGCATTTGATTGTTAGGGTAGTCGTGAAGGAGGAAGAAAATCAGTAAGTTGTTCCCTGGTCCCCACACTCATGCCGAGACACAGGCGCCCGCACACCTAACAGCACACCACACAAACATGCACGCATTGATATGTACACTCACACAAATAAACAAATAAGTAGATAAATACATACATATGCTATGATATCTTCTAACCAAAGAAGAGTCAAACATGAAAACAGAGAGTATTGTCCATTCCACATCCCTAGTGCCGGCTAGCAAAGATTAAATGGAATGAAAGAGCAGAGAGCAAGAACATCTAGATAGAAAGTCCCAGAACTGTTGGCTCTCATAAAATCATAAAGCCAAGCATAGGACAAAAGCATGGGAAAATGCTACAGTGAATGTAATCACAGCAACGATGAAGCCCCTAATGTGTACTGATTATAATTACACATACACACTAAATCTAGGAAAAATGAATATATCCACTTTAGACATGCATATACTTACATTACTCTATCAAGATGTCTGGCTTTTAATCACAAATCATGAGACTTGAGGCTGAAGAGAAATCACAGCAGTTAAAAGCACTGGCTGCTCTTGTAAAGGGCCCAGGTTCAGTTTCCAGCACCCACATGGAAGCTCACAACTGGCTGTAATCCCAGCTCCAGGAAATCTGATATCCTTTTCTGACTTCTGTGGGAATTTGCACTCACACGCATTTCCACACACAGACACACATATGCATTTAATTTAAAATAAAATTTTTATATATAAAATGTATAAGTAAGATAAAATAAGTCAGGTATGGTGGCAAACACCTTTAATCCCAACACTCAGGAGGCAGAGTCAGGCAGCTCTTTGGGTTCAAATCAAGCCTGCTCTACAGAGCAAATTCCACAACAGCCAGGGCTACACAGAGAAACCTGAAGGAATAAAAGCTGAGAATACACACACACACACACACACACAACTAAAATAACCAAAGTCAGATATGACCAGGTATTGGGAATTTAAATAACTATGTTTAATATGCTGAAGTATCAAGTATGAAAGGTGGAAAGTGAGTTTGAACACATCAGAAATAGAGATGTACCAGTCAACTCACAGAATATAAATAAAAAGCTGGGTGAGGCTGAGATAAGATCACATGTTTAAGGCCAACCTGGTCTACACAAGTTCTCAGCCAGCTGAAGTAGAAAAAGAAACCCAATCTAAAGAAGGAAAAAAAACTAATGAGGGAGAGAGGGGGAAGAGAGAGGGGGAGGAAAGAGGAGAGAGGAGAAGGGGACAGAGAGAGGAGAGAGAGAGAGAGAGGAGAGAGGGAGAGAGAGGGGAAAGAGAGGGAGAGGGGAAAGAGAGGGAGAGAGGAGAGAGAGAGAAACAGAGAGAGGAGAGAGAGGGACAGAAAGAGGAGAGACAGAGTCAGAGAGGAGAGAGAGAGAGGAGAGAGGAAGAGAGGAGAGAGAGAAAGGAGAGAGAGAGAGGGAGAGAGGAAGGAGAGGGAGAGAGGAAGGAGAGGGAGAGAGAGAGAGAGAGATTAGATTATGATACGAAACGTTTACAAAAACTCCATAGCTCATCACAGTTGATAATAAATGATTCAGTGCTATCCTTTAAAACTGAGAACCTAGCAAGTCTACCAAGTCTCACCACTCAAATTCAACATCATTCTGAGACTTTGTAAGTGCAAAAAACAATGATTGGATACATATCTCAATAAGAAGAAATAAAAGACATAAGGGGTTTTTTGACAAAAGACAAAAGAAATAAAAAACAAAAGTTCTGATAGACATCATCACTACCATTGTAGAAAAGCCACCAAGAACCTACTAGACAACTAGGGTTCTTCCAGGTTTGGGCAATTGCAGATTTCTGGAACACATTTGGGCCAAGATTCCAACTTTTTCAGGGTACTGACTACTTGTAACAAAATTTCTAACAGAAGAATTGAAGGAAGGAGGGTTTTACTTTGGCTCATATTTTAAGGATTACAGTTTATCCTTGCAAAGAAGACAGCAGCAGAAGCATGAGGCAGCTGCTCACATTGCGGCATTGCCAGGAGAGTCAGGAAGCAGGAAGTTTACAGGAAGCAAGGGAAGGCTATCACACCAAGAAACCTACCGCAGTGATCCACTTCCTCCAATAATGCTCCACCTCTGAAAGGATCCACAGTCTTCCGAAACTATTCTACCTGCTTAGAACCATGTGTTCAAAGCCTCTAGGGGAGCATCTCATACTTAAACAATATTTGTATAAATACCAAGAAGTATGTTCTGGATCAGATGTTAAGAGAACACTCGTTTTCCTTACATTCTCCAAGATGAATCCTATTTGATCAGGATCTCATTCCATCTATGCACACATATGTGCATATAGTTTGCTGTGTTTTGTTTGCTATTTGTTTGAGTTTTTGAGCAATAGAGTTTTACCAATGTCTCCTCTACAACATCTATGCCATTTTTCATTGCTGGGGAGCCTGAAAACCATAGTCAAACTTATCAATGGGTTCCACACCAATTCCTTCATCCATAAGCATGTTCATGAAAAACAAAGCAGATAAACTCTAGTCCTTTATCTAATGGGAAAAGCAATGAGGAGGGTGCTTGGATGTGTATTCTGATGTAAAATCTGCCTGTAGAGAGACCATTTGGTCACTAAGGAATCTAAAAACTGTACTAGCCAACAAGTCTGTTCTACATGGTACCCGATAGAAACCCACATTCCTTTTAAGACTCCTAGCTTCCAGTCTTTGTAACCTATAACCTACTGAATGCTTAGAAAATTTTAAAGTAGGCCCAAGCCTCCTCACCTGCTTTATTCATTGGGGAAACAATCAAATCACTCAGGCAATGGAACATTTGTGTTTATCTTATGTAAACTCCATGCCATCAGTTTCTGATTCTTGGGATTCACTGAGAGGTCTAAGACTTTGAAGAGCTACAAACTTCACACACAATATGAATTCTCATTACTTGAACTGTTTATTGAGGTCCCATGAGCAAATGGCACTTACAACATGCTATCCCAGCTTTGAAGAGATTAAAATCTAAGTAGGCTGCATTCATACAGACAAAGGGGCACACAATGGTGTAATGGCCAACTGTGAATAACAATTTAATTAAATTACTAATTCAATAGCTTCTGAATGTAGGAGCCTTGTATGCCAGATATCAGAATATAGTTTAGCAGACTCACTAGACAGAGAGGGCTTGGTTAATGCCGTACAAGAATCCACCTGTTAAACAGAACAAATTGCAGGGTGTTAAATAAAAGACAAAGCAGAGCTTCTGAAAGAGAGTGGAATGAAGGAACAGAAAAGACAGGCATGGTATAGACAAGGAGAGTGGTAAAGGCACTGTTTTAAACACAATTTTATTTTGAAGATGAAATTTGTTGATAGTTTTCAGATGGGAACATACACTTGACTGGAACTGCTCTGCAAGAGTGTGCTCAACAGCTAATAAAAAGCAAGGGCCAGAAGCAGGAAGATCATTCTGTGGATTGGTGAGAGCAGGTGGGGACAGACAGAGCTCTGGGGAAAGAGCACAGATGGCCAGAAGTGGAGGGTGATTTTGTTTGTTTTGTCCCTGAGATGAGACCACTTCTGTGATACAGAGCAGCTGAGGTTGCCAAACCAGAAGAGGTCAGAAGAATGGACAAAGGTTACCATTCCCACAGTGCTTCCCCCATGGCAACCATGTGGAGTCCATTGCAGCAGAGTAGAAAGATGGGAACTACCCACCCAGGCAAGGGGTTGCCACATCAGTGTTTTTAAATTCATTTTTAGCCTCAGAATATAAATATGCAGACAAATCCAGTATTTACCATGACTTGACTTACAGTTTTCCCAATTCTCACAGTGGTGCAGACAGGACATGCAATGGTATCTTTATTGAATATCTTCAGACTTTCATTTCACTCCTCTGGAAACAATAATGTCCATAATGCTTACACTGTATTATCAACCACCTGGAGCTGACTTAAGGAATAGAATCCAGGAGGGTGTGAGGAGGTTACATGCCAATACTGTGTCATTAAAGGATATACAGGGACTGTGGTGTCCAGGATTGGTCCTGAGACCTGTCCCCTGCAGATTCAGAGGAGTGTGTGCATCATGTTGCTTAGCTGAGATGTTCTGTAGGTCTGATGTATTAAACACATTTTTGGCTTACGATGTTTTCAGATTATAATGGATTTATTGCAATGAAACCTTGTAAGTCAAGGAGTATCCAGGTAGGAATATTTAACTCATTAAATCCCCTCTCCCCAACCTCAGTAGGGAGTCATGAAAAGATACAGAATCATGAAAAGATTCTGTATGGTCTCAAAGGAACCCTAAAGCGAATTTAAAACCACAGATGTCAGTCAAAAGAGATGACCTCTCTCTCCAGTTTTAAACATTAAAAAATAACAGTTCCAAGTGGATGGTCCCACACCCATATACATGTGGGCAACACTAACTGAATTTAGTGTGATTTTTTAAAAAAAGACATGAAGTTCATCAAGTTGGGGGAGGGGATGTGTTGGAGGTAGCCCCAAGAGGAGATGGAAATGAGACATGTGGGGTGGATATGATTTTATATATATATATATATATATATATATATATATATATATATATATATATATATATAAATGCTCAAAAGGAAAAGGATCACTGGGTGCCTGGAAAGAAGAAATCTTGCAAAAGATCAGGAGAATGAAAATAATCCATCAAAGCCACTCAGATTATCTACAATGGCAAATGCACTTAAAACAAGCACACACAGCCCAGGTTATGAGCCCAATAAGCCCCTGCTTGTTCTTCTCATTAAAGTCTTCAAACTCAAGCCTACACAGAATAATGAAAGGTGTGTGTTTGAAGTACATCAATGAGCCACCACTCATAGAACTTCACTGTGCTGGATTACATGATTCTGAAGAAATAAAATTCTGCAGGTATAGTTAAAAAGCCCATTTCCCTTCTGAATCTGACTCATCTTCCTTTGCCACCCCAGACAACTACTGTCCTGAGGTTAGTGCTTAGTTTGACTGTTAATGTGTCTTTGTTTTATGTGTGTGAATCTAACACATAATACTATCTTCCTGGGTCTTGCAATGGAGGCTACTGTTCCATAGTCTTCCTTATGTAACTTTCTTTATCATTCAGTATGAGGGGTTTTTTTTCTATATTTGTGTCTGTGTGTAGTGTGTGCACGACATGTGTTTTTTTCCTGCATTTTCATCTATGTGTGGCAGGTGCACATGTACATGGGCATGTTCACATGTGTGTGGCCACACAAGCCTGTGCTGGTGCATGGGCATGCATGCATGTAGAAGCCAGATCTCCAAGGTTCTCTGTCCAACCATTCTATCTAAATCAAGGCTCCAGGAGTGGTGAGGGATCCTGTCTGAAAACATAAGGTGGGAAGTGATAAAGGAAGATGCCCAGTGTAAACTTTGACCTCACAGGCACATCCATGTGCATTTACACTCGAATACACATGTACACAAGCGTGCGCGCACACACGCACACCTCTTCTGTGTGTTCCTTCTGACAATTCCCTCAAGTCCAAGCCTGTCCTGGCAAGGTCTGGTGCATCCCTGTGGGATTTGGTACAATATTTTGTTCTTCTGATGGAAATGTGTGCTGTCTTTTCCCTATAGTTTAATTTAGAACAATTAAGGTTTAGAGAACATGAGCTGGCAAGGCATATTACAAACAATGGCTGCAGAACAAACTGCAAATCAATCCACAGTAAATCACCCTGAAAATCCCTGCCTGCTCCACAGAGCTGCAGAGCCAGCCTGAGCCAGGCCTCTCTCCTCAGTCTTCTGTCTTCACCCCAATAGGCAGGCCTCTGATGTTCAGGTTTGTAATGATTTTGTGCGGTGTTTGTTCTTCAGGGCATAAAACTTTACAGCCTTGGGCTGAGGGTCAGAGCGAGTAGGATGCCAAGGCGATGTGACTCCGCTCAGAATTATTTTGCCCTATAAATGGAAAGGGTCTTTTCTGTTTCCCAGCCCTAACTCATATCAACACATTATGGAAACTAGTCACACCCGCCTAGACAGCATATCAAATGAGAAGCCTTTCCTTTTTTATCTATCATTTTAGTTGATGGGCATCTCCTTTCTCCCTCTGTGGGTATTTACAAAGCTACTACATGGTCTGCCTAGGATAAGCTACCCAATAAAGAAACATTCTGCCAGTCCAATTCACATATGCCCTGTGGGCAACTTTATTGTTTCAGTGGAGGAGTACCAGATCACTGGCTGGTCCTGCTTCTCTGGTTCTGGGCAGGGGCACCACTGTGCTGGAGCAGGCATGTTCCCAAATGCAGAGGGGTGTGTGACACAAAATCTTTTTTAATGCATTCATATTTCACCTACCAATTCCAGGGTTAGGAGGAACCACAGGAAGACAACGGTTTACATGGGACACTTCTTGAAATATTACATAGGTAACTGAAGCATAAAAAAAAGTAGAACCAATCTAGGTATTTATCAAGAGAGTGGATAGATAATAGACACTTCATGCTTGTGAAGAAAACTATGCCACCCTGGAAAATAATGTAGATCTACATGAGCCAGTTTAGGAAAATATTTGAACCCTATCTAAATGTAGAAACAAATTATAGGGCATATTGAATAGGATGCGCCTATTTAGATGACATACACAAGTTAGAACATGTGTTGTTGTTGTTGTTGTTGTTGTTGTTGTTGTTGTTGTTGTTTTAATCAGGGAAAGTAGATCGCAAAGTCTTAATACAATTTATCTCTAGGGCTGGAACTCTAGGGGACGGTTTCCTTCTTCACTCACTTTGTATTGTTTGCTTATTTGTTTGTTTGTGGAAGGTCTCAATGTAGCTGAAGTTAGCCTTGAACTCACTATGTATCTCAGGAAATTTCAAGTTTGGGATCCTTCTGCCTCAGCTTCATGAGTGCTGGATTACAAGTGTATGCCACCACACCAAGTTCTAATTTCTTACAAAAAACACACATTCCCTTATTATTTTTAAATTAAGTTTATGAGGGGCAGGCATTCTCATGTGAATGCACATGTCTGCAGAGGCCAAGGGTATATAAGGTCCCCTGGTTTTGGTATTCCAGGAAGTTTTGAGGCACTCTACATGGGTGTTCGGAATTGAACTTAGTTCCTTTGTAAGAGCAGCAAATACTCCTAAACGGAACCACCTCTTCCACCCCTGTTATCTTCTTAATCTGAAAATGTATACACACACAGATAATGTATGGGTAAATAGCTACAATGATTATATAATATATAATAGAGCATGCTATAAACAATGGGATTCTCTCTTGCTTTTACCTCATTTCTTTATCCATTCACCCAGTCAAGCCTGCTTCTGTCCTAGGTCCTGAAAATGCCAAAAAACAAGCCCTCGTAGGACACTGATCTACGGAGGAAAATTCCACTCCTTCCTTAGCACCCATAGGTGTGAGCTGGCTTCCTGACTAAGTGAGATAAAGAACTCAAGTAATAACATAGATCAAGCTCTTCTCGTCCCCAACTTTACTGTTAGGAATGGACATAAGGCACTCTGTGACTGCAGCTGATCTTTTGGGAGCCATTCAGCCTCCAATCTACTCAAGTGTTCCTGGATCTTACTATTAGAAAAACCAGTATCACTAACATCTAGTCCAAATTCTTTACCTGTATGTTTCATGCTATCTTATGGCCCTCTTAGGGAGCAGACATCTTACTTTTTCTTTCAGATATCATGGCAGAGACCTAACAAAGTCATAGAGCCCACACAAGGCAAAGCCAAGGGCACACACAATCCAGGTGTTCAGACACTCAGGATAGTTTTGACAAATAACTGGCACTTTCAATAGAAGTCACTAGAGTAGAAAATAGTATTCAAAACATTTACAGTGTCCAAGAAATGGCTCCGCAGGTAAGAGAAGTTGCTGCTCTTTCAGAGGTCACAGATTCAACACCCAGCATTCACATGGTGGCTCACAACTGTCTGTAACTCCAGTCCCAGGGGATCTGACTCCCTTTTATGGCCTACTCGGGCACAAAGCATGCATATGTTACACAGACATTCATGCAAGCAAAACACCCAGAGGCATAAAATAAAAATAAACTTTATAAAAAAATTCGCTAAGCTGTCGGATTCCAAAAGGAAACTGATGAAGCTAGAGAAAAACAAAACACAATTATGAGATTTGGGAAGCCCATGCCAGTAACCTGTCAACCCTATGATTTATGGAAAGCATTAATGAAGTATAAGCAATTCCAGGTGGGTCATTCAATCAAGCTCTTGATGGTGAGTTTTCACTGTTTGGATACTGGGTGGCTACTGAGTAGAATACTGATTCCTTATGGGAGAAAACTTCAGTTTGAATTATGTGGCAATTATGAGTTGCAGAAGGAGACTTGCATACAAGTGTGTCTCTGCTGAGCATGTGTGTTGCTATACACGTCAAATAAAGAATCGGAGACACAAGGCCATCCCCCCAGTGTATCCTATCACAGCAGTGTGGGAACCAGGGCAATAGACGGCGCCTACAGGATCTGCCTCTCTGCCCTTCCAGACTCAGCTTCTTCACCCATTTGTGTCTAATAAGCAATGTTTTGACACCTGGAATATTCTAGAATTGGTGCTCCAATATGTAATAGCAAAAGTACTTCAAGGTGTGGCCAGGGACTGTAATTCTAGCAGGGACTCTACAGAGAATGTCCTAAAGATGATATGTTCAGCGTATCAATTCCTTCTTAAGAATCCTGAGGCAAGCTGTCATGTCCATCCATCTGTCCATTGGCCCATGTGTGTGTGCCTCTGTGTGTGTGTGTGCATGTGTGTGTGCGTGTGCATGTGTGTGTGTGTGTGCATGTGCGTGTGCATGTGCGTGTGGGTGTGTGTGTGTGTGTAAGTATGTGTGTGTCCCAGCAAAGAGACACCTTGTTGGTAATGTTGTTCTTGTATCAGTCAGGGGCAGAGTAGATGGCAGTCCTTTGTCCATCCTAGCTTGATGCCTGGCTTGACAGCCAAAGCTGTCTTATGCCTAGGACTCATA
>JADRCH010000036.1:2186399-2233093 GCA_019843965.1 Rhynchomys soricoides | reverse complement strand
CTGGTGCTGGTGCTGGTGCTGGTGCTGGTGCTGGTGCTGGTGCTGGTGGTGTGTATGTGTGTGTTATTTTGGGCAACAGGTTGCAGATATGAGGGGACAGACAGGAGATGAGCAAGGCTGGGGTGCATGATGTGAAACGCACTAAAAAATCAAAAGAAAGCTTTAAAATATCATGAAAAGCTGCCTACTTATTCTCAGAACAATTGCTGGGTATACTTCAGCAGTGAATCCATCTAGCTCTGAATTTTTCTTGGTTGGGAGATGTTTTAACTACTGACTCAGTCACATTACTTGTTACTGGGCTATTCAGATTTCTTATAAACTCTTGGTTTAATTTTAAAACCTCTTTTTGCTCAAAATTGCTTTTCAGCTATTTGGCATCTTTTGTGAATCCATATGAATTTTACGATTCGCTTCTAGTTCTATGAAGAATCTTGTTGGAATTTGAATGAGATATTAATACTAAAGCTATAGATTGATTCTAGCAATATAGCCATTTTTTGCTTATATCAATTCTTCGACCTATAACGCCTTCCCACCTTCTTTGTGCGTGCATGGGCACACATGTATACATTCATGCATGTGAATGTGGCTCACACATGTCATATCACAGCATATGTGTGCCACAGTGAAGGTGACAACTGGGAGACTGGTGCCAGTCTTTGCCATCCACCTCGTTTGAGCCTGGGTCTCTGCTCTTCTGTTTACAATAAATACCCCAGGCTGCTGACTCACAGGCTTCTGGGAATCCTCCTGTCTCTGCCTATTATCTCACCTACAGGAGCACTGGGTTATCAGACATTTATGCTACATTTCCAGCTTTTGCGTGGGCTCTAGAAATCCAGATTCAGAGCTCATATGCATGACAAGCTCTTTTATTCACCAGCATCTTTAGAATATTTGTTCTGAATGTTTTAAATCAGATGCTTTGTTGAACATGTAGGTGGAAACACTGAGGTATAATAAATATAAATGCCTCAGATTTGAGGTCACTCTCAGAGATAGCAAAATTAGAGATCATCCTCTTACACATAACATCAAAATCCATGGATGGGATGACTGGGGAGAGAACACAAAGACAATAGAAATACACTGATCGGTATCCCCAGCACATGCCAGGGTTTATAGTGCAACCACAAGATAGTCTAAGTCAGCACACCAGTGTGGGCAGTGCAGATTTAAAGAAATGAGCAAAGGTGTGGTGGCTCACTTCTTTAATCCCAATATTTGTGAGATAGAAGCAGACAGATCTCTGTGAGTCTGAGGCTAGCCTGGTTTACAGTGAGTCCCAGACCATCCAGGGATACACTGAGACCCTGAAGAAAAGAAAAATTATTCTGTAAAAACAACCATAGCGCCCATTTGTTGTGTCAGCAATGACGTAGCAGTTAAAGTACAGAGCCGTGTACTTCTTTTGCCAAGGACCCAAGTTCTATTGCCAGTACCAATATCAGATCGCTCACAATTACCTGTAACTACAGCTCCAGAGGGATCTGACACCTGTGGCTTGCATTTTGTTTGCAAATGTGCACATACACACACACACACACACACACACACACACACACACATACATTTTTAAGAGATAAAACCTAAGAGATGAGCAGAAATGCAAAAAGCAAGCAAAATTTCAAACCAGGAACATAGAATCCTAAACCACAGCACAAAATCTGAAAGCTTTAGCTTCCATCTTCTGCTGTTGGATAACAAGCCGAGACCACAGAAAGAAGTAAGATTCACCCATATGGGCCTTGTAATTGAGACAGGGTAGGTGTGCTTGGACAGTACTGCCTCCAGCCCAAGATGAACAAACACTCTTCCCCAGAACCAAGGAAGGTGGGGTCTTCTAAATGAATACCTAAAGCCCAACAATGGGCCACAGACAAGAGACAAGAAAAGACCTGGTTAGATGGAGAATTAAGCAAAGCCTTTGCCTCGGTAAAGTGAAACCTTTG
Source organism: Rhynchomys soricoides (assembly GCA_019843965.1). Lineage (NCBI taxonomy): Eukaryota > Metazoa > Chordata > Mammalia > Rodentia > Muridae > Rhynchomys > Rhynchomys soricoides. The sequence continues at coordinate 2,231,138 of JADRCH010000036.1, read as the reverse complement.
TCAAGTAAAGTCAACTGAACCATCAGGAACACCATGAGCCAAGCCCTTGGTTGGGTGTTATGTGGAAGGTTCGAGGTGTGTAGGACCAATCTCAGATCTTCAAATAGATTTCAGCCCGGTAGACTTGAAAAGATGTATTATATACATCAGGGGAAACTGTGCTCAGGATATAATACATCCAGTGCCAAGATGCTGGACATCTGATGCTGAGATATGAGCAAACCTTGCTCTGTGTTCTCACCTTCCTGGAATCCTAATGACTGTAAACTGTAGGCAGGGTTTCTGGAGTGTTCCAACTGTGAAGGTGTACATCCTCCACCATCTGCTTCTGATACGAAGTGGTGCATCAGAGCTTTTAATAAAGAGCCTGTTAATAAACTAGGCAGGACTTTCACTATTGTTTAATTTGGCCTCTCCTAGATCCCAATGGTCTTGGGGAAGTTGACACTTTAAGGAGACCTTGGCTTTGCTCTTGACTCTTCTGACCTGTAAGAAGGTTCTGCTTTCAGTTTTTAACACTGGATGAGCTAGAAGCTTGCAGCATCTGAAGCGATAAACACAGACCCTGCATGGGTCTGTGCTGAGTCGTCTACATATCCCTTATGGTTCTATAGCTTGGTGTTTTGTGGGACTCCCAACAATGGGAGTAGGGGGTGTCTCTGACTCTGTTGAGTGCACTGTGCTCGCAATCCTTTTCTTCCTACTGGATTGCCATATCCAGCTATGATATGAGGGTTTATGCCCAGTTTTATTGTATCTTGTTAGGCCATCCCTGGGAAATCTGCTCTTTTTAAAGAGAGACAGAGAAAAAGAGAGATCTGGAGAAGAGGGGAGGTCAGGGAGGGCCTGGGAAAAAGTAGAGGGAGGGGAAACTGTGCTCAGGATATGATACATGAAAGAAGAATAAAGTTTAAAAAAGAGTGGATGAGCACTATATTCCTGGGCACTGACGCACTAACAGAGCACACAATCCTGTGTGCTTTCCTTCCTCAATCTTTTACCCATGGCAAGTATCACTAGTCTGTCATGCAATATTTCTCCACTGGTCAAGGACATAACCTCAGAGTCCTTTTTATCACTGTACCACAGGTCTCACTGTCAATCAAAATCTCCATGAGAGGTGTAACTTACTACCTGTCTCTGGAAAATAGTTAGCAGCAAAGGGCTTAGAATCAGACACAGTTCTAGATCCTGGTCTTTTCATTAAGAGCTTTGGTGTTCTTGATCCCAGCTTCATTAGTGACTAAAAGTAACTGATTCATGCTGGACAGGGTTCTATGAGCCTTGGTTTCTTCATCTCCTCTTCAGAAGTAAATCTCAAGTGCCTATGAAAGCTTAAGAGAATGAGAGATCTATCCAGATGTAGAGGAGACTGGAAAGGCTTCCCTAGAGAGCATCAGGCCTGTGGTGTGCGGGGGGAAATGATGAGACTCTCTCCACACAGAAGGAAGCATGATTCATCAGAGAAGACTCATGAGGCCATCAATTGAAAGCCAAGCGACCTAAGAGTTTTAGAACATGGTGAGAATTGTGATAAAGATCCAAAGTTCCATGGCTGAACATAGGAAGATGAATCAGTGTCTTTGTTAGGGTTTCCATTACTGTAAAGAGACACTATGAACAAGGCAACTCTTATAAAAGACAATATTTAATTGAGGCTGGCTTACAGGTCTTGAGGTTCAGTCCATTATCAACATGACAGAAAACATGGAAGCATCCAGGCAAGCATTGTGCTGGAGGAGCTGAGAATTCTACACCTTGTTCCAAAGGCAAACGGGAGAAAACTGGCTTCCAGGCAGCTAGGAGGAGGGTCTCAAAGCCTATCCCCACAGTGACACACTTCCTCCAAAAAGGCCACACCTCCTAATAGTGCCACTCTCTGGGCTAAGCACATTTAAACCACCATAATCAGAATGGGAATAAATTATTCTCCAATCTAGAACACACAGCCACTGTCTCCTGTGGCCATATACAGATATAAAAAAAGCAGACTAGGTAATATAGATATAGATATAGATATAGATATAGATATAGATATAGATATAGACAGACTCAAACTAAGGAGGCAGCTTTGGAGACTAGGGAAGCAGAGGAAACACAGAGACTTATAATGCACTTGGTAGTAAACTGGGAGAAAGGTCACCAGATGACCCCTGGAGTTTGGCTTAGCCTTCCAGGTAAATAGTTCTGACATAAACTCAAACAATAAACATTTTTAAAAGACTAGTTGAGACTAGAGAGATTAAGAACACCTACTGCTCTTCCAGAGGACCTGAGCTTAGTTCCCAGTATCCACATCAGGCAGCTCACAACCACCTGTAACTCCAGGGAATCTGAAGCCCTCTTCTGACTTCCACAAGTACCTGCACACATATGACATATACTCACACAGATGTTCACATACACAAAAATAAAATTAAAGCATCTTTTAAAGACCAATCATATTTTGTTTTGGTTTTTCGTATTCCTAGGGGTAAAATTTTAAATAAGTATGTTAGTCACTTAAATAAATAATAACAAGAATCTTAATTAAAGATGAAAAAACAAACTCCAAAATCAATCTTGCTGGCATATTTAATCAATGCCAGAACTGTCACTCATTTCCAAAAGTCCTCAGCCCAAAGACTGCCAAGAGAAGGCTAGATTTCCCCCAGGTCAGGCTAGGCCAGACATCAGTTCCTACAAAAGTATTGACATCAAACCAAACATCTACCTACGCCAAGGACACTTGAACCCATGACTGTTGCATAGGCTTGGTACTGAGAAACTGGATTCTGCCACCACAGAAGGTTTTCTCAGAAGGGAAAAACTGTTGTTCACTGTAGACATACACACTAGGATGCAGAAACCAGCACAGAGCAGATGCCAGAGTTAAGATGAGAATGCCCAAGAGTTACCTTGCCCACTTACAGTACTCTGGCCTCACTTTACAAATATGAAAAATGAGACATTTAGGGAATAAATAACTATGGACAATTGATGGCTTCTAGTGGAGGGAGAGCCATTTTCTTCAATGTTCCCAGTAGGTTCACCATGCTATTGTGTGTGGCTCCATGACCAGGAGTATCTAGGCAGGACAGATTGGAGCCAATGGGTGTGTTGACTAGTTTTCATCAACTTGACACAAGCTAGTCATCTGAGAAGAAGAAATATCAAATGAGAAAATATTCTTATCATATTATCCTGTAGGCAAACCTGTGGGACATTTTCTTGATGAACGATTGATTTGGAAGGGTCAGTGCCTACTGAGGGCAGTACTATCCCCAGGCAGGTGGCCCTGGGCTATATAAAGAAGCATACTGAGTAAGCTAGGAAAGCAAACCAGTAAGCACAATTCCTCTGTGGCTTCTGCTTCAGTTCCTACCTCTAGGTTCCTGCTGGAATACCTGCCCTGACTTCCCTTCATGATGGACTGTAAGCTGTAAAATAAAATAAACCCTTTCCTGCCCATGTTGCATTTGGTCATGGTGTCTATCACAAAAATAGAAACCAAACTAAGACAATGGATTATTAAATGTTATTTTAAAAGAGGGTACAAAGTTGAGGGTAGGGAGATGACTGTGGATCTAGGGGGGTTTGAGGAGGGGTTGGACTGGATATGATCATAATACATTGTATGGAATTTTCAAAGAATTAATGAAAACATTTTTAAGTTTTGACAAAAACAGTAACTTCACCACTGTATCTTAACCACTGAGCCATCCCTCTAGCTCCCACCTTGTCTTTTGAGACTGGTCTCTCTCACTGGCATGAGGTTCATCAAGCCCCAGGGGTCTGACTCCTCTTCTCCACTGCTGGGATTATAAGCATGATGTTGATAGGTTTGGGAGTCAAACTCAGTCCTTGCCCTTGTAAGGAAGTAACACTATACCTAAGTTCCATTGTTTTACTAATGACATATCATAATAATTTCATGTGGTTCTCTATGCCTCAAAAAATAATATTTTCATGACTACAAAATAGCACCCTTATTTTATATGACAAAATTGCCTATTCCTTCCCAAATTCATGGAAGCAGTCTTTATAGGTGGAAAAGGTAAAAAGCATTTGGAGTAGGGTGTGGAGAGATTGTTCAGTGATTAAATATACTTCCTGCTCTTCCAATAGAATCACATCAGGTGGGGCAAACCACCTGTAACGCCAGCTCTCAGGGACCTGACGCCATCTTCTGGCTTCTGCAGGTACAGACACACACACACACACACACACACACACACACACACAAAACTAAAAATAAAAATAAAACTTAAGAAACACATTTGGAACTGTATGAATACTGCAATTTGCCTTCCATCATAATTTAGATGGTGGTTTGCAAATTCACATGAGGATGTATACGTAGTCCCATGTCCCAGGCAAGAGCCTTAAAGGAAGCAAAGGACTTGAAGTTTGTGCAAAACCCAAACAGGAATGGCGACTTCAAGGCTTAGAAAATCCCAGTTAATCTTTTCCTTTGCACTTCTCTTTTATTAAGCTTTTTAAAAGCTGACTCCAGGCAGAATGGCCATAAAGACTACTGGCACACTCGGGTTCATCAGCAGTATCTAGTACCAGAAGTCCTGTTTTCATCCTGATAACCAGATATCAAAGGGCCTCAAACACTCCGGTCTGCTCCTGATAGAGATCTGAGCTCTCCGAGGCCTCTCTGAACTAAATCTACGACCTTGGTGAGCTGGGGCCATTGTTACTGGTGGAACACAATCTTTCTGATCCCATGTGGGGAAACCTGGCAGAAAGAGGTCCGAGTCAAACACACTGTGTGCTCCTGCCCTCTGTTAAAATAAAATCCTGATTGCTTCTTGAGCCTCTGTACCTCCTCTGACTTCATGATGACAGACCATCAGATAGAAATGAATTCTTCTATGGATCTTTGAAGTCTACCTTTGGAAAGCTCAAAAGTGGTTTGTTTGGGTTTTTTTTTTTTTTTAACTCTAGATTTGCAAAACTGTATGTGTCAGCTGGTCAGCTGTATGACCAAGCCCTTTGCCCTCATCCTTGGATCCACTAATGTCTGCATTTATGTCAACCTTTTTTTTTTTTTTTTCGGCCTTGTGCCTCATATTTGATAGATGTACAGTTTGTATTTGTTAAATGAGTGGGTTGATCCAGAAAAGGCTTAAATGAATGGACTTGCTATACTCTTCCCTTTAACTGAGAGTAATTGTGGATTTGAATTTGTTTTATAAATAGAAATGTTGAGTTGGGTCAAATGCTCAGTTGGCAAAATGTTTGTCGTGCAAACAAGAGGACCTGAGTTCAATCTCTAAACCCAGGTAAAATGAACTATAAGCCAAGGTATGTACTTATAATTCCAGTGCAGGAGAAGCAGACAGAGGAGGATTCTTGGAACTGGCTGGTCAGCCAGTGTGGGCTCTGGGTTCAATGAGAGACCGTGTCTCAAAAATAAGGCCGAGTGTGATAAAACAAAAAAGCCAACATCAGACTCTGGCTTCAACGTGTGTTTTTGTGCACACTCACCTTAACATGTACACACATATATGCCACACTTAGCACACGCATATGAAATGGTCATATCTAATATATGCTTTGTGGTTTGTCAAAATTGATTTGCATTCAAAGAGATAAATAAAATACACCGATACATTGCTTGCAACTACATTAAACTGGGGTGAAAATGCTGAAGGTTAGAAGAAAATTCAGCGGTTTTTATTGTGATTTACTGAAGGGTCTCCTAATTATGTTTTGATGGGTGTAAGCTCAGGCTGGGAGACAACAGTACCTCAGTTCAGTAAATGTCAGATGGGATGCTCTCATTCTTTCTTCTGCCTGTTGCTGTCCCTCTCCAGTTGCAACTAGGATTAAAGCAGAAGCCACTTTCTTGAAGCCTAAGTAGTGAAGAAACTTCCTAAGGAGTCTTAATACCCCTGGTTCCCTGTTCACGCAGGGAAATTCCATGGGGCCATGAACTTTGAATTGGGAAGGGAAGAAAAACTAAATTAAATCTGAATCTGGTCATTCCCTGTCTTCCCTTCTCTGGTATATGGGAATAAGGAGGAGTATGGTAGGCTGAGCACTCACTGGACCGAGCTCATCATTTCTGCCCATTGCCATAGCAGCCTTCAGTTAGTTCCTAGTGAGGCCTCCAGACTTTGAAAGCCTGTGTCTGCAGCAGAATGGCTCCCTCAAAGGTTGTTAAGCCAGAATCTGAAGCTAGGACTGCCCATTCCCAGAATCTGCCCCTGTCACTCTTGACACCCAGCCTCTTGGAACTAGTCTGGGATTAAAGTGACTGCTAATCTGGGCAAGCAACTTGTGGACACAAGATTATGCAAGCATGAGGAGCCGAGCTGAATTCTCAGAACCTACAGGGGAAAAAAATCTGAGTATGGTGGTTCATGCCTGCAACCCCGATGCTGGGGGGTAGAGACAAATCCCTGTAGCTCATTGCCAGCCCACATGGCCGAATTCATTAATTGCAGATCTACTAAGAGATCCTGTCTCAGAAAACAAAAGTGGAGAATAATCAAGGAAAGACTTAATGCAATGCACACATGTGCAGGCACGCTCATCCACAGCCATACTCCACAAATACAACACGCACGCACATACACACGCACACACACACACACACCTTATTACAGTGTGTGTGTGTGTGTGTGTATGTGTGTATGTGTGTGTGTATGTATGTGTATATGTGTGCACATGCCACATGTGGAGGTCAACTTGGGGAAGTCAGTTTTCTCCTTCCACCATGGAAGACCCAGGAATCAAAATCAGGTCATCCGGCTCAACAGCAAGTGCCTTTACCTACTGAGCTATATCACTGGCCCTAAAATTTTTTTCATAAAAAAATATAATAAAATAAAGTGACTAATGAGCCAGGCACACACAGTCAGAACCTCAGAATCTACTCCCATTGAAACCCTCTGATCTATATCTTTGCTTTCTTCCATTTCCTTGACCATCCCAGGGAAAGAGCAGCTTCTCCACAACCACTCAGGACCTACCTATCCCTGAAGAACAGACACCATGTGTGGGTCAAGGGGTAGGAAGCCAGCCTCTTTGCATCTTGGCCCTGTAGCCCAGTAAAGCAGTGGCATCCATGGCAGGGCAGCATCTGGATGCCCAGCCACTTCCCTCAACACAGTCTTGAACTTTCTCTAAGCTAAAGATGTTCTTCATTGCCCAATTAGGGTGGAGAGAGCACAAGGAAGAAAGAACAGTTTGTTGTGGGGACAGGAGACCAAAGGTTTGTTCTTTCCAGTGTGGCCTCCGGCACAGCACTTAGAAGCACTAATTCCTATTGTCCAAAGACCCTTAACTCCAATTCAGCATTGCTCCACAGAGAGTGCATAATGGCATTTGTTTATGTACTCCCATTCCTAATACACAAAATAGACTTACTCTGCTGTTATTGCTGCTGCTGCTGCTGCTGCTGCTGCTGCTGCTGCTGCTGTTGTTGTTGTTGTTTCATTCACAAGAAATGGGAGATAATTTTCCCCTCTCCCCCTTTCAAATGCAAGAGGAGAATGAGAACCTGAGTATCCTCAAGCTCCATTCATGAATAATCATTTTTTTCCTTGGAAAAATGAATAATCATTTTTTTCCTTTTCACATTGCAATACATTTAAAAGGCTCCAATAGAGTGCAGACCTGAAGACAGACAAGTTACTGATACTTTGAAATCATTACACAAATGTTTTGCTGCCTTTTTTCCCCTTAAGTGTGATGTCTTTCTTGAGACTAGTGAAAAAAAACATTTGTAGTCACAATTGTGAGGGTGTGGGAAGAGGAATAGGAAAAATGGAAATCCTGTGTGCATCCATAGGTGCATTGCTGCTGTGAAGGGCTGCAATTTGACTGCACAAAAAGGGCCACTGAACAGAAGGTCAAGCAGCTGGCCATTTCCATATCAAAGACACTATCAAAAGGCCAAGAGGCCGTTCACCCAGCAGTCCTTTAGCAAACAATATTCTTCCCCCCTCTCGTTTATGATATGTTTTTTATTGCCAAAATAGTTGAGCAAGAAGTTCCCTGGTTCACTTTCTCAGAAACACAAGTGGCTTGTGTGAGGTTGTTGGGACACACATTAGTTCACAGAACTGAGGCTTTTAAGTAATGAAGAACCATTTGAGGCCACTGTTCAAAGGTTTTGCAGCAAGGTGACAAATCACAACTAACCCTAGAAGAGTCAAGAATTGTCACATCTGTGAGAGGATGGCTTTACAAGCACCTCTCTGGATTCGGCCTGAGTACCTTGCAGAAACAACAAGAGGAAACCACAGAACATGGGAAATTGAGATTTGTGTTGCTGGTTCTATGAATTATTACATCACACTTCATGGCTGTTAGCAAGAGCCAGGCTTGGCCAACTCCTACCTGTCGTGAGCCTGTAAGATTGCAACACACCAAACAAAAGAGAACTTTGGGACCTTGGGAGATGGCTCAGTCTACAGTGTGCTTCCTACCAAAGGGACATGAAGACCTGAGTTCATTAGTGACCCTATCTCAAAAAGCAGGGTGCAGAGTGATTGAGAAAGACACCTGAACTGATGTCACCCTCTAACTCCCACATGCACACATACACACGCACCACACACATGAACACATATACACAAGTGACATGCACACACACAGAAGGCCAACTGGAATACAGATGGGCTGTCACCAAGGCCATCGCTCAGCATCAGTATGCTCTGTGAGCTTTGAGATGAGCAGGCCTCTGGTCACCACTAAATACACTAATTAATTAATGAAGATGGTTGATGGCAATAGCCTTACTCTCTGACCAGCCTATTGAGGGAATGGGGACAGATTGGATTATGTGATCAGACCCACCAATGCAAGAGTCAAATCCAGGGAAGCCACATTCATCCACTGATCCCAGGAATGTGAGAGGAAGCTAAAGAAAGGTCAGGTGCTGGGTGGATAGAGATGTGAAGTGACATAAACAGCTAGGATGAGGGGAAAATCCAAGGTACAAAATGATTGCTTAAAATGAGTGGTCAGCAGACACCGATTATCATGACAGGAGGAGCGTAGTCAGTGAGGTTTCAAGTCATGGGCCAGGCCAGATATTCAGGGTCCTAACGTTCCTGGGAGCTGTCTTTAAAAAGCCCTCACTTTGCCATCTTTAACCCTTTTCTCTGCAAATGATACAAATGGCTTCTCAGTTTGTCCTTTTACCCCCACAACAGCAGGGGACTGTATTGACCCCTCCCAAATGACCAGTCATTAATGGCTCAGAGCAGCCATGGAAATCACATAGAGGTCAAGGTAGGGCAATTTCTTTGCAGCTTTGGCCATGCTTCCAAGGGGGAGGAAATGGGGGAGGGATGCATTTATATGTAACTCTATTTTGAAAACATGTCTTACTATGAAGGAAAATGCATTTACTTCCAAAGGTGCCCACAGTTTTGAATTATGCCACAAAAAAATCTTACATAATTTCCATTTCCTTATTTCACCTTTAAGAAGCCTTATCTAAATCAGCAAAAGGTGTCTTGCTTTCTCTCATTTACATTTTTCCAAAGATGCTCTGCCTCCAGTGCTTAAGAGAAATGTCTGTGGGTAAGGAGAGAAATTGAAAGAAAGGAAAGAAAGATGGAAATGGAAGGGAGACAGAGAGGGGAAATCGAAGGAAATGAAGAAGCCGAACTTTGCCCCTGCACAGGCTGTTTCAAGAAGCAATTGCCCAGAGACTGAGGAAGAGCTGAGTTTGGATCTCCACTCAGCTGAGTCTGTAATCCCAGCTCTGGGACAGAGGAGACAGGTAGATGCCTGGGGAGCTCTAGGCAATATGGCTGAACCAGTGAGCTCCAGGTTTAGTGAGAAACTCTGTCTCAAAAACTAAAGTTAAGAGCAAATGAAAAACACATTAGGTTTCAACCAATGGCACGCGCGCGCACACACACACACATACACACACACACACACACACACACACACACACACGAAGTCACTGGCACTAGCTACAAACTCTGGGTGTGGTTTCTAATGTCCACATCAAGTAGCTCACAACCACCCATAACTCCAGCACCAAGTGTTCTGATACTCTCTTCTGACCTCCTAAGGCACCAGCATGCAGGTGACATTCACTCACACAGACATGGAGTGACAATTTTGGAGTTTTGAGTTCTTTAGAAAACATAGAAATAGTGTAAGAATGTGCTTCCATTTTCATCCCAGGTGTAGGGATGTGTGACTACTTCAGACTGACTGCAGCAGCTGACTATGATTTGCCTCAGGCTCTAACAGAGGAGTGGTTTTGCTAGCTGTAGATAATTTCTGAGATTGTGTGACATTTGAAATTCTAGGAACTTTCAGAGGATAAATGCCAGAGCCCTAATAGGTTTGTTGTTGATTGCTGGTCATTAGTTAGTTGTTTCAGTTTGTTAGTAGTCATGTTCAAAGAAGAAACAAAAGGAAAGAAATTAGATTCAGGGATCTCTTCTCCCTCCATCTAGTCTTCTTTCTCTCCTATCTTGTGATAGGGGGTGAAACTTGGGGATGGAGTGGAGTAGAGAAAAAAGAACCCACAAGTAGCAATGACCAGCTAGCTACACAGATACACACACACACATATATGTACGTGTATATAAATACATATATATAAGTACATAAATAAAAATATTCTTAAAATCCTATAGGTCTTCCCCATATTGCACATGAGGAAAATGAAGGCTCCAAGAAGGTATGTGGCTAGTGAAAAGCAAAGCCAAAAGAGACAGACACTGGATTATCTAATCTAAAACCCACTGCCCAGAATCAAGGCAGGACTGCTTACAAGGTAAGGAAAACCATTGGAGAAAACAGCAAATACCTCTCAGGTTCAAGATGACACACAAGAAGCAGAGTGTCGAGTAGTAAAAGCTACAGCATTTCCTCCAAACCTACTGGTAAATTAGACAGTTGTTTCCCCAACTCCAGGTGAGGCTATGAAACAGAGCAGCAAGCAGTTGCTTCTCACTATGAGTACTGGGAGTTGGCAGCTACCAGTGCAAAGTCTAGGGTTACAGGAAGCATTCCCAAGCTCTCTATATCAGGAAAAGAGCAAAAGGAAGAGGTGAAGAAGTGGATGAGAAGAATCTGGGGGTGTTCTCAGATAGAGAAGCCAGGGGAGCACAATGGGATTGCAGAAAGCAGTACAGTCAGCACCTGTCCAGAGCCTGACCAGACACCAGCTGGGTGAAAGAGTTAGCCCAGATTAACAAACTGGAGTAGTGTCCTAGCCTGGCTAGTTTACAGTAACTCCAAGCCCTCTGGACCTCAATCCATACAAAAGTCAGTGACAGACGGTTTTCTCCCTTTGAGACGCTGTCCATCAGAACTGTGAAAGACAGCAGAGCTGACAAGATGGGGATCCATAGACTGCAGTGAAAAGTATGTCAGTCTCAGCTTGGAGCCAGTGAGGAGCAGACCAACAGCTATTGAATCCCCACTACGTACCTGTGCCATAGCAGACATTATATGTCTATTGCCTATTGCATCCTCCAGCAGCTATGGCAAGTAGATATGAGGATTCCCACTTTACAGTTGAGGAAACTGAGGCTCAGGGATTCATTTATGCAAAGTAGCATACTTGGTTAGGGCAGAATCAAAGAGCCCGCCCTGCTTTATGCTCCTTCTGTTACACTAAACAGTTTCATGTTGATGGTTGATTATCAGCTTGCCAGGATTTAGAATCACTGTGGAAACACTCTTCTGGGTGTATCTGTTAGTGTGTTTCAAGAGAGATTTAGCTGAGGGAGGAAGACTGACCCTGAGCATGGTGGGTACCATCCCTGTATGCTAGAATCCAGGACAGAGTAAAAGCAAGCTGATCACCAACATTTGTCTCTGTCTGCTTCCTGACCATGAACTTAGTGTACCCAGCTGTCTCCTATCCCCGACTCCATACCTTTCCGGCCACATTAGACTGACTGCTCCCTCAAAACAGGAACCAAAACATACCCCTTCCCCATTAAGTTGCTTTTGTTATCTATTTCATCACAGAAATTAGAAAAGTAGCTAATGTATAACATTGATAAAACTTTAGTCAAACTCAAAATGTCATGCAAATATTAGCACAGTGTGAGCATACAAACAATATTTTCATATTAGCAGTAATTTAGGTCTACAAGTCCTTGTATGAAATAGCCATGTGAATTAGTATCAATGGTGTTTCTCCCCATGAAGCAAGCATCTGTACCTTACACAATTCCCCTGTGGCTCCCATCATCACCATGCCATTAAATGCGGTCCCTAGATGAGGTATGAGCATACTGGCCAAAATGGATATTCACAGCCTGAGAGCACTTTATGATTATCAAGGGAGAAAAAATGAATTAAAATCACACCCTGCTAAGTGCCACAGAAGTATTTTCAAATTAGCCTCGTCGCTGCTGCCTCCCCGATCCCTGGCATGTGGGTTGTACCTGCTGACACGTCCCTCAGGAGAACTAATATGTTCAAATGGGACCCAAGACAGATGATTAGAGTTTATTTTCTATACCAGTGACAACAGAAACAGACCAGCTTTGTCAATGGGCTAAAGTGCTGTGGGCTTTCTTCCTGTCCTAATGAAATGTGTGCCTTTTCAGAGGGCCATTTCTATGATTTATAAATTCCTAGCAATGCTGGGAGAAGGGAGAGACAAGGGAAGTACCCAGAGCACAAAATACAAGGAAGAGATCATCCTTAGACCATGAGATCACTAACCTTATTCTTGCACCTTTGATGTTCTCAAATTTTGCACTCTTGGCATCTTGCTTGCCTTTCCCTAACCCAGGTCCCAAATCTTCTAGCAGGAACACAGGCCTATCCTAGAAGAGAGCATGAGTCTATTGGAAAAGAGCTGCTGCCCCCAGGGGATACCAGAGAAGCCTCCACCAGCCCAGTGATATATGTTTCTAAACTATAAGGCAAAAGAAATCAATATATGAGAGCAAGCCAGCATGATTGGCCTAGCATCTGGAAGCCATGATATATATATGCTACTGCTTAGAGCTTCACCTTTCCCTCTTCCCAAAGCTACAGCACACATAAGGGACTAGGGAAGACCTGAGAGAATGTATGTTGTTGACATGGGAATGTCAAAGACCCCAATGCCTTAGACTCACAGCAAATGGCAAAGCCTTCCCCAGGCAAGGGAAATGGCAAAGCCTTCCCTCTGGGTCCATGTGTGTGTGTTGACAGTGTTTGCTGAAGATGTATGCCATAGCTCTCAACCCTGTATGTTTGAAGGTTACTCTACTACTCCAGAGACCGCTCCTACCAAGAGTAGTTAAACTTGCCTCTTTGTTCAACTGTATACAATAAACTTCCTCCTTGTCCAGCTGCATACAATAACCCCACCTCCCTAATCAACTGTTTATAACAAATAACCCAAGTGTCCATGGTGCTGAAGCTTTTGCATCAGAGAACCCAGACCACTGGATCCCAGCTTTTTCTGTGTGTCCATGTGTTTGTCCTTTCTTCACCCCCGTGCCAGCTCAATCAGGTCAGTCATTGGAGCGAGGCAAGGACACAGCAGTTAAGGAAGAGCAGGGCCAGCCTCTGTCTCTGCAGGCCCTCACACTTGCTCCTTCCCTGTGAACTCCAGCGTACTTCAAAAGCAGGTGCAAAGTCAAGGCTTTCCAGCCTGCCCAGCTTCAGTCTTGCTTTGTTAGAATTGTCAACCTAGCTATACCTTCCATTTCAGCACTTGGGAGGTAGAGGCAGGTGGATCTCTAATTTTAAGGCCAACCTGGTCTAACAGAGCAAGTTTCAGGACAGCAGCCAAGGGTACACAGAGAAACCCTGTCTCGAAAAACCCCAAACAAAAAGAATCCTCAACCTACCACAGGTAAGATGTATTGTACAACCAAACCTACTTCTTGAGCTTGAAAGAGGACCAAACAGGGATGCAGATTAGTCAGAAACCCTTACTATGCCCTCATGTGGATCCAGTTATCCTGGCTTTGAATCTGAGGGGAGCAAAGGTAATAAATGTTTCAGTGTTCAGATGATTCCTGTTGCTTTTCTTGAGATGGAGTGAATGCGTTCAGTACAATCAGTAATTCAGGTGAAGCCTGAGCATCCCAGACAATATGAATCAATTTGCCTAAACAAGAGTGTGAGCTCCAGAGAGCCTAATAATCACAGTATCTATCTGTGGCTCTGTAGCAAGATAAAGGCAGGATTCTGCTTTTTCCCAGGAGCACTGTGTTCCGAAGCGGTGAGACTCAGGCTCCCTCTTCCATTTGCCAAGTGGTGAGACTATAAACTCACCTCACTCACACCCAAATCCACGTTTCCCAGGAGAGGAGAGGAACCAGAAGCTGAGATAACAAGAAGCAAAAAACAAACCACTGCAGCCAAAAAAAGTGGTGGTGACATGGCCAACTCTTTGTACTGAAGCTGTATGTAGTCACACAAACTCCCAGGCAGACAGCCTTCTCAGACCCTTTCTCTAATGCTTTAACTAGAAAAGCTGGCAAGATGCAGCCCATTCTGCTCTTAGCACCTACAGCTTCCAAATAGGGTCTGTCTTCACCGAGATCCACCAAGAGAAATCAATCAGGGGTCACAGACTCTGACTTCAGCTTTTCTGAGCCCTCCTTTTTTCATCTGGAAAAAGGCAAACAGAACAATTGGGATACGCTTAGTTGGTAGACTGCTCACCTAGCATGCATGCACAGAGCCTTGAGTTAGATTCCCAGTACTATACAAACCAGGCATGATAGTACATACCTACAGTCTCAGTACTGAGAATGTGGAGCCAAGAAGATCAGAAGTTCAAAGTCATCTTAAACTTATCAACATAACCAGGCCAAGGCCAGCCTGAGTCTCTGTCTCAAGAAAGAGGGTGGGGGCAGGATGAGGAAGAGAAGGAAGAAAGGATGAGAGAAAAAAGCAGTTAAACCCAGTATAATGTCTAATTTTCAGAAAATATTAGTTGCCTTCACAGTGTAGGCATAGAGATTTTTCTTGGTTATAAAAATCATATGAACACACCCAGCCCAAAGCCTAACTCATATAAAACAAATCCATTGTTTTTGCTCTCCCCCCCCCCCCAAATCCATCAGACACATACAAACACATTCTTTTTCATCTGGTCCAAGTAGGTTAAAACAGGGATAATTTTTCTCTGTTCTCAAAAGGTCAAAAGACTGCTAGGATCTAAACTCTCCTGGATATTTTATCACAAGAGCTCAGGCAGGGCAGAAGTGGGGCTTTAGAGTGAAAAACCAAGGAGGACACAGGAGCCTTTGAGAAAAAAGAAATGGAAGTACAGACTTCTCTATGCAGAGAGATGGAGTAGGGAATCCACCTTCCCAAAGCCTTTCTTTTTCTCCCACCCAACCTGTCTGATGTACACACCTCATACCATAACATGGATAACAGATTTAGAAACGATTGAGGGCTTTCCTCCAAGGATCGGGGAACAGTGTTGGGATGGGGCAAAAAGAATTTAACAGCTGGCAAAAGGGGCGGAGAGTAGTGGAATACACGGTGGAGAGCTGTGGAACACTACCTCTAAACATACAAAGCGGTTGCACGCTTGAACTTGAAGCAGCCATTACCTACACAAGACCTGAACAGGACTGGGCTTATCAACAGCCCATCATAAATGGGGACTTGCCCTCCCTGAGAAACTATTGGCTGTTAATGGCTAATAGAGGAGGAAGCATTTTCTTCAGGGGTGCAGACATCAGTAGGTTGACCATGCTCCTGTGACTAACCCACCCTTGCTCATGTAAGCAACTCTAGTTAAACTCACTGGGACATACACGCATGCACACACAGGCATGGGGTTCGGGGCAAGAGCACAGACAGCAAAGAAATATGTTGAATGACAAAGAATCAACCATGTGGTGGGAAAGAATATGAATGAAGAAAGAGCATTATGGCCATCACATCCAGCCAGATGACTCAAAGACATATCCTAACTCTCATGATTTAAGCCATACATGACTGTATTTTCATCTCCACCATGTGTATTTGTTTAATGACAAGAATCAATGGCATGTTGCAGCAATTTTAATTATGTAAATAAGTTTAATCAGCCAGAATCTCAAGGTCCAAAAGTCATTTAGGATTCAAACATTAGGATTCAGTCATTAGTAAGTTAGGATTCAAACATCCTAACACATCCGACCTAAAATATACTGATGACAACCCAAATTGGCTACTTGATGTCACAGTACAGGAAAAGCCATTCACCTGCCACCCAAAGGTTAAGTCCTACCTACGATGTGGTGTCTCTGCTTGTTTCTAGAACACACAACCCACATGAGAGACTTTGGGGGTCAGCAGGGTTTTCTACAATTAATCAAATTAATATTCTACCAAGCTTAACAAATGAACAGTTTATAACATCACTATTTTGTTGGCTTTAATTCTAATAGTGTCAGGAAGGAGACCAGTGGCTGCCTGGTATAACATTTGGAGAAGGTTGACCAAAAAGAGAAAATAGGAGACCTCTTAGGGAGACGAAGCTACTATGTGTCTTAACATGAAGGCCTGTCCAACTGTTGTCGCTGCAAACTGTCAAATTTGTTGCTTGTAAAGTAGACTTCAATAAAACCCTTTTAAATGGCATAATGGCTTTGTAGAGCAGGGTAGCTCAAGAATGTTAGAGGGAATGCTGAGGCTACACAAAGGCAGAAGTAGCATAGCAGGTCTGCCAAAACAGCTTCATAATAGCACACTCCATCAGAGCATGTCAACATGTCTCAGAATAAATCACCATCTGCTGACTGCCTGAGGTGAAAATGTGTAATAGTTAAAGTTCCCAGCACACGTGTTTCTACACACATCCCTACAGAAGCCTTGGTTAACCCATTAGAAGTTAAAGACACCAAATCAATAGCCTTCCTATACTGGAAGGATAAACAGGTTGAGAAAGAAATTAGGGAAATGACACCCTTCACAGTTGTCACAAATAATATAAAGTATCTTGGTGTGACTCTAACCAAACAGGTGAAAGTTCTGTATGACAAGAAATTCAAGTCTCTGAAGAAAGAAATTGAAGAAGCTCTCAGAAAATGGAAATATCTCCCATGCTCATAGATTGGCAGGATTGATATAGTAAAAATGGCCATCCTGCCGAAAGCAATCGACAGATTCAATGCAATCCCCATCAAAATTCCAACTCAATTCTTCATAGACTTAGAAAGAGCAATTCTCAAATTCATATGGAATAACAAAAAACCTAGGATAGCAAAAACTATTCTCAACAATAAAAGGACTTCTGGGGGAATCACCATCCCTGACCTCAAGCTGTACTACAGAGCAGTAGTGATAAAAACTGCATGGTATTGGTACAGTGACAGGCAGGTAGATCAATGGAATAGAATTGAAGATCCAGAAATGAACACATACACTTACAGTCACTTGATCTTTGACAAAAAAGCTAAAACCATCCAGTGGGAAAAAGACAGCATCTTCAACAAATGGTGCTGGTTCAACTGGCGGTCTACATGTAGAAAAATGCAAACTGATCCATTCCTATCTCCCTGTACAAAGCTCAAGCCCAAGTGGATCAAGGACATCCATATAAAGCCAGATACACTGAGTCTAATAAAAGAGAAAGTGGGGAAAAGTCTCGAACACATGGGCACAGGGGAAAATTTCCTGAACAGAATACCAATGGCTTATGCTCTAAGATCAAGAATCAACAAATGGGACCTCATAAAATTACAAAGCTTCTGTAAAGCAAAGGACACTGTAAATAAGACAAAACAGCAACCAACATATTCGGAAAAGATCTTTACCAATCCTACATCTGATAGAGGGCTAATATCCAATATATACAAAGAACTCAAGAAGCTAGACTCCAGAGAACCAAATAACCCTATCAAAAAATGGGGAACAGAGCTAAACAGAGAATTCTCAACTGAAGAAACTCATAAGGCTGAGAAGCACCTAAAGAAATGTTCAACATCCTTAGTCATCATGGAAAAGCAAATCAAAACAACCCTGAGATTCCACCTCACACCAGTTAGAATGGCTAAGATCAAAAACTCAGGTGACAGCAGATGCTGGCAAGGATGTGGAGAAAGAGGAACACTCCTCCATTGCTGGTGGGAATGCAAGCCGATACAATCTCTCTGGAAATCAGTTTGGCGGACCCTCAGAAAACTGGACATAATACTACGTGAGGACCCAGCTATTCCACTCCTGGGCATATACCCAGAAGATGCTCCAACATGCAATAAAGACACATGCTCCACTATGCTCATAGCAGCCATATTTATAATAGCCAGAAGCTGGAGACAACCCAGATGTCCCTCCACAGAGGAATGGATCCAGAAAATGTGGTACATTTACACAATGGAATACTACTCAGCTATTAAAAACAATGACTTCATGAAATTAGCAGGCAAATGGATGGAACATGAAAATATCATCCTGAAAGAGGTAACTCAGTCACAAAAGAATAAACACAGTATGTACTCACTGATAAGTGGATATTAGCCCAAAAGGTCGGAATACCCAAGATTCTCTTCACAGCAACCATTGAACTGAGCATGGGGTCCCAGATGGAGGGGTTAGAAAAGGGACTGAAGGAGCTGAGGGAGTTTGCAGCCTCATGGAGGGAGCAACAGTGTCAACTGGCCTGAACCCCCTGTTCTCCCAGAGACTGGACCATCAACCAAAGAATACACATGGAGGGACCCATGGTGCTGGCCACACATGGGGCAGAGGAGGGCCTTGTTGGCCATCAGGGGGAGGAGATGCCCTTGGGCCTGAGGGTGTTATATGCCCCAGTATAAGGGAAAGCCAAGGAGGGAAGACAGGAGTGGGTGGGTAGGTGGATGAATACCCTCATAGAGGCAGGGGAAGTGGGAGAGGATAGGGGGTTTCCAAAGGGGAAACCTTTGAAATGTAAATAAAGTATCAAAAAATAAAAAATAAAAAAATTTTAAAAAAATAAAATAAAAATGAAGGAATTAAAGACACTTAAGTGGGCATCCCAGGACTGTCCACCAGAAAAACAAGGCAAGAATTTTTAGTCATAACTCTCCATAGCTCAAACGTATGGTATCATCAGAGCTTTTCTTTCCCCTGTCTATATTTACCTGGTAAATAAAAAATTGGAGACACAGAACGAATGTAGACACACAGAGCTCCACCTGCCACTACACCATGCAGTACAGTAGGGGAAGATAACCATAGATCTGCCTGCTGCCATGTCACACAGCTGGTTGAAGACCTCTAGACCTACTTGCTGCCACAGCACGAGGCACACACAGAGTAGGTCAGCCAGAGTCCCACCAGCCAGGCCACCTGCAGCAGAAGCCACTACAATGTGCAAGTTTGTGATAGACAAATGGGAGAGAAAGAGAAGTGGAACCGTTTGAGCATTGTGAAGAGATGGAATTAGCATGTTGTAGGTGGCCAGCTCTGCCACCTGAGGCCATGGTGAAGTCCAAGCTTGTGCTGCCACTGAGGGCCACATCTGGATCCATGACTATGCAGCTCATATTACCCCTAGAGAACATAGTCTGAGCAGAACTGGCCCTGTCCCTCACTAGCTACAATGCTCTGGAGAGCTGGCCCCACTTGTCACCTTCAGTGACACTCTGAAGAGGAGCCCCTACATCTCACCCAGGCAGCAAAGTCTAACTGGCCCTAGTGATGGGGATATTTATGAGCTAGGGATAGCTGTCCCAGCCACTCATCTGCCATTAGATGGCCTGGGCATGTGCCCTCTACCTCCTCACCCTTCCCCAACTGTGACAGTCAGGAGAGCTGGCCCAGCTTCTTGATGTATTTGTCATTGGGTGAGCTTGGGAGCAGAGGGAACAGTGCTGGAGAGCTTGCCCCTGGTGGTGTGGATGCAGGAGAACTGGACTGGGAGTGGAGAGCTGACCAATTCAGCTACTACCCAGGCCCAGATCCAGAGCTTTGAGTTGGTCCACCTCAACATCTACCCCATCTATGAACTGCTGGAGCACATGGAGGGGCTAGTTCTACAAATCCAAAGCTGCAGGATCTCTGTGACATATGACACAAGGCAACATCAGGATATTTGAGAGGAGTCCCAGTGAGGACCCAGCATTGATAGTGTAACAGAAACCAGAGGCCTCAAACCACCATCAAGTCAAGCTGGTCATGAAGTTCTACCTCATAGGCATCTCTTCAACCTGCCCACTCTGCTCTCCATGGAGTACTTCACACTTTGCTGATGAACTCCACTTTGCTCCTTTTCTGGCAGACTGACCTCTGATTTCTGTTCTATAGCTAGCACTGTTGGGGCCCTGGTGCTATTAGCTAGTTGTAGAATTGTACTACCAGATGATGCAGGTTGCAGCCATGAGTGGCTTATGTCTATATTGTTTCCCTGGAGACTGTCATAACTGAAAATTCCTGGGATGCCATCTAGCCCTGTAGTAAGACTGACATTCCAGTGAGCTA
This sequence comes from Rhynchomys soricoides, assembly GCA_019843965.1. Taxonomy (NCBI): domain Eukaryota; kingdom Metazoa; phylum Chordata; class Mammalia; order Rodentia; family Muridae; genus Rhynchomys; species Rhynchomys soricoides. Next base: position 2,210,792 of record JADRCH010000036.1, on the reverse strand, counting down.
GGCCCCAACCTAAGGTTGGTCTCCTCTTTACGATATTATCTGTCCAAAGCTCCTTCCTCTGTATACCTCCCTCAGAGCATTTCCTCCTTGGAACTGGAGAGATAGCTCAGTAGAGCATTTGCCATTCTTCCAGAGGACCTGAGTTCTGTTCTTAGCACCCAATTGAACAGCTCACAACCACCTGTCACTCCAGCTTCAAGCAATCCAACACTGTCTTCTGGCTGCTACAGATACCCACAGTTACGTGCACAGACACACAAACACAGAGATAAAAAAATACCGATGGAGGAGTTGGAGAAGGGACTGAAGGAGCTGAGGGGGTTTGCAGCTCCATGGAAGGAGCAACAGTCTCAACTGGCCAGACCCCCCGGAGCTCCAGGAGACTGGACCACCAACCAAAGAATACACATGGAGGGACCCATGGTGCTGGCCTCATATGTGGCAGAAGATGGCCTTGTTGGACATCAGTGGGAGGAGAGGGCCTTGGTCCTATGGGGGTCCGATGCCCCAGTGTAGGGGAATGCCAGGGTGGGGAGGTGGGAGTGGGTGGGTGGGTGGATGGAGATCACCCTCATAGAGGCAGGAGGAGGGGTATGAGATAGGGGGTTTCTGGAGGAGAGACCTGGAAAGGGGATAACATTTGAAATGTAAATAAAAAAAATATTCAATAAAAGAAAAAAAGAAAACCATTGCATTAGTATTTTTAGTGAAAGCTATTTGAGCTAACATGATGGTGAAAGCAATGACAGTATTTTTCTGTTGCTCAAAAAAGCAATATTTGCAAAAGAGACAAAACCCAATTTATAGTGTTTAAGAACTAATGTATTTTAAAATAAAATATAATAAAACATGTTTTTATAGAAAAAAATAAACCTTTCAAATATTTCTCCTTGCTTGCATTCCTTCAATGACCTATACAAAAATATCCCCCATCTCAAGCTCTACTTCTGGGTGATCCAACCCAAGTATCTATCCATCAGGTTCACAACGAATAACTTGCTTTTTAAGAACTCATTGATCATGCAACTCTTTGACATACAGCCTTTAACCTAATGCCTCTCTGTGTGTATAAACTCCAGATGTTAGCATGTCATACATATTCGCCTTCTACTTCCAGTCCCTACCCCAAGACCCAACTTTAACAAGGCTGCTGCTAAGCTGCATGACTTTGTTCAAAGCTATGTTCCTTCATAATTCTGGGTTAACTTCCATTCTTGTTTTGTCCCAAAATTTATTTCTCCATTTTAGCTGTTATGTTTGTTCTGTGTGAGAATAGGGGTTCAAGTGGAGGCCATAGAACAACTTCAGATACTATTCATCAAGTGCCATACACCTTGATACATTGTTTAATTGATTGTTGTCCTAGGGTTTTATTGCTGGTAAGAGGCAACTATTATAAAGGCAAACATTTAATTGGATCTGGCTTACGGTTTCAAAGGTTTAATCCATTATCATCATGGCAGGAAGCATGGCAGTGTGCAGGCAGACTTGGTGCTGGAGGAGCTGAGAGGTCTACATCTTGATTTGAAGGCAGCCAGGAGGAGGTTCTCATTGCACATTGGGCAGAGCATGAGCATAGGAAACCTCAAAGCCCACTCCCATAGTGACACACTTCCTCCAACAAGGCCATACCTCCTGATAGTGCCAGAGCCTATGGGCTAAGAATTCAAACACATAATAGACTTATATCTATGGGAGCCACACCTATTCAAACCACCACATTTGTTTTGGTTTTGATTTGGGTTTTTTGTTTTGGTGGTGGTGATAGTTGTTGTCGTTGTTGTTGTTGAGTTGTTGTTGAGCTGTTTTGTTTTAAGACAGTCTCTCACTGCTCTGAGACTCACTAAGCAGGCCAAGGTAGCTACCCAGTGAGACCCCAGAAATCTCTCTTCCTCTGCTTCCCTAGCTCAGAGATAAGTGTCTCTGCCATACCTAGATTTTTTTTAATGTGAGCTCTGAAGATCAACTCAAGTCCTTAAGTCCTAACACTTGCAAGGTAAACTTTTTACCAACTGAACTATCTTTCTAGCCCTCCCCTGGTCATATTTTAAGACTCAGTTTGAGTGTTTCCTTCTCCTGGCACTGTTTCTGGTCCTTCCTCTCCTTCTGAGATAAACTCAGACACCCTACCCTTCCCACTCAAGTGGTGTCATATACATACCTCTACCACTTGCCATGTGTTCCAAATTGCTACTAGAGTGATCCATCATGTGATGCTATGACTCAATGGAATGGAAAATGGCTTTGTATCCCCAAGCCCAACACTGGGCCAGGCACAGAGCATGTCCTCATAAATATCCTGTCTATGTAGCACCCAGCAGTCTATAACCAGGTAGCACCCAGCAGCTCTATAACCAGGGCACTGCCCTTTCTTCTACCATCTGAGAAGCAATGCTATCAGTGACTCCCTCAGTTTATTCCACTCCCTGACAAGTCTAATCTTTGACCAAGTTGTCTTCCTCAGATACCCCCTGGAACACCTAAAGGGTATATTTGTAACCAGGGATCAACTTGGCTGCCACTTGTTCAGATCTGGACCACTTCTCTGGGCTTCTGTGCAGGTGCTTGGCTGAACCACTTAATGCCACCCACCTGAGAATTTGGTACAGGCTCTCCTTTAAATTCCCAACATATCATCTTATGTGGATGTTTGCTAACATCATTGAAGTGTCAAAGAGAAATGACAACACAGTAGGAGACAGCTGCCCATTTTCCCAAAGAGACAACTCCAGAAAACAGTGTGGTCAACCTGAATCTACAGCTCCTAGCATATGAATGAAGCGATCTGTTTTGTACTTGAAGCAATGATGTTTCAGACCAACCACAGTGGTATAGGCCCTTAATCCCAGCACTCAGAAGACAGATGCAAGTCATGGCTGTCTCAAACAAGAACACAAGGCAGTGACATTTTATCTCATCTACATACACATTTAGGTTGTGCCAACTGTCTATGGCCATATCACCCTGAACATGCTGATTGCCTCTGAATTACACCTGAAAAATTTAGTTAGAAATTCTTTTTATTGTTGTTGTTGTTGTTGTTGTTGTTAAATTTCTTATACAATACATTTTGATTATGTTCTTCTTACCTGGCTCAGGATAAGTGAAGTAAGCAAATACATCACAAATATGCTAAACAGGGCTCAGAAAGGGCCTTTTTGATCTATGCCTCTATCTTAGTTAGGATTGCTATTGTTATGATGAAACTCTATGACCAAAAGCAACTTGAGGTGGAATGGGTTTATTTGGCTTATGCTTCCACATCCATAGTACATCACTGAAGGAAGTTAGGACAGGAACTCAAACAGGACAGGAGCCTGGAGGCAGGAGTTTATGCAGAGGCCATGGAGGGGTGCTACTTACTGTCTTACTCCCTCTGACTAGTTCAGCCTGCTTTCTTATAGAACTCAGGACCATCATCCCAGACATGGCACCACCCACAGTGGTCTGGGCCCTCCTCCATCAATTATTATTTAAGAAAATGCCCTACAGGCTTGCCTACAGCTCAATCTATAGAGGCATTTTCTCAATTGAGGTTCCCTCCTCTCCAATGACTTCAGTTTGTGTCAAGTTGACATAAAACTATTCAGCACAGCCTCTTCAATCCCTGTATAATTTTGGTATTGATTCATTTATTGAAAGCCACAAAGTCAATGAGTAGACATTCAGATTTTATTTTGTTTTATTTTACGTTCAATTACGTTTTTAAAGCCTGTGTGCATGCGCACAAGCGTGCATGCCTCTGTGTGTGTGTGTGTGTGTGTGTATGTGTGTGTGTGTGTGTATGTGTGTCAGTGTCAGAGTAAAACTTCAAGGAGTTAGTTCTTTCCATCCATGTGGGTCCCAGAGATCAAATTCAAGTCATCACAGCTAGCGGCAAGCTTTCTTCTTACTCACTAAGCCATCACATCAGCCTTAAGAATAAGATTTAAAAACATATCCCATAAAGGCAGGAATGTTGCTTTGTGAACTCTCCATGACCAGTGCCTAGAGTAAAGGTCAAAAAACACTGCCTGTGTGTTGGATTTATTAATAAAGTTTTATTAGAACACAGACAAGCCCTTCATTTAGGTATTATCTCTGGCTACTTTGATTGACTTCGGCAGTGCTAAACAGAGATGTAACAGAAGATGGATTTAGTCTAATGCTACTTATGTTAATTAGGTCCCCAAAACTACATGGGAATCCACACATTTGAACATAAGACACTGAGGGATCCTGCCTCCAGTTACTTATGATTGGTAAATAAAGTTGCTGGCAGCCAATGGCTGGGCAGGGATACAGAGGCAGAACTTTGGGATCCCCAGGCTAGGGATTGAGGAAGGGCAGGAGGGAGAACTACCATGACTGGAAAGGAGTAAAGACCAGGTCTGAGAAGTGTAGGACAGAGAGACAGCCAACATGTAAGAGCCGGGGAAAAGTCCCCCTCCCCAGACTAGGTCTAGGGCAACAAAGATGGAATACAGATTTTAGTAAGTAATAACTCAGGAATATTAGAGGGGAGTGTGTTAGCCACGTGGAGGTTTGGGAGTGGCCCAACCATTGACTGTTTAAGACATATTAAAATATAAAGCCGTGTGTGTGTGTGTGTATGTGTGTGTGTGTGTGTGTGTGTGTGTGTTTCATTCAGGAATCCAGAACATCGGAGCAGGTAGCATGGAATACACACTACCAGGTAGATTTGAGCAGCTGTTCATTGGCAACTACAACAATGGATGGCTTAGAAAACCTAAAATAGTCATTATCTAGCAAATGGTTATTGTCTTAGAGAAAAAAATCAGCCAACCCTTTTTGTAGACCACTGCCTAGCATGTAGGAAGGCAAAAACTATTTTTGCTGACATGGCTACAATATAGAACCCAATTTTCTGAAGAATGGTTTAGAGAACAGAACTAACCTTGCACCCTGTGGCAGCCATTGAAATTGAATGTGGTATCCTCAAACGCCCTCCATTCTGTCTCTTCTAGTGACTCTTTCAAGCTCTAAGTGGCATAAGAGATGTTCTTATTCTTAAGTGGGTATTTTCTGAGGCAGCTTACCTTCCCTCCACACCACCAACTCAATAGACGTTGCTTCTCTCTCATGTGCCTCCACTTTCCACAACTTGAATGCAGTGTTTGTGAAGCTTGCAGGTCAAGTGTTCGCTGAGAAAAAGTGCAGGGGGGGGTGGCTTCTGTCCTTGAAGGAGGGGAGTGTGGAGGGGCTGAAGGGCCATGGGTGTGAGGCCTCATGGGAGACCTAGTCTTTAAAGGGGACTTCTTCCTCAGTGGCTTTGAGACACTCACACTGAAGCAGTTGTGAACAGCTCCTGAGCTATGCTCCACTCTGTGTTCAAACATGGCAGACAAATGTTTCTAAGACACATGTTCCTTCAGAAAAGGTTCTGCCAGTATCCTGGGGAGGTATTTTATAAAGGTTTGCAGGTAGTTCAGCCCAGCTAAGCCTCTGTCGGAAACAGCACTGCAGGATATAAAATCACCACTAGGAAACTGACAGGAAAGTGATTGTGCATTCCTTCTTGTAGAGCAACCTGGAAATTACTCCCTTCTGTGAGGGAACCTACCACCAGGAGAGGTGGAACACAGAGCTTTTGGGGGTTTTTTTGTTTTTTGTTTTTTGTTTTTTAGATTTTGGTTTTTTGGTTTTTTGTTTGTTTGTTTTTGGTTTTGTCATTATAAAGGCTCATAACTCTCTCCTCTCTCTCTCTCTCTCTCTCTCTCTCTCTCTCTCCTCTCTGCTCTCTCTCTGTACTTTCTCTCCTCTCTCTCTCCTCTCTCTCTCCTCTCTTCTCTCCTCTTTCCTCTCTCTTCTCTCCTCTCTCTCTCCTCTCTCTCTCTCCTCTCTCTTCTCTCCTCTCTCTCTCCTCTCTCTTCTCTCCTCTCTCTCTCCTCTCTCTCCTCTCTCTCTCTGTCCTTTTATCTACTGCCACCTTGAAAGAGAGCTCTGAGCAAGGTGAGCTGAACCCCTTTCAAGTATTTCAAAAGCAATTTGGGAAGGAGGAGGTTCCTCTGACAGTTTTGCCCTAGCCTAGAATATTCTCAAAGGGAATATGATATTCTCAAAAGCTATATATTCTCAAAGCTGTTATGATGGCTTTGGTATCTGAGCCTAAAGATTTGAGAACACAGCTCTGCCCTGAAATGTTTGAGTGTGCATGCGCACATGCACACACACATACAGAGAGAGAGAGAGAGAGAGAGAGAGAGAGAGAGAGACTGCATGGTGAGGGGGCAGCCTGCCGTGGAAGCCACATTAGGGTCTGAGTGTGAGAGCTCTATGATTCTATGATGTAGTCATGCCTTCTTCTCTGAGAGGAAGTGTGTTGGAGGTGTGGCCCTCAGAGCAGTGATGTTGAGAGATGATGGAACCTTCCAGAGCTGAAGCAATTAGGTGACCAGGGACATCACTGTCAGGAGGGATTAAGTAGTTCTCTTGAGACTACGTAGTGCCCATGAACGTGTGTAAGAATAAAACCCAAGAATGGCCTCTGGGCCATCTTCTAGTCTCTTGTCTCACCATGTGGCTTCTCTCTCTCCCACCATACTGTTGCTGCCAAGATGCAATACAACCAAGACAGCCCTTCCAGAGCCCAAAGGATGGAAGCCTGTGGAATCTTTAGTAAATCCAGTGTCTCAGTGTCAAGGGTCTCCAAGGTCTCCCAATCCTATCCTAGACCTAAGACCTAACATGGTCTCACCCCCACTCTTCAACTGCTCTTTCAAATGTCAATTTTTCTCCTAGATATTTTGAAGATTAGTTTTCATTTTTAACTCTGTGGGAAGGAGGAAGGGGGTATGCACACGTCCCGGTGCCCATAGGAGTTCTTACGAGGGGGTCAGATCCCCGGAGCTAGGATTACAGGCAGCTGTGGGCCACCTGGCATGGACCCTGGGAACTGAACTCAAGTCCTCAGCAAGCAGTATTTGCTCTTAACTGTTGAGCCATCTCTCTCCAGGCCCATCACTGTATCTTTTCATACACAGTCCAGATTCAAGCTTTTGCTCTGTTTTGATTTTTTTCTCTTCCTCCTTTGAGTTCTTTGAGTCCACTGTGGTCTCCTTTATACTGCAAACCGTTTAAGGACAGAGTCTTATTAAAAGAAAAAAAGAACAAATTTTTACCTCCTCTTCCTCCTCTCTCTCGCTCAAATTGGCACTTAGTAGGTCCTCAAAAAAATTTGCATATTGTTTACATTTATGATCTCTTTATAGTCAGCACAATGGATTACTTTGTGTTTAATCCTTCCCTTCCTTGGAGGGCAAGGCAGTCAAAGTAGCTGGTCAAAAATGAAACTTAGAAGAATGTATTCTCAGAACACAGGTAACCATGCTTCATCTGGGTCACAGGTATTTCTTGGAAGTCAGACAAATATCTCAGATTCATTGAAAATTCCTAAGAGTTGTATTTTGAGATGAAAAAGATCTCTGAGATCATGTTACCCAGCCTTTCTCTAGGAAAGAGAGAAGAGAACGTGACTTGGTCAAGGACACTGAGTTAGTTCCTTTCAAGAAGTCTGGAGCCCCACCCCTTTCTAGTTAATCTCAGTCTTCATAATTAGCCTGAGAAGATCAGGCCATCTCAGAGGTGCCTAGAACACCTTTCTATTCTCTTCCAAGCCATTAGGAATCCCAGGAGGAATCCCTCCAGCATGGCTGGCTGACCTGGCACCTCTAGCATCCTGCCCCTACCCCACAGTCAAGCTTCACTAACCCTTTGTTTACTACCCCAGAACTTGTGAGTGACCCCAAGAAACAAGGAAGCCCACTCTTACCCATGTCCTTAGACCCTCCTACTCCCAGTCTCAGGGCAATAACTCTGGTTGGCCCAACTCCCAAAACAGTGTGCAGCATTGGCAGAGGTCCAGGAGTTAATAGGGAGGGCTCTACTTTGTCTTATAAGCTAACTTAGATTTACCTGACAGAGAGTCACATAAAATGTATTTTGAAGGTGGAGACTGTTAATTACCACAGGATGGCTATGTTTGGTGGCTGGTGGGGGAGCTTGGGGGAGGAAAAGCTAGTTTCCAGAAATAATCCATCCCTCCTTACCAAATAGGAATGAAATGTGGGAACGGATGAAGGGGACGGTCGGACAGAGAGAGTCACCCACAGGAACTAAACAGGGTTATAATTAGTTCGTGTGTTTCCAAGTGTCATCTTTCACCCTCCTCTCGCAGAGACAGCCACAATGAGCTCAGGATCCTTTGTGTCTCTTAGAGAAGGGCACTGAGCTCCTTGGGGTGTTGGGGGGAAGAGCTGCGAGCAAGATGACTGCTAAGAACAAGGAGTCAAGCCTCCCTTTGGTGCTGAGAGGCGCCCCCACGCAATGACCCCCTGAAAGACACTGTTTACCGACAGCAGCTCCCCACAGCTATTACAGATGGCCTGAGAGCGTTCTAATTAGACAGGCTTGTCAGCGTCCCACACTAATTCCCAGCTGAGTGGGCTAAGTGTTTGTCTTAGCCACTTCACGCCCCAGCCTCAGAAACCATAGCCTAGAGTGACTGGCCTCCGTGCATTTATGCTCTGATTTACTTTAGCTGCGACCCTGTTCCGTGCTTATCTCAGAGGTATGTTTGAGCAGAGCCATTGTATGTTAAAGGATTCCCATGGCTCTCTTATTGCTGGGATAGTTATAATTTTACAAAAGTGTTCTCCCTAAGCTGGCTCTTGGAAGAGTGTTAAGTTTGCTTCTTTTGCTATGGTAGACGCTGTTTTCTCTCATGCTGGTTCTCCACGCTGGTTTGGGACCTCATTGCAAGCAGATTCTGAGCAAGCAAAAATTTATTCCTGATTTTTGTTGGGTTTTTTTCTTTGTTTGGTTTTGCTTTGTTTTATTGTTTTGTTATGGTTTTACATCCTAGATTGCAGTCTTGGGTGTCAATTCATTTAAACTTGTATCCTATGAATGTATCCTAATCATGCTTTCCTAGTATTCATTGATTCATAAAACACTTTTAGACTCTGCCTCTGAATGACATTGCCTGTCTTCCTGTGTAGACTAGCTGTACAAAGTGTAATTGAGTGTCTAAAATTCTGAGTCAGGAGAGCATTCTAACGAACAAGAATAATCTCAAGGAGGACCATACACACAAGTAAAAACGCATGCAGATATGTTACTGTGAATACCCTTTCCTTCTCAGAAAGCGTTCTCCCTACAGCCACAATCATTAGGAAAACTCCAGGGAGAAGGGGGTGGTCTTATTTTCTTGAGACAATACCCTAAGTAAGTATGTCAAATATAGGATTTCTCTTACATCGTGTGGAGCTGACCAAAGCTTCAGTCTGACACTCATACTAATGGTCTTGTGAAACGAAGGAGGTCACAAAGCTACCAACAAAACGGAGCCTTTACTGAGTCATTTTAGAGATTCATATAAAATTACCTGCAAAATGTTTGAGAATTTTGCCCATCAAATGACAAATTGTAATCAAATTCAATCACCCCAACTCACATAGCCATATGTAGACTTCTCAGGAAGTTCAAAATTGTTTTTAGCTTTGTATTATTCAAAGTTTCATATATATACAAAACCCACAGGGAATCATGATACATTCCAGGTAACCATATCCTGCTTTCAACACGCTCAGCTCCAGGAAAGATTTGTTTTCACCTGTATTCACCATCCCTATGCCCACCCACTCCAAAATCCAAAGTTAATTTAGGTGATCCTGTGTGTGTATGTGCGTGTGTGCGTTTGCATGTGTGTGTGTGTGTTAATATGCACTGTGTACGCAGATACACAAGGAGAGCAGAGGTCAAGCTCAGTTGTCTTCTTTGATGGTCTCCCACCTTACTGTTTGGACACAGATTTCTCACTGAACCTGGCGCTCATCAGTTCAGCTGTGCTGGTTGGCTCATGAGCTCCAGAGATCCCCAACTCTGCCCCACTACTCAATTATGGATTTAAACACACGAATGACCACGTCTGGCCTTTATGTGGGTGCTGAGATCCTATTTTAGATTCTCATGCTTACATAGCAGTCTCTTTATTGACTGGGCTATGTCCTTGGACCCAATTCAGACTGTCCCAAGGTATTTAAATTGGCATCTCTCCGACTTAGGGAGTCTATTCTAGAACAGATTCCAACTCAACTCAGAGTATTGGGCTGCCCTTGTACATCTTCATAAGCTTATAGTCTGCAAGAAGGATTTATATCTCATGTTCTCCCACCATTGTCTGCAAAACACATTGTAAGCCCTACCAGAAACCCACTCATTCAATGAAAACTGATCAGGTGTCCCAAGTAAGAGCAATTGCAAAATGATACCGGGGCACTGAAGGGTTCCTTGTCATGGAACCCTTCCATGTAGGTAGCACATCACCAATTCGGCAACAATATCAAAGGCTCTCCAATCAAAAAAGTCAGAAACAAGGAAGCATCATCCCTCACAGAAAACAACTCAACCTCCTCAGACAAAAGCATGGCAGGTTGGAGAGATGGCCCAACAGTTAAGAGAACTCGATGCTTTTGCAGAGGACCTGCACCCTGTGGAGACTCATAATCTGCCTGTAACACCAAATCCAAGGGAATTCCTCTTCTGGCCTATGTGGGCACTGCATTCACATGCAGACACATGCACACACAATTAAAAATAATAAAAATTTAAAAATAATTCTTTTTTAAACAACAAGAAAAAGCACACAAAACATCAGTAAGCCCTGGTAAGCTGGTACCCATGAGTATGCATGAGCTGAAAGGTGTTAATAAAGATGCAAAACTAAAAAAATACAAGCCCATAGTGACCAAAGGGCCTTACCATCAATTTCTCCTGCTCAGGAAATAACTATCATGTGTTACTGTTGCACTGAGATGGTCTGCCCAAACAGCACAGAAAAATCAAGGAGACTCTCCTCTGGGAACTAACAAAGTTTCATTAACAAGATGAGTCTATCTGTTAAACTTCTAATCTTCCCTACCAAGCAATGGTCAATCCAGCATCCATGAGCAAATACACTTTTTAGAAGCCAATCCAAAAAGCACTCTCTCAGAAAGAAGAGCAACAACTTGAGATTCTGGAAACCCTCATCTTTTTCTTAAAACAATTTATTTATTTTTATTTTATGTACATTGATGTATTGCCTATATGTATGTGTATGAGAGTATCAGATCCCCTGGAACTGGACTTACAGACAGTTGTGAGCTGCCACATGGGTGCTGGGAATTGAACCCTGGTCCTCTAGAAGAGCAGCTGGTGCTCTTAACCGTTGAGCCATCTCTCCAGCCCCTGGAAGTCCTTTTCTTAATCGGCCTTTGTCGGTCACTACCTAAAGCATAAGGACAGCAACACTGGGAAGCAGGCCCTGCCAGCAGCATTTATTGCATCTAAAGGCAATGTAGCCTCTATGCAGCATTGAAGTCATCCAAGGCTGGCCTATTGCTAACAGATATGTAAAGATAGTATGTCATGGACTCTAGCGGATGCATTTCCTGCTAAAGCACCAGACCTGTATCAGAGGCAGTGGTGCTACATTACACTGATGCTGACAGTGTAATTTGGTGTCAGTTATTAGTGTTGACTCTCCCACACTATTGCCAATCAGGGTTTCTGCTGACAAGATGAAACAGCTTCAAGGATTGCTAAAGTCCTTTGTTGAGTGAAAACAAGGTTGCCTAGTCTACACAGTAATGGGAATTATGGAGGGGACTTGGGAAGGAATGAGAAGAAAAAGAAATATGATATGAGGGGCTTCTCTAGAACTTTCCTCGCACTATTTCAGGTAAGGATCCCATAGCTTTGTTGAGGAAAATCATGGATATTTTATATTGAAGATATGGCTGAATTAGAAGCTACTGAGCATTATAGAGGAGGCATCCCTGGTGACCTATACATTCTCTCAGGAAGGAGCAACCTTTATGTGTCACTCTGGCCTCTAGGTATATCACCTGGTGAGCCAATCTTCCTCCCCAAGGCCACACTTGTGGTAAAGGCATGGTCTACCTCTGTATTACAGCAAGGACATCTCAACCTTCTTGGGAGTATCTACACTCTACATCCCTTCCCCCACCCATACCACCACAGGGAGGCTAAGAAGGCATGTGATGCAGACAAGGAAGGCCTGTGTTAATAGCTATTAGTTTGAAAATTGCACACTTGGAAGCAGGCCTTGTCAGCAATGTTTACTGCATCTAGACATGGTGCAGCCTCTATGCAACATGGACATCATCTGAGGATGGCCTGTTGCATTGGTCCACCAAGCTATGTGCTGGAGATATGACCAAGCAGTTAAGAACACACGTTGCTCTTCCAGAGGACCTGAACGTGGATCCAAGCTCCCAAAGTCTGGTGGCTTACAACCCAAAACATACAAGACCCAAGAAGTTTGGAAAGTTTTAGGACTCACCAGGCCTCTCCCCAGGCTATATAAACAGTTAGAAAGTTCTCAGGGTGAGAAGATTGTTCAGTGGAGCTGCCTGCAAGTTGAGCAGGGAGCTCCACAAGTATAGCATGTGTGAGTCATCACTTGTGCTGGGGTGGGCTTTAGAGTGGTACCTTTGAGTGACCCATGCTCTTCTGAGTAACCCCTCACTCTTTATTCACAGGAACTCCAATCAATGCATTAGTTCACCAAGCTAGACGGTTTGACTTGACTGGAATCATTTTCACTAGTAGCCTATATGGAGTGAAGAGGCATTTGTTCCTGTCTACCCAGGAAAAGTTGGTTCCCCTGGTACTGGAGTTAGAAAGGTTATGGGCCACCATGTGGGTGTTGGAAACTGAACCTGGGACTTCTGCAAGAGCAGCAAGAGTTCTTAATCACTGAGACATTGCTCTAGCCTTTTTGGTTTTCAGTTCTTAACAGTTAGTATGGTTCTAATGGACACTGAATTACTGACAAGTATCAAAACCTAGGATTTTGATTTGCTTTAAAATATTCTGACAATGCAACTGTCTAAAACAATGAAATTCACAGGTAAATGGATGGTCCTAGAAAAAAATCATTCTGGGTGAATTAAAAAGACAAATATGGGATGAATCCTCTTACATATGGATATTAACTTTCAAGCTTTCGATGCCTATACTACAATCCATAGAGCCACAGAGAGTAGAGGTAAGAGACTAGGGGCCAGGGAAGGAACTCCTAAGGTGGGGGAAATAGAATTTAAAGTCATGGGGAGATAGAAGGGTTGGAGGGGGAGGGAGATTGGAATGGAAGGATTAAACAGAGATGGGAAGGGAAGAAGGGACAAAAGAAGGGGATATGGTGGGGGGACATATAACACCAAGGGCCATTTGAAGGATCTTGAGGAAACCTACTACAATCGCAGCTTGTTAAAATATCCATGTATATGAAAGAAATCTAAATGGAAGCACCAAATAACCAGAGAGACAAAGCTCCAACTAGATCTGTCTTGACACCAAGTGAAACCTCCCATGCCAGAAATGGGTTACATCTGATTGAGCCACGGCCAAAAAGTTCCCATGGAACCACCACCACCACCCCCAATCAACCGATTTCCAAGGCTATTAGTTACTCTCCACAAATAAATGGTAAAACCTGTTCCTGAAGGTAATACCTACATATCACTGAACATGCAGAAGTCAAACTGGTGCCTAACTAGAGTCTTCACTCCTGCTGACTGATGTTCGTGGTACAGAAAGGTACTCTGTACAATCCTACCACAAAAGAAAACTAAACACCAACCCAGAGATGAATCCTTCTATCTAAAAGGGTGACCAGTCTGCATGATATGCTGGTGCAATAGTAACACAAAAGTTTCAGGAGTAACAAACCACTCTCTGATTGGATTTAAGAGCCACTTCACAAAACAAACCCATGATTGACAAAGAACCCGAGACTAGATAGGCCATGGACCTAGGAAGAAAACAAATACTACTTTTGTGCTAAATGGACATAACAATGGGGCTGAAAAGATGGCTCAGTGGTTAAGAACACTCCACTTCCAGAGGACTGGGATTTAATTCCCAGCACCTACATGGCGGTTCATAGCTGCCTGTAACTCCAGTTTCAGAGGCTCCAACAGCCTCACACAGACATAAATGTGGGTAAAACACCAATGCACATGAAATAAAAAGAAATTTAAAACATTACCAAAAAGAACATAACAATAAAATGACTTCTAATGACATTCTGCTATACTCATAGATCAGTTCCTTGTTCAGACATCATCAGAGATGCTTCCTCCTGCAGTAGATCAGAATGAATACAGAGACCCACAGATGACAGTGTGCAGAGAGTAAGAGACCTTGGAACACTCTGAAACAGCTTTTCTTGGGCATTTGTTTGTTTGTTTGTTTTTAACTTATATTTGCTTATCTATTATGATTTTCAATTTTGTATTTTTATGGAATTCTGTGTCCATGTGTGTGCACACACACAACTGTGCACCTGTGAGTGTATGTGTGTGTATGTTTTTTGTGTTTTTTTTTCTTTTTTTCCTGTTAATATGCTTTGTTTTATTCTGGTTTGTTTGTTTTTTATTGCACTGTTAGTTTTCTAGAGAAAGAAAAAAGTGTGTAGTTGGGTAGATGGAAGGGTGGGGAAGACCTGGGAGGAGATGGGAGAGGGGAAACTGTGGTCAGAATATACCGCATGAAAGAAAAGTACTTCCCATTAAAAAAATACTCTGAGAATGCTATGCGATGTTTTTATTTTAATATAAGCTACTCCAGTATTATTGGAAGTTGATAGAAGATTGGCAGATCTTATTAAATAATAAGCTCTAGCTATTAAACTTAATGGGTATATGGGAGACTAATTACTATCCTAACTTTGTGCATATTGGAAAATATCCATTTCAAAGATATTTGAAAGAAAATTATACTAAACTAGACAGATACTAACCCAGGGCTGGTCAGGATAAATGTATAGAACCTCCCTGTCTCTAGCTGAGTATCTCTGGGAGAGGCACCTTGCCCTAGACCTTTGACACTGTCCCTCACCTTCTCCTCAGGGAAGATGCAAGACAGGGCAAAGTGGAAAACTGCCTTGGGTTTTAGCTGCCACGTTACATGCCTGTGCTTCACCTCCACATGACCTGATCCTCCTCTGTTGACAGTGAAAGAGAACAGTTTCTAGAAAGTGATCCAAATCCGATATCATGTGAAAGCTTTAAAAATAAATTTCTTATAAAATAAACAAATCTTTTAAAAAAGGGGAGGGGGGGCTGAAGAGATGGCTCAGCTGTTAGGAGCACTGACTGCTCTTCCAGAGGTCCTGAGTTCAATTCCCAGCAACCACATGGTGGCTCACAACCATCTGTAATGGGATCTGATGCCCTCTTCTGGTGTGTCTGAAGACATTGACTGTGCATTCACATATATAAAATAAACAAATCTTAAAATTAAATTTCTAAAACTCATATTCATCTCATACCTGATATCCAGCCATCAACCCTGTTAGATCAAATGTAGTGTTTTGGCTCATGGGGGTCACAAATCCGCGGGCTGGAAAGATAGACCAGTGGATAAACAGCTGGCACACAAGTGTTTGGGGACCAAAGTTCAGATTTCCAGCATTCATATACAGGTTAGGTGGATATGGAAAACCACCTGTAATTTCACTGCCCAGAAAGCATGTCAGAGGATCCCCAAGCAAGCTCAATAGTATAAGCTAGCTGTACTCCCAAGCTTTGAGTTCAAGTGAGAGAGCCTACCTCAATGAATAACAAGGAGAGCAATTAAAGAGTACTCCTATTATCAACCTCTGGCCTTTACACAGACAAACACATAGATAGATAGGTAGATAGATAGATAGATAGATAGATAGATAGATAGATGATAGATACATAGATGATAGATACATAAATACACAGATATATATGGAAGATAGGTAGATAATACATAGATGATAGACAGATAGACAGATAGACAGGAAAGAGAGAATACAGGCACACACACCTACAGATGTACCCATATACTCATAAGCAAGCATGAATATACATACTACACATATATACATATGCAAACAAAAGCAGCACTCTATTGACTGTGCAAGGACTCAGCTGTCCTTAATCAGAGGAGGAAGAGCTGCTATTGGATCCAAGTGGAAGCTTGTCTGCAGCTGCGTTCAGACTGTGGCTTAGCTCCCCGTGCCTCTTCCCATGTAAGCTCTCTCAAGGGACTTGAGTAAGTTTGGTTTTCATAATTAAAGAAGTTGAGTCTCTGTGGGAACATTTGATAACTTTGGACTTGAGTCTACTTTCTGTGTAAAACTTGATCTAATAGCTGTAACAAAGACCATGGGGGCAGTCACAGATCTCTACCCAATGACGTGATGAAATAGCTTAGAGACCATGAAGGAGAAGGGGGAAGAAATAGCCCATATCACCTTGGGAAAGTGTATTTAAATGGTTAGGACAACACAGATCATTGTCAATGCAAAAAGTTTGCCTTCACCCTTCCCAGCTTCCTCATGCCTAACTCTTCTCACAACCTTTTATTGCTGGCAAGTCACTTACCTGACCATCTTACTGTGGTCAAAGTTGCTGTAACAGAAGCAGCACGAGAATCTTCCTCTCTGTGTCAAGACTCAGACTCCCAAGCACAGGCACAGAGCTGTAATGTCAAAGGTTGGAGTCCAGGCTCCTAGAACTGCAAGAAAGCATCCATCCAGGGTTGCAAAGGAACACCTGCAGCCTCTAGCTTCCTGATGCTGACCCCATGTAGGCAAGAGCTGATGCATGGGCACTAACCACGTCCCCTCATTTTTTTTGTCTTGCCCACAAGGTTCAGTACAGTATTCTGTGCTTCACAAAAACTTCACAAGCACTTGATAGATTGGAACGGAATGTTGTTTGCAGCAATTTGATGCCAGTCACAGATACTCAAGCCTTCCCATTGGATCCCCTGGGAATTCACCCCATTCAAAACTATATCAAAAAGCAATGGATGTGAGACCTGAAAGTTTCAAATGTGTCGATACTTCTAATCTGACGGGGGGATGGTGCTTTAATCCCATTGCACCTTTCAGTCTAAGATATCATATTAGACTGAAGTGGAGATTATAACTTTACTCAGGAGATATCTCTCCCACTCTCATTCCATTAGTCACAACAGACACCATCATTAAAGGCGTTATTCTCTCGCTGGGGAGAGCAAGCTGGTGATGAGTGACTGGCTTCCACAATTGGCTTAGGGAATCAGTCCTTCATTAAATCAAAGAAAAAGTACATCAAGAAAAGGATAACTTGGTACAAAGTAACTGTCTGGGCTCATTTTTTTTTCTTTTCCTTGAGTCAAATCTCTATCACCCTTTTCAAAAATAAGTCACAAGATGGCCCTGTATGCTCAGATGTTGTCTAGGGACCTGCAAGATTCATTTCATGCTAACTGTATACAAGTCATCAATGGAGTAGGTGTCCGTGAAAAGACTGTCCATACAGACCCTGTCTTGGTTGTTATCTCATTGAGACCTAAAGCAGAAAGAAGTGCTTTTCAAAGTAAAGCAACATTGAATAATGAGAAATAAAACAGTGTGGATGAAATAGCTGAGGCCAGAGAGATGGCTCAGCTGTAACCAGTCCTTGCTGCTCTTACAGAGGACCCTAGTTCAGTTCCCACATCAGGAGACTTCACAACTGCCTGGAACTCGGCTTCATGGGATCTGACACCCTCTCCTGGTTTCAGCAAGCATCGAAATGGACATCTGAATACATACATACATACATACATACATGTAAAACTTTAAAACAAAGAAATTCTGAGCCCAGCACTTAGGAGGCAGAAGCAGGCAGATCTCTGTAAAGCCAGTCTGTTCTACATAGAAATTTCAAGACAGCTAGATCTACACAGGAGACACCGTCTCAAAAAAAATAAAAACAAAAACATAAATAAATAAATACAGCCAGGTGGTAATGGTGCACACCTATAATCCAAGCACTTGAAAGGCAGAGGCAGGCAGAACTCTTGAGTTCAAGGCCAGCCTGGTCTACAGAGTTCCAGGAAAGCCAGGGCTACACAGAGAAACCCTGTCAATAAATAAATAAGGTTTTATTTTAAAAAAAAATAATCGAAGGTCTGGGAGAGCTGGATTAAGTTCACAATTAAGATAGCAAAGCCACCAACAACTCCTTCCCTCTATGTCTATCCCACTCCATAGTGGTCTGAATCTTGTCACTCACCACCTTTTCTAGTTCTCATACAACCTTGAGGGAGGTATCTGCTTACTGAGGAGACGAGCCTGGTGTAGGTAAGGCGCTGAGGCTCCTACCTAGTAAGCAGCAGAGATGAGCAGAGCATTCCAGCCTCTTGCCTTCTGCCTTTAAGGCACTGCTTCTTCTGCCTTGCAAACAGCACCTGACACTGCACTCCCTGCTCCCTGCCTGTCTGCAAAGCTTTGCTTGCATGCACTTGTCCTCACAGAGGTTAGCAGCAGCAGCCTAGAAAAGCAGCAGCATTCCAAGGCTGGGGAGCCAACTCAGCTAGTAAGGGGTTCGCTGAGCAAACATGAGGACCTCAGCACCCACGTAAAAGCAGGATGTGACTCTGTAGCCCTAGAGCTGGGGAAGCAGATGGCTGGGGCTCACTGACCACCAACTTAGCCTAACAGGTTAGCTCCAGGTTCAGAGAGAGAGAGACCCTGTCTCAGATAAACAAGATAGACAGCTCCTGAGAAGTAACAGCCCAGTCTACATGCATGCACATGTATGTGTTCCTACACACACACACACACACACACACACACACACACACACACACGGGCGAGCATCTGAGGTGCTTGTTCTGTTCTCTCTGTGGCTTCGCTACAAAAGCATCAGGCCTGGCATGGGTTCCTGGCATCTCTCCACACACCAAATCACCCTGAGTCCTTTTATGTGCATCAAGGCACTGAGAAGAGGGAATTCAAGCCAGGCTCTCAGCTAGCATGATAACCTGACTGGCCTCCCAAGAGAGCCACACAACATGCATGCTCCACATGCCCTCTGAAGAGCAGACAAAGATAACCCCAGGGTGAGCAAGAGAACCACTTTGGGTAAAGTATTCCCGCAGCGCTGGACTTAAGCTAGCTAATTGGTTCCAGAAACAGCGCAGGCAGCACACACAGGTAGGACTGCGCCTCTTATATCGACTGATGCAGTCACTTGTTGGGAACCTGTGTTCATTATCTGTGTGTAAAGTGATATTAGTGGAGAGACTCCAGGCCCCATGCGGGAATGACTGAGCTCCGCACCTGACTGGAGGAAGGTGTGTTATGTAAATGTACTGCCCAGGGTAATCAAGTTACTGAAGTGGATGCATTGAATGGATCTGAGCAGGTGCCACCAGAGAATGAGAGATCAGAGGGCACTGACATGTGAAAGACAGCTAGAATGAGGCCCTCGGCTTCTTGAGACCTGATTTCCACATCTCACTCTAATTACCAAGAACTAAAGGGTTTTTCACTTCCACTGCACACCGAGCCTTAGTGGCTGGGGCTGAGGTGAGCAGCGAAGTACACATAGAGAAGAAGAAAGGGAGAGAAGCCAGCTCCTTCTACAAATGTACCTTGGCTTGTTCTATGACTGAAGAAGCCCATTGGCTAATAATCTGTGAGCTTAAAAAGATTCAAAAACGTTTTTAAAAACAAGTCAATAGCTCAGTGATGCTTCCAGAGGTGTAACTGTGCATAACTAGCAAAGGGGAGCTATAATTCCATAATAGAGCACTTGCCTAGAGTGTGCAAATGCCAGGGAGCCATAGCAGCCCTGCAAGGCAAGACAAACAGAACAGAAGAGACAAAAATCTATGATCTCAACTCCACAGTAAGACCAAAAGAGTCAACAAACCTGGACCCTTGGGGCTCTCAGAGCCTGAACCACCAACCAAAGAACATACATGGGCAGGACCTGGGCCTCCTTGCACATATGTAGCAGATGTGCAGCTTGATCTTCATGTGGGTCCTGAACAACTGGAGTGGGTCTATCCTTAAAGCTGTTGCCTGTCCATGGGATATGTTCTTCTAGCTGGGCTGCCTTGTCTGACCTCAGTGGAAAAGAATGCACCTAGCCAAGCAGAGACTTGATGTGCCAGAGTAGAGGGATACACTTGGGGAGCCCTACCTCCTCAGGGGAGAGGGAGAGACTGGGGAGGATTGTGGAAGGGGTGGTTGGGAGGGGTGGTTTAATTAGGACATAATATGAATAAATTTTTAAAAAAAAAACCTTTGACCTCCATAGTTCATAGTTCATAGGCTTCAGGTACAGAAAGAAGCCTGGATATTCTCTGCTTTATGTGGGAGTCAAACAAGTAGTCACTGTCCATCCTACCACTGTCATGGGAAGTCAGCTTCCACTGTGGTTTTGGAGAGTTACCCAGACCCCACCCGTTTCTATTACATGAACCCACAAAGACATAGTGAACAGTTCCCTTCTTTCCTCCTGGGGCTGTTAGATTTCTGAGGCAGGTTAAAGAGTCAGGAGGCAGGGAGAGACCAGTCTGACCTCAGCAGACAGAATTGCTTATTTCAAACATCGAGGGGCAGACACAGGAAGAATGGCAAGTGTGCCCAAAGGGATAGGAGACACTTAGGGTTTATATCCGGGGCTTGAGGAATGCAATGGCTGGGACTCTGGGCAAGCTTGCAGTTTCTCCCTCCTGGAGGTGTTTGTCCAACAAGGCCTTAGAAACTGCCTTGCCCAGGCTATCGGGATATGGGTCACAGTGGGTGACTGCATTTGGCAATGGAAGTAAGGGGGAAAGGGCTAGGCTTTTGACATAAGGTCTTGGTCAAGGTCAAGCAAAGTTTGCTCAAGGTTTACTCTAACAGCCTCTACCACAGGTCACTGTCCTTAAGATCATCCTGTCTTTTTCTCTTTCCAGTGAGGCAATGACATTTGCACAAAAGCATTTCTCTGTCCCCACCATTCTATAGAAACCACAGGCCACCCCATTTCTCTCACTTTATCCCAAGAATCCCAAGGACTTTCCTGGGTGCTCCAACACCATCTCCTCAGGCACTTCCTTGAGTCTGCCGACTCTGTCTCCTCTCACTCCTGTTATAATCGGGGGGGGGGGGGGGGGCTCTCTTCTATCTGTGTTGTTCCTATGGAACCATCTGAAATTTAGGGTCCTTGATCCCAAACACAAGTCGACTATGGGTCTATGCCCATCACTTTGATCCTCAAAATATACAAAATTCTAGGATAGCATAACTTCGAATTTCCCTAGAATCCAGCTTACCTTCAGTGGAGTCTAGCCACCCATATTCTTCAACATGACATTCAAAACCAGAGTCACTCTGCTTCTCCCACAGTTCATATTCCCCCAGTCTCACCCTCACATCCAGCTCATCAACTCACTCACCATACTGACTTTCTTTTTCATTACACAGACAGATTACTCCTGAAGTTTCGCCCAACAGGTTTTCAGCAACCAATGGGCCCTCCCTTCTACCCGTGGGTGCTTTTCATCCAGCAGGCCTCAGCTCAACGTTTCCACCCTCCCCTTGCAGAGATACCCTGTATTACTGGCAGTGGTATGCAGCCCTCCATGGAGAGTGCTCACCCTGAGGGTTTAGGTTGTGTTTATCTATATCCCTGAGCTTGGGTAGCACAGTTTTGCATACAGTCAGTGTTCAGCGAGCAGTCATTGGACTGAGGCACTCAGGAGAGAGAAACCCAGAGCTGGTGAGTTTCAAAGACCAGATAAGACCAGGTAATAGACGAGTTCTGTGAGACGCACAGGAGTAATGTGAGAGTCGAGAGGACACAGATGTAGAACATGAAGTGGGTAAAAGGCCAGACAAACCAAAAGGGGGAGTCCCAAATCCAGGGCTGACACCAGCATCAACCGCATGGGTTCTCTGATAGCCTTCAACCTCCTTCATCATCCATTCACACAGATCAGAGAAAATGGGATTATCAAACATTATAAATTGTACTGCCTAGGCCTTCATTTGGCTGACACAGACGTCCAAAGAGGCAGGATGTCTTTCCCAAGGACGAAGCGTGGCAGATCTGGCACCCAGGTCTCCAGGTTGCTAATGGTGTAGCCTTCTCTCTCCATCTTTCATAAGAGAAGGACATCAAAGGATGAAGAAACGGGAGCAACAAAGGAATCTTTATCCATACAGCTTCCTGGTTTGTTTTAATGATCTCCCAGTAGAGGCTTCTTTAAAAACCTTTGTTTGCAAGGGGCAAGAATGTGTAGAAAGGGATCCAGATATAGAATGCCAGGACTGTGCTACCACAAAAGCCCCCTTGCCCTCCTCACTGGGATCTGGCAGGCTGAGCCAGGTGTACAGGAGGAAGGTTCAACACATCACTGCTGTTAGCACTAGTCTGGGCCCTCCTGGCCTTTCTCTCAAGTTTATTACCAAAAGCACAGCACTAGAAAATTATAACCAGGCAACTAAGGGATGTTAAGTACAGGAGAAATGCCCTCCCCCAGGGAAGAGCTAGCCCAGTTGGTTATCTAATACCAACTGGTTAACCCTGAAATCGAGTTACAAATGGGGAACATTATATGGACTGCGCAGATTGTATTGATATACTTAGGAGTATATATGCATATACTATATTAAGCAAAGAATAAGAGGCCATGGAGTTGAAAGGTGGCAAGTGCAGGTACATGGAAAGGGGTGCAAAGAGGAGAGGGAAGGGGGAATTGATGGGATTGTAATTTTAACTCAATGATGAAATTTCAAAGCAATAATTAATAAAAAAATAAAAATGGGATCACAGCATTCCCTAGCTCTAGGCTGCAGGGCCTTAAGCAGCCCACAACCTCCTCTGGCCCTGAGTTACTCTTTTGCACTCTGCAAATCCAGGCTGACAACCATGTGATCTGACAGCTGTGGACAGGTGATGCCCATAGCTGCATGTGAATGACTGCAATGATCAATTTTAACATGAAGTACACCGTTTACAGAGGGGGAGATAACCTCGTACCTTTTTGGTTCAGCTTAAAAGAGTGGTTTGCTGAGATCTGGGGGTACTCTTGGGGGGTGTATTCATTTTTAATTATGTGTGTGGATATGGCTGTGCATTTATGGTGGGTATGTACAAGTAAATGCAGGTGTCTGAGAATGCCAGAGATGTCAGATCCTCCCAGAGCTGTACTTACAGGTGGTTATAAGCTTGGTGCCGGGAACCAAACCTGGGTCCTCTGTGAGAAGAGTATGTGATCTTAACCACTGAGCCATCACTTCACCCCGTAACATAGTCTCAAATTCTCCAGAGTCTCCTCCATGATCTAGCAAGGAACTGGAGACTTTCTCTTCAATGTCACTAATGTAAATCAAGTAAAGACATAAGAAGGATCTGGGATAATAGCTCAGCCTGTAAAATGCTTGTCTCATAAGCATAAGGACCTCAGTTCAAGCCCCAGCACCCACATTAAAAGCATGGCATGATAGCATGTGTGCTTTAATATAAGGACTAAGGGAGTTTAAAGAGGAAGATCCATGGGCTTTGCAGCCAGCCCAGCCTATCAGTGAGCCCTAAATCCAAATGAGAGGACTTGTCTCAAAAAATAAAGTGGACAGCACCTAAAAATGACACTGAAGGCTAACCTCTGGCTTCTACATGCATGAACACACATGTACATAACAAAGAGACATACACTGACAGGTCAGATGTTAACATGTGTGTATGCCCTCAAATGCCATGCTTTGCACACCCTAAGTTGGACTTTCCAACTGACTCTCAAGGTTCCACTCCCTCAACCTTGGACCAGTTAACAGTGGGCCACTCCTGCTAAGGTGCGTGAGGAAGCTCACAGCACCACCTGTCTTACTGCCCTGCCAGAAGATAAGTATAAGTCAAATTAGTCTCAGAACCAATTCCTACTTTACAGGAGATGCGTGTAGCTGAACTAAAATGCACATGAATGTAAGCAATCAATCCACAACACATTTTATAGGCACGTGACTAGTTTTCCTTAACAGATTAGTGTTTTTGCAGTAGAAAGTGAGGTTTCTGTAGACTCAAAGACATTTAAACATAATCCCAATGCGGGGTCTAATATGCAGATGTTGACTGGATGCAGATGTTGACTGGATGCAGCTGGAAACAAAATATCTATAAAGGACATTTTGGGGACATTGTAGGAATGTGCTAGGGACTGGATAATATTAGGAAATGACTATCATCATTTTTAAACTTTCATGTAAGCATATATCATACGCTTAACATATTTCACCCACACCTCCTATGCTTCCCTTCTCCCTTACCCACTTTGTTCCTGTAGACAATTTCTCTTCTCCTTTCATGTCACATACACACACACACACACACACACACACACACAATTTTTAAAATATATAGAAAGTCTAGAAACCATAAAGAGAGAAGACACACAATAACATCTTTCTAAGAGCGACTTTATTCAGTCAATACAACATCTCCAGTTACATCCATTTTCCTGCAAATAACATGTCTCCCTTCCATTGTCTTTATATTCTCTCTCTCTCTCTCTCTCTCTCTCTCTCTCTCTCTCTCTCTCTCTCTC
>JADRCH010000036.1:2166565-2186389 GCA_019843965.1 Rhynchomys soricoides | reverse complement strand
CTCTCTCTCTCTCTCTCTCTCTCTCTCTCTCTCTCTCTCTCTCTCTCATTTTGAGACAGAGATCCACCTGCCTTTGTCTACCAAGTACTGGGATTAAAGTTGTGAGTCTCTGGCCTCTCTTTAATTTGATGTGTGACAATGACATTACAAGAAGTAGAAAAGCACTTGTCTTCTGCAGAGGTGTGTTTTAAGTAGACACAGATGAATGTAGACTGAGTTTTGCTTTGTAGTACATTATAAAAAGTAGATGGAATCAATGGAATTTTTTTCAAAATTTTGACAACTATTGAGAGTAAAGGATATGGTTTTTAATATAACCTCCCCCTCTATTTTTAATATTATGCACTTAGTAAGTTTCCTATATGAAAATATTTAAGAAAAGGGGAAAATACAACCCTGGATGACTCGTGGGCACCTTCAGGTCCGGGTCTCTGGGGAAATCTTCAACACGAGAGTGATACGGAAGCAGAGTCCAATGGCATTTCAGAGGCAGCAGAGGTTGGATGTATTTGACCCCAAGGGTGTTTAAAAGGAAGTCACAGAGGAAGCAGGCTCATGGTGACTTTCTGCCACGGCAGAGAGACAGTGGCACTCTTGTTTCCCCATGCCAGTTCCAACTTTGCCCTCACTTTCATGGTTATGGCTCCTGTGGTTATGCCTCAGATCCTCTGCAGAGAGTCAGATTAGAATTCAGGGTTTCTTTGCTGAGACTCACCACCCACTAAAACAGCTTGTGCCAAAGAAAAGCAATAGCTGAACCACCAGGGTTCCTCAGCGAGCAACTTGAAATATTTGACAGGCTTTGAAAATAGGTACTCACTCACTCGGGGCAAAAAATATTTATTTATTAGGGAAACATGGAAAAAGATATCAATTTAACTCTCAGTGTTATGTGTATTTCTCCCCAGAGGGCAAGGAGAGCTCTATTTTGTTTTGTGTTTTAAGTCATTCTGGGATGGGAGAAATATAGTATATTGCTTTGGAATCCAGCCATTTTGAATTTCGTCAATACATTTTGTGCTAATTATCTTGCTTCCTAACAGAGAACCTCTAGGAACTGTGAGAGAACCCAAATAACAGGAAATCAAGTGCCATCCATCCATCACTGGTGCTGATGTTAGAGACAGGTTAATGAACTTGGCTTGCAAAATACCATTTATACTTTGCTCTTAAAGTTACCTGGAGAATCTTATTTTCCTTCATAATTTGTTGCCCTTTGAAAGCTTCTAACACATTAACTTTAATAAAATCATCTATCTCCCTTTGCAAGTACAGGATGGGGCATAGAAGCATGCAATCCCTTCTGCCTCAGAAGCTAATGTACATAACTCAGAGATGTCTCCAATCGGCCTTGTCAATGGGAGCTGCATGGTGAAGGGTGTCACTCTACAGCTACTTTTCTTCTGCAAATTAGTGGCACTCTGTATCTCAGTTGAAATAAGTATGTTTGACTGTTCTATTGAAGTGTATTACCCTAAATGGGTTGTCAGTCAGATGTCCTCATTAGAAATTCAAAATTCCAAGTTCATCAGGGAATAGATTTAGAATGGCTAATGATGTCAGGAGGCTGCCAACCCTTATTCCTAAGAAAGATTAGCTCCATGATGTCTCGAGAGTTCACACTTCCTCTCCCCTCTCCTGCTCTTATCCAGACCCTTTCTACTTCCCAACCTATCCAGTAGCTTTCCATCTTCTCTCTCCACTCTCTTTCCCAAGACCCCATACAACACACTCCCATGCATGTGCACACACTTATACATGCGCATGAACACACACACACACTACTTTGCTCTTCGGCTTGGCATCCCAATCACCGAGCTGTCTCCTCGTGCCTACGTGTCCATGTCCACCACCTGCTTAGGGGTCAGCCCATATCCACATGCCACAGTCATCATGCCTCTAACAGATTTGCCTCACATCCCTTTCCACTCCTTCCCACCTGGTGTCTTCAGCCCCTGCCATGCGTTGTTCAAATCCTCCCCTTCTAGAAGGAATCCTTAGAGCATCAAATAGAACTAACCCCTCCTTCTGAGGCTCGTTCCTTGATTCTTCTAGAGAATCACACAGCCTACCATTTTGCACACAGAGCCCTGCTGTATTCTTCTTTACTTCCCAGGTAGCACCTAACGTGTGGCAGTTACTCCATGTTTCAGGGTTTCAACAAAATTCAATGCAGCCATTCAAGGCCAAGAGACTGTGAAACTATGGACAAGATAGAACACTAGGCAAAACACCATGGCAGGATAATATATAAACTATGTTCCCATTTATATGAAATAAAATCAGATATGGATAGAACTATATAAAGATATAAATGGGCAGGTGGAGCTCTGATAAATCTCTCAGAGGTACACAATAAAACTCTGACAACATTGGTGAGGCGGCAGGCACACAGGTCAGTGATGGGACGAAGACTTAACTGTTTGAATTTTATTACCTTGTGCATATATTACCCACATTACCCATTCAAAGATAACAATTCAATCGAAAGTAATAAAATAAATGTTTGATTTTAATTGAAGCTGAGCTGAACAACCCTGAAATTAATAATGGAACTGGTGGAGTCGTCAGCTTGCCCAGGAGTTCAGCATTCAGAGAATTTTATTTCGCTAATTATATGAAGATCCAGTGCCAAGTCTAATTCATCCATTTTAATAATGGTGATAACAATTAATATGATTATAACATTAATAAATCAGAAGTAACTTCTTATATTGGGAAATGTTATCCCACTATGTTAATATTCTATCAGTTTACAAAATCAGCTCCCAACTGTGTGGGCTCTTGAGTGTTTTGTTTTTATTTTGCTTCGCTCTGTGGCTGTTTGTGTCGGGTTTAGGCCTTGTGTGATTTATTGTTAAAGAGTGAAGGGGTTTTAATGAGCATGCCCCATATCTCATTAGGTCCACAGTTGATGGAGCTGTTTGGAAAGGTTTAGGAGGGGCAGCCTTGCTGGGGAAGTACGACAGACTTTGAGTGTTTCTAGTCTCACTGCACTGACAGTTCACTTTCTTTGCTTTGTGCTTCCATTTGAAGACAGGAGCTCTCTGCTTCCTAGGACACACCTGCCACTTGCTGCCATGCCTACCTATCACTGTGGATTCTTATTGCTCTGGAACTGGAATACCAAGTAAACTCTTCCTTCTATAATTTCCTTGGTCCTTGTGCTTCATCACAGCAACAGAAAATTAACGAATACAGACAGTGTTTCCAAACAGCAAAGGTGGGAGCGTTGCAATGCATGTGACTTAACCTTAATGTATACTTTACATTATACAGGGAAATCCTTGCTGGAAATGTGTGCCTGGTGGGAATCAAAACATTCCTTACAGTTTATGATGTATCCTCCCCGTACCTCCCCATGATGAACAGGACCACGGTGTTTTCAGCTAACAGAGTCCCATTAGGGTTGTCTGTCTACAGAAGCCCTAGACTATGCTCACTCTTCATGTATTCCCCACTATTTGAATTAAAGAACTAACCTACCACGTATAGGTAGGATATTATGGTGTCCTCTCTTCTGTATCCTTCCTTTCTCCTACTGGTCTCTTAGTAAAGTCCATGAACTTCAAAGGAAGACTGGGAGGAAGGAAAAGAACTCCCTTCCCTGTGTGCTATGCATGTACTGCTCGGTGACTTCCTCCCCATTAGACAAGGAGACCTTGTCCTGGGCACCAAGATCTCATCACTCCAATCATTATCTCAGCCTCTGGACCTGCAAGTGTTACCCATGGCCATTAAATTATCTTGCCTTCTGTAAGATCTCTTTTTAAAGAGCCACCTATGATGTATAAGCAGCTCTCAAACTCCACCCCTGTAGAACACTGGGGGCAGAATGGAGACTCATGGGGCAGAGCAGATCCTGGGGGACATTAATGAGGGGCAGGGCCAGTGCAGAGGAGGCACCACTTATTATTAACATATTAGCCCGGCAGGGCAGCGTGCCAGAGCTCAGAAGCCACACTGTAGCCTAACAGCTCAGCTATGAAATACCTGCTAACTCCAGGGTAAACACATACCTGAACTCCCATACCTGCATCCCAGCTGTGCCCCCCAAAAAGCACTACTTCACAACAAATTCTCGGTCACTGCTGGTTACAACAGTAATGTTAGTTATAAACCATGGATACAACTGATTGCAGCTCTCTATAACTAATATTGACATTATAGAAAATATGGTAAATAGGCTGCTACAGGGTCCATGATAAGGTGATGGGTTATTGAACCTCCAGGAATTTTCCCAGGATAAGGGAAATGGCTGATAGTCATTGGACTTGATGTGCTGTTAAATATAGCAATATATATATATATATATATATATATATATATATATATATATATTCTTATTTCCAAGAGAAGGGAGGGCTCCATTTCTTTAAAGTAAAGTCGTAGGCCTGGTGATACAACTCAGACAGCAGAATGCTTGCTTTATATTCACAAAGCTCTGGGTTTGAGTCACAACACTATAAACTGATGGAGCGTGCTTGTGATACTCACACTTGGGAAACAGGATCAGAAGTCTAAAGTCGCCTTTGGCTTCATAGAGAGTTCAAGGCCAGACTGAGTTTCATGACAAGTTGTCCCAAGGAGGTGAGGAGGGAGTCTTACCTGAGGAAAGCAGGTAAGAGTTTTGTCAGAAAAGTTAGGGATCAATTATGCTGAAGGGGAAGAAAGTGACTCCTGTGCACCGAGCTCTAGTTAGCCCTGGGTGCTTGGTCCCTTCTTTCTTAGTCTGGCTACCTGAGAAGGAATAGAGAGGAACAGATTTGCTCTACTAAAGGTTTTGTACTATTGAAGATGCTAATCATTCTCTTGAGCCAACTCCTTCTCCATGGCTTTGGCATGTGTTCCAAATAGTTTATAGGAAGCATTTGGAACAATCCTCCGGAGAATCCAGAAAAGATATGAGCAACAACCCCAGGTTGCAATTGTATATCGCTACTTGGTGAGAATATTGGAACAGCTTTCGAAGAGCAACTGGGCAACCACCACAGCCAGTGATCTGGAACTGTTCTTCAAGCCAACCAAGGAAAGCATCCAAAATGTGTAAAAGACTTTATAGTCAAAGCATAGGGGTCTCAGCTGTAACAGGGAAAATTCAGACAACACCTACATTTCTAGTAACAGCAAATTGTCTTTCTCCTTTTACATGCTGGAGTATTATACAGCCATTAAAATGTTTATAAAGAGCATGTAACAAAGTAGAGTATGTAGGCTTAAATTATAAATCAAAAATATGTGTGTACAGTTTAATTTGACTATAAGAATATATTCATAAAGCCGTGGCTTAAACTTCGTTAGGAGAAACGCAAATAAAAATTATAATGAGGTATCATTTCACAGTATCAAATCAACAGAATTTAAGGTCAGAAAATATCAGGTGTTAGTAAATGTGTGGAATAATGTGTCCTAGAACCTTAATTTAGCAATATCTGGTAATATTGAAGGATTTCTTTTCCAAATAGGTTCCCAAAGAAACCTATATAAATATATAGACAACCACAGAAGCTTTTAGTTTATAATGCTGAACCACAACCACTTAAAGACGAACTCAGTTAATGATTAATTTTTATTTTTTTAAAAAAATAATGACTAAATGGTAAACATTTAGAGGAATAGTCCACAGAAATAAAAATTGGCAAAGTAGAGCTATAGCAACATGGTTAAATCTCACTAATATAACATTGAACAACGTGTAAATCACAGAAAAATGGGCATATAGGCCATGAAAGAAACCAAAGGGACTCCTTGCAATACTTGGTTATCAATGTGCAGTACTTAATAATAGAAGTAAGAATAAAAGCACTGCCCACGGGCATCTCTTTGAGGGAGCTGAGGAGACAGAGCAAGAATGCCCAGAGAGTTCTCAAAACATAACATGAGCATTTTATTTCCTAAGCAGAACACTGGGTACCTGGATGCTGACTGTCTTATTCCTCCCATCTCTTAGTGTGTCTTCAGTATTCCATCATGACACAAAATACGTAGCAACAAGTCCATGAAAAAATAATCACTTTACCTAGCAACATGAAGCCTGCCTCTGGATAGCGATGAAGAAGAGATTTCTCTCCACATTTCAGCAGTTGCTAACCATGTAGCATGGATAACTTTTTCTTTTCTTTTATTTTTTATTCCTATTGACTGAGAAGGGGGAGCTCAGCAGAACTGTGAGCTCCCCCTCTCTGCATTCCTTAGGGATGGGAATTCCTGGGGGTCTTTGTGTAGGGTTGAGACCTCCTGGTCTTCCCCGCACCCTCATGAGCCTTGGCATGCCTATGGGTATTGTCCTCATTCAGCTGGTGTTAGGCAGTCGTGTTGATGAGCCTTTATTAATCCTGACTGGTAAGTCCTTTTCCTCCGTACAATAGCTGTTCTCCTGGGGATTTTGAGCCCCTTGGGAGATCTCCAGAAGTTCCTGAGAGCTTGATTCAGTCAACTAATCATGATGAAGGTCTACAACACACATGTCTTCCCAAGGTCCAGCACATCTGTGTCCTCCCCAGCCCCAACAACAAGCCTGGTTTGTTTCTACACATCTATATCCAGTCTGGCCCTGCCCTGAGATAGAGACCAATAGACCAGTGTACACAGGATTCTCTCCCCCAACCCCCTCAGTGTTCTGCAGTGGGTGCCAATAGCAAAGGCATGCAGGTAGTTCCAGCCCACATCATGATCCTCCTCAGACCTAGCTGTCTTCCTCAGTCACTCTCCACATTTTTTTTAAAGTCAGTGGTTCTCAACCTTCCTAATGCTGTGACCCTTTAATACAGCTCCTCGTGTTGTGGTGATCACCACTCCAAGCATAAATGTATTTTGGTTGCTACTTCATAACTGTAATTTTGTTACTTTATGAATTGTAATGTAAATGTGTGTTTTCTGTTGCTTTTAGGTGACCCCTGTAAAAGGGTCATTTTGCACCCCCCCTGGGGTCCTCACCTACAGGTTGAGAATTATGGTGTAAGTTCACCTGGTATGATTACCCATGTCAGGAATTGTTCTGGAATAAACCCTCTGACACCAGCATAAGTGGAGAGGAGGAGATGTCTCCATTGGACCAAAGCCAGAACAGCTCCGGAAAGGCCTCCGTCCTGGGTCCAGTTGACATTATCATTTTATACTCTAAAACTGCAAAGATGTGGGGGGCAAGTAAGTGAGATCTGACAGAAGTGTGTATGGCAATCAGCAGGTTGTTAAGGGCAATGATCCATTGTCTCTGCTGTTTCTCCAGGTCATTGTGTCCCAGGTAACAAGTGAAGTCATGCTTGGCAAGTGAGCAGTCCAAGCAGTATGTTAAGTGAATCACTAAATAAGTCAGTAAGTTAGCATCTAATAATTGGTCTAGTCTACCTTCCTTCATACTCATTCAGTTACACTGAGCTATCAGCCAGCTCCGTGGTTTCATCTGGCTCTACCTCCCCAGCACTGGGATTAAAGACACGTGCCATGGAACCTGGCTTTTTACCCATTGGGTTCTGGGTTTCTGGACTCATGCTTACATAGAAAGTGTGTTACTGGGTGGGTAAAACTAGGTAGATGGGCTACTTACTACCAAGCCTGAAGACCTGGGCTCAATCCCTGAAATCCACATGGTAGAAGGAGATAATTGTTCCCACAAGCTGGCTTCTGACTTTCACACATGCATGCATATAAACAAATAAATAGGTAGGTAAATTTTAATAGACAAAAATGTATGCTATCTGACTGGAGAGATGGCTCAGCAGTTAAGAGCACTGACTGCTCCTCCAGAGGTCCTGAGTTCAATTCCCAGCAACCACATGGTGGCTCACAACCATCTGTAATGGAATCTGATGCCTTCTTCTGGTGTGTCTGAGGACAGTTACAGTGTACTCACATACATAAAATAAATAATTCTTTTTTTAAAAAAATGTATGATGTCATGGTTTCTGCTAACTTTTTTAGGGTTTTCTTAAAATAAGAACTACAGGCTCTTATATTCAATTCACAGATTATTCCATTTCCCTGGTGGTAATGAGAAGCATTCTTGAGATAGTACAATTTTGGTCCTAAACCAGGACAAACTCAAAAAAAATGGTTTAAGTCAGTCACCCTAAGACAGAGAGAGAGAAATGATAAGTGACAGGTAATACATAGATATTTATAGGTAGATAATAGATAGACATAGAGATGATCCACAGTAATTGATAGATGATTGGTATATTAGATAGGTAGATAATTGGTAGAAAGCAAATGATTGATTGATTGGTTGGTTGATAGACAGATAGACAGACTTTACAATCTTGTACATCTGTAGTGAGCATTGCAGAATAAAATTAGGATTGTTACTGTGGCTTTTAATATTTGTAATGAAATTACAAATTTAACTTGGTCACTAGTTATACTAGTTCCATATTCCACCCTTTATCCTATATCTTCTATACTCAGGACAACTGCATATGAGCCAGGATGATTTCAGCTGAGTCAACTGAAGATCAAATCTGTGGGGCTGGAGGGATGCCTAAGTTGTTAAGAGCACTGACTGCTCTTCCAGAGTAGCCAGGTTCAACTCCCAGCACCCGCACGGCAGCTCACAACTTTCTGTAACTCCAAGATCTAACACTGTCACACAGACATGCATGAAGGCAAAATGCCAATGCACATAAGATAAAATTTAAATTTAATTTAATTATAAAGAAACATCAAGTCTGTCTCACTTGAGGCAGGATGGAGCTAATATTTTATGAGATTCTTTGATCTTGTTAGCTAATCAGTGTAGGATCAATTTCTAAGATATAAGATGGCCAGCATTCATTCACTTACCCAACAAGTATTTCCCAGGTATCTAGCTTGTGTTACACTATAGTGTTATGTGACCAATATTGATAAGATAGAACTGTTCAGTATCTTCCTGTCTTAGTTAGTTTTACTACTGTGAAGAGACACCATGACCAAGGCAACTCTTAGAAGAACAACATTCAATTGGGGCTGGCTTACAGGTTCTGAGGTTCAGTCCATTATCATCAAGGCAGGAACTTGGCAGCATCTAGGCAGGCATGGTGCAGGCAGAGCTGAGAGTTCTCCATCTTCATCTGAAGGCTGATAGCAGAAGACTAACTTCCAGGCAGCTAGGATGAGGGTCTTAAAGCCCACACCCACAGTGACACATCTACTTCAACAAGGCCACCCCTACTCCAACAGGGCCACACCTTCTAATAGTGTCACTCCCTGGGCCGAGCATAACAAACCATCACAGTTCCCTAGCAAAGGAAGCACTGCCACACACCCCCAAGCTTCACTTTCTCCCCAGTCTAAAAGAGTGAAGACGGGCTACCCAGTAAAGATCTGGACAGTGCATCAAGGAGGTAGGGGGGTAATAGAGGAAGTTTGGGCTAAACTGTGGCACAAGTGGCCTAAAAGACAAGAGAAAGGATTTTAGGAAGGCTCTCCCTTGACTATCTTTGTGAATCCCTCCACATTCTGAGAACTACAAGGACTTGAATTATCAAAACTGACTGCCATTTGACTGTGCTTATTTTTGCCAAATTCTAAGCTAGAGCCTGGGTGCTTATTTGTAAGAACCAAATCAGAAATGAATGCAAATTCAAACAGGCTGAGTGGTGGGCAATGACTCCTTCTGCAAAAAGCTCCCTACCTAGTACAGCATACTTACCTCTGCTGGTTCCGCAGTGCCCTCTGCAAGATGATCCCCACGCTGAAGGCAGGCAAACACCTTGTCCAAAGAAAGTCCAGACACACTTGTTCAAAGCAAGTGTTACTTGTTTACATTTTATTTCTGTTCTACAGAAAGGAAATTCTGGGAAACAGTTGCAGCCCAGATGTTCTTCATACCACCACGAGCATGTGTGTTTGGGGAATTAACTCATCAACCTAGGTACCAAGCCACAGGTATATGAATGTTTTTAACGCATCGTTTTTTACTCAAGTCCAAAGAGTACAAAAAGAAAAAACTAAAACAATACAGCTCAGCTAAGACGTAAAAACAGCTTTTACTGATTTTGTACTCAATTGTCAAATGCTACAAGAACAATAGACAATAAAAACAGGAATATAATGTGTTTAGATCAGGAAAATCTGTGCTACAATTGGGGAAAATACTGTCTACAACTTTTTCACACCAGTAAATTAAACACTATGTTGAGGAAGGCCAATATGTTCAAATTCCCCACCGTGTTTATAACTGCAAGCCTCGGGATTCCACACTGAGTATCTGCAAAGGCTCAGCTGTGCGGGGGCGAATTTCCAAGTTTATTCGCTACAATCTTCTCATTTTGTAAAGAGTGGAAGAATCTCTTAGAACATGTTTTGGTTTCTTCTCTTGTTATTGTAATAAAATACTCTGACAGAAAAAAACTTAAGACGAGAACGTTTGTTTTCTTTCATAGTTTAAGGTATAGTCAGTCCATCATGACCAGGAAATTGAATCAGGAACTTGAAGCAGCCAATCACGTGGTCAGTCACATTGCATAGGCAGCCAGGATATGAGACAACAAAGGCATGCTACTTCTCAGGGGAATAAATCCACTATCTATCCACACATACAACTATCCACAACACAAGATCAACAGGAGTTGGATACCTGCATTTAATCCAGAGGCAAGTGGATCTCTATGAGTTCAAGGCCAGCCTGGTCTACATAAGGGAATACAGGACAGCCAGGGCTCTGTTACACAGAGAAACTGTCTCAAAAAAAAAGCCAACTACATGTGAATATAGTCACAACCAGTACTCTTATTGAAACTGAAATTTAAAACAGGAAGCCATTTACAACTACCTCTAATTGTTATTTCATGAGCTTAAATTTGTACAGGGTCTGTGGGCAAAGGAAAGAGATCAAAGATTTGGAAGATTCAATTAGATGTCAGTTCTCCTTAAATTTGATAAAAAGATTCAATGGAATTCCTATTTAAGTCCCAGCAAGATTTTTTTTAAATTCTGGAGAGTAATATGTTCAGTGTGTGTGTGTGTGTGTGTGTGTAGTGAATGTAGGCATGGTGTGGTGTTTGTGTGTATGTATAGTATTATGTGGGATGTGTTGTAAGTGTAGGTGGTTTGTGGTGTGTGTGTGTGATATTAAGTGTGGTGTGTGGTTTTTGGGCAGTGTAGGTGTGGGGTGTGTGTGTATGTGTGTGTGCGTGTGTGTGTGTGTGTGTGTGTGGTGGGTGTGGTATTATGTGTGGTATGTATGTGTGTGCATGTATATGTATGTGGCTCATGTGCTTGTGGGGGTGCAGGTGAAAATGCTGATGTGCACTTCAGGTCAGAGAAGGATGGCAGAGTCCTGCTTTATCAACCTCTGCCTTAGTCCCTTAAATCAGGGTCTTCCGAAATCCCCAGCCATCCTCCTGTCTCTGTGCCCCACGATGCTATTACAGGTCTCAGGTAGTTGCAGCCAAGCCTGATTTTTTTATGTAGGACCTAGGGATTTGAACACAGGTCCTCCTGCTTGTGCAGCAAATGTTTTTGCTAGCAGAAATAGCTCCTCATAGCCATGTTTATGAATTTCTGTTGTGGGTATATCATACAAACAACCTTCACTAAACTAAAATGGGCCTGTATCTCCAGTGACTAGAGCCAAAGACATCCAGCAATCCATGGCCTCCTTGCTAGACTTTGCTCAAGTGAGTGATAAACAGCAACCTGTCCTCACAAAAGTGCGTCCCCCTTCTTGTCAGAGTATAAGCCCCTCTCTGGTAACAGTAGGAGCAAACTGGCATGTTAGAGCCCTTTAACAAACTCCTTTAAAACAATAAATAAACCCAGGTAAACAGAATATCTTCCTTTGACAAAATAAATTAGGAATAGCCCACCACATGATGATTTCATAGTTCAATATATCCGTGTTGTGAGATTCACAACATTAAACTTACCTTAGAAAGCATCTCCATCTACTGACATATCCCTTAGGAAGAAACTAAGATGAATAAAAGGTTTCTCTCAACTAGAATACAATGTGGAGACACTCTACTTCTCCCCCCACCACCACTTTTCTGCCTATGTCTTCTCCTTTCCCAAAGCCTCATCTCGCCATCCACCTGACCACTTAAGCCAAGTGAGTCCACCATGGAAGCAGGAAGATCAGAAGTTCAAGGTCATTCTCAGCACTGTAGCCAGTTGGCCAGCCTGGGCTACTTGAGATCTTATTTATTTATGGGGGAGGGGAGGGGAAGAGGGAAGAGAAGGAGGAGAGGGAGGGGAGGGGAAAAGAGGGAGAGGAAGGGAGACCAGTGTACCAATGGCAGTCAGAGGACAAGTTGCAGGAATCAGTTCTCTTCTTCCACCACGTGGATCCTAGGAATTGATTTCAGGCTGCTGAGCTTGACAAGTGCCCTAACCCAGCATGCAATCTCACCAGCCTATGTTTTATGTTTTAAAAGTCTCCTCTGACTGCTTCCTGTTCACCAAATAGTGGGGGTCAAGAGTGGGACTTGGTGGGATATGCTTCCATCTTCCTATGCTGAGATCACAGATAAGCACCACTATGATTTGTGCAGTGCTGGGTTCAAACCTAAGGCTTCACAAATGCTAGGCAAGCACCCTACTAACTGAGCTGCGTCCTCTACCCAGCTTCCCACCAAATGGAAAACACATGTGTCTCTATTGTGGCCCACAAGACCCTGCAGAGCTAAGCTCTTTCCCAATGCTACATTTCTATCTATGCCACTGTGGTCTCAACTATTGGGTTTTAGGTACCAAACTAGTCCATCTTAACAGACACATGCATTGATTTGATTTTGAACAAATATATCTCAACAACCAAGCACCAGGCACTAGTCACCTGCCTTTATAGTCACAGCTATTGTCTTTAGTCCTATATCTGGACCTATGAAACAAGTGGGCAGTGGCTTTATCCTTCCTTAACAACTGAGATGCATAAAGCAATGGCAGTACTTGGGATAGCTGCATCTACTTTACCCTAAATGTAAATTCAACATCAATGGAGCCTCAGGCTGTAATTCATCCTACAGAGCAATATTGTCAGCATCAGATGTATGATTTGTTTTGCAGAAGTCTTAAGAACTGGAATGCTACATGCCTTACATTTGTTTTTATTAAATTTTAAGTGTTTTAAAGGTCTGTATCATCTAATATCTCTGAAAAGTGCAATATTGTTGCAATTCAAGATTATATCCATGGGGGGGTGGGCATATTGGATTTGTATTGCCATTATGGTGAAGAAGCTTTTAAAATACATCAGCCATCCATGTCATAAAGAGGGCTATCATTAGTTTTCTAATGTCAAATACCTAGTTAGGGACCTTTGACATTTCAAACAAAACTAAGAACTCAGAAAAACAAATGAACTATTTATACCAATATGGGTCAAACTATATTTTTGCTTGAATGCTAAAGATAATTTTGAGGATAGGGAGAGAGACATAGTTTCATATCGCTCAGGCTGGTCTTGATCTCAAGACAAGTTGACCCTCCTGCCTTTGCTACCCGAGTGCAGGGATTACAGTCATTAGCCACCAAGCTATGCTGGAACCTGAACCTCATGGTTCTGTGCATCCTAGGCAAGCACTCCACCAACTTCCACAACACAAAATGTAACTTTTAAGAGACTTTTTCTTCTGAGTTCGAGGCCAGCCTGGTCTACAGAGTGAGTTCCAGGACAGCCAGGGCTACACAGAGAAACCCTGTCTCGAAAAACCAAAAACCAAGAATAAAAAAAGAGAGAGGGAGAGAGATTTTTTCATTGTATTTTTTTATTGGTTAATAATAACAACTTTTTAAATAAATTAATAATAATAAGACAGATAACACATAGGTACTGAAAATATTAACTGCTTGTGCATGCTTGAATTCAACAAGAAACTACACAATGACTCCCTTTGCTTCCAAAATAGAGTTCTCTAGCAATACTAATTAAGCCCCTGAACATGTACAAGCAAGGACAAAATCAGTTCTCTCCCTGTCAAACCTCATCCTCATGCCAGACCTCCTGAGAATCTAAGCTCCCGGGAGCTTTGCTTCACTCGCCACAGAAGTCCCTGGAACTTTACTCTCAGCCTACTGAACATTTTCTGACACAAATTTAAGTAGCAACATGTGTTACATTTGGGTTTCTAACTTCAATAACTGGATGCCTACCTCTAATCAAGTTGTCTGTGTTGTTCTATAACTCCTTTTGCTCTTACTGCTTTACTAGACTATAATTCCAACTGGAGTTTTGAGTTTCTAGAACACAAAGAGAAAGGAATGCCTATTTTGAGGGATAAAGTCGGCATTTTCATGTAATTCCATACTTTACTTTAGCAGTACAACTTCGTTTTAAATCAAGAGAGGCCAGGAGAGGCTGTCTGGGCAAAGTGGGAGTGGCACCACTCAGCAGAAGTCAGCAGTGCCGACCAAGTGCTCTGCAACAGAAACTGGAACAAGAGGAAGAGGTGCGTAAACACATTCTTTTTCTGGATATTTAGGGATCTTACTGCTTATATCAATAAATCTGAAATGAAGAGTGTTAATCACAACACGGAGAAAAACGATGCTGTCGGTTTCAAGAGAGACAAGAATAAGTGAACCAAATTCAAACTCAAGGGGAAACCCTACTGGAGTGCTTTTGGATAAGGGCCTTTCTACTGGCCAAGTTCCATTCTTTCTGTGGATGCTCGTGTCTCTATCACTTTAAACCTCCCCTGGGTGCAGGCCTGCCTCAGATAGCAGCTCATCAGCCTAGATAAGCAGAATATTTGCTATGGATTTGAAAGGAAGGGCATCACTCAGCACAATCTGACCCAACACTCTCCCTTTAAAAACATCTTTGTTGTCTCCTTTACTGCCACAAGGTAAACTTTGTTGATACTTACAGATATATGTATCTCATATAACTCCAACAGCGATGGCATAAAAAAGGCAGACTTTTCTTTAAAAATTCATACTCCTGGATGCAAATGCTCAGGCAAGATGACAGTAAAGACCCATTGGAGTATTTGGAAGCTTACAAAGATCAATAGTAAATCAGCCTCATTCTAAAAACATGAGAAAATCTAAAACCATTTCTAATGAGAGACCAATCAAGAGAAAAGTGACAAAAGAATAAAAATTTAGAGATTTTCATATGGGCAACCAACAGATTCTAAAAGAGAGAGGCATAGTATGCAGTTGTATGCCCACTGCTGAGCACACCAGGCTTCAATGGATAGTTTCAAACTCACGGTCACACTGACATCACAATTAAACTCAGTAGAATACCAAAGAGACAAAAACTCATGAATACAGGAAAGAGATTTACAGGAAAGAGGAAGGGCTGGCACTGGTGGGAGGGGGATACAAAGTAACAGAATTGTATTTAATATTACATTGTAACACTGTATTATTGACTGGGATGCATTATGTACATGTGTGAAACCATCAAAGGACAAAATTAGAGTTCATATAAGTAGTAAGAAATCATATATTCCTGAATATGATAAAATAAAAGAGGAACCAGCCAATACATCATATTCACT
Source organism: Rhynchomys soricoides (assembly GCA_019843965.1). Taxonomy (NCBI): domain Eukaryota; kingdom Metazoa; phylum Chordata; class Mammalia; order Rodentia; family Muridae; genus Rhynchomys; species Rhynchomys soricoides. Next base: position 2,170,961 of record JADRCH010000036.1, on the reverse strand, counting down.
AATCATTTGTCTCACTGCTCACAAATGCCAAAGAAAGGGGCTATCTCAGCTCATAATTCAAGGCTACATTTGGTCATGGGAGAGCCATGATGGCAGAAGCTTGAGGCAGCTGGTTACATTGCATCTGTAGTCAGGAAGCAGAGAGAGATGAGTGCTGGTGCTCAGCTCACTTTCTCTGTGTTCAGTCCCATACCTCAGTTCTTGGGATGGTACACCTACAGTTAAAGTGAGTTTTCCCACCTCAGTTAACCTAGTCTAGAAACCCTCTCACAGACATGCCCTAAAGCCAGTCTCCTAGATGACTTTAATCCTGTTAAGTTGATGACCAGTGTTAACCACCACACATAAACAAATAGGACTTGATCGAAGTTAAGAAAATAAGGACCTGTGATCAGAAATTCCAATATACTCCACAAGAGCGGCCAGATTTGGAATTTATTTCAAAGCCTGCAGGGGTGGGTTCACTGAGAAATACACTCAGCTGTTTGTAGCACACCCCCGGCCCTCTTCAAGGCTTTTGAACACCTTTTGTGTTTCACTGGGATATAGCCAGATTACACTGCCAGGACAAGGTTGTCCATATCAAACAAGCAAATCGGGTTAAATGAAGAACAAGAACAAGAGCCAGTGGATCTCTTTAAGTTCAGGGCCACACTATTCAACAAATGAGTTCCAGGCCAAACAGGGCTTTAGTGAAACCCTGCCTCAAGGGGGGGAGGGGGTGATTGAGACAGAGAGACAGAGAGACAGAGACAGAAAGACAGAGACAGAGAGAGACAGAAAGAGACAGAGACCTTGGGACTACAAAGATAGCTCGATGGTTAAAAGCCTTGTTACTCTAGCAGAGGATCTAGACCTCCAAAAGTTCACTGCACCCATGTGGAGGTTCACAAGTGTCTGTAACTTCCGTTCCAGAAAATCCACTGCCCTCTTCTGGCCTCCATGAGTACTACACACATGTGGTGTACATACACACATGCAGACAAACACAGATAACACAAAATACATCTTTTTTTAATGGAAATTTTGAAAATCCCATTAATGTATTAAGGTTTTATGTGGTTTTTTTGTTTTTTATGTGAATAGGGGTTAGGGATATAACTTAGTTGGAAGAGTGATTGTCCTAGCCTCCCTTGAGGCCCTGTGCTAGATCTCACATAGTACATGAAATTGGATTTAGTGGCACATGGCTATAATCCCAGTGACTAGAGATACAACAGGAAGATCAGCAGGTCAAGATCATCCTTGACTACCTAGTAAATTCAATACAAGCCTAGGCTACCAGGGACTCTGCCATTTAAAGGACCAGAGAGAAGAAAATCTGCCATCTAAGAGCAGACTCTGCCATCTTCAGCTCATATCTCCTGCATACTCTCTATATCAGCCAGTCCTTCATCCCTTCCCCACTGGCCTTTCTCTCTGCAACTTTCCTGTTAAAACCAAAGAAAACAAAAAGAGAAATATGACTTGTCCCCCAAATCAGAATTATGTGATTTTACTGGGATATTATCACCTAAACAAATATGTTATGTCAGCACTACTGCATATATTACTATGGCAAATGCTTATTTTATGCTAACAAAAAGAATAATTCTGGGTTGCTATTTTGCAACATCCAATAAATCAATTGTCCTTTGTATCAAATTCTCTTCCTAGCATTTTGAACATTCCTGTCCTGAGGTTTCTTTCTCTTCTTAGGTCAGGTATGCCAGGCTCTACATCTCCAGGTTTTCCTGCCAGACTCAGATCAGCCAGGATGTTTCTGGTTTCTTGAGCCCTTGATTCTGACTTGATTCCTGACCCCTAGGAAATACAATGAGGCTTCTGGAATTTTCCTAAACCACTCAGGGGTTGTCTTGTAAGGATGTCAGCAACTGGAAGCTTTTGAATGTCTACAATATTATACCTGGTTTTGTGCTCCTATCAGTTAGTTTAATGCTCCTGGTTCTTCACTTCTTCCCATCAGAGAAACCAAGGGCTGATGAGTCACCATTTGGGGCTGTAAAGTGTTGCTGGGGAGCCTTATGACAAGGTTTCAGAGGCAGTGGGAATAGATGCAGAGATGAATTCTGGGAAATAATTCACAGATTAAGCCATTGTTTACTGCATACCACACAATTTATCCTTCCATTCAGCCTTTATCTTTAGCACTGTGGCCTAGACATTAATTATCTGTATTCTGTAAGATTTACTTTTATGTATCTGTTTGAACATATGTCACATGAGGGCAGGTCCCAATGGAGGCCAGAAGAAGGGAATGGAATCCCTGGAGCCAGAGTTTCAGGTCAGTGTGAGTTGTCTAACATGGGTGCTGGGAACTGAACTCAAGTCTTCTGGAAGATTGTCAAGAGCTCTTAACCACTGAGCCACCTCTCTAGCTCTAGCCATCTTCATATTAAAGGAGAAAACTGAGGCTTTCAGGAAAGAGACTTTTCTTCTCACTACCACTCTCCACTGGAAAGACTAGCATATTCCATGCTGGGAAGTTTGCCCCATATGATCTATTATCTACTTTAGCATGTACCTTACAAAATGCATACATGGCTTAGTGCTTAAGAGCACTTGCTGATCCTGAAGAGGCTGGAGGTTCATTCCCAACACCTGAATGGTGAGTTTCAAGTATCTATAAATCCAATACCATATAATCCAACAACACCCTCTTTCTGACCTCCATGGGTATCATGCTCATGTATGGTACATGTGCATACCAGCACTCAAAAACATAAAACTCATATATATATATATATATATATATGTATACATATGTATATGAATAAATAAATTTTAAAATGCATAGTCTGATTCTAGCACAACCTCACATGATTATCTTGCCTAAAATATGGAATGGAAAGATCTGCAGCATCAAGCAAAAACTAGACAAGGTAGAATTTGTACAAAGTTGACATTGTTCCCAGGATCCTCTCCAAGTGGGAATAAGCAGCTGCCTGGTGAAGGGTACTTAGCACCCTCTGCTTTTGGGATAGACAGAATCTTTTTACAGAGGATGTTCCTAAGGTGGCATCAGACTATTAATGGGAAAAGCATTTACTTTAGATTACTAAGACTGTAAAGTAGATCGGAGGCCCTCTATGACTGGCTATTAGAGATGTTAATTAAATATTAATAATATCTAAATTAGCATAGTGAAAGCTCAATTCATCAATTTGTTCTGGTCTGTTTGTAAGGGGGAAAAGAAATAACTCCAATTGTCCCTGAAGAAAGATGCTATGTGGGTCAATAGAAAGATGATGGACTACTTGATCATGATGTGGGTCAATAGAAAGATGACGGAGCATTTGATCATGATTGTGGTAAACTTCGTATTCTGATCTTATTTAAAGGTACTTGTTGCAATGCCTTACCTTAAATCATTTACCACACTCAGTATACTGGAGTGCCATGCATTATTCATTGTTACCTAATGAAAAATTTGCCAAGGTACTTCCATGTTGAATGCCCAATTGATTAATTGATTACTTGATTGTTACTTCCAAAAAGTAGGGGCTAGACTTCATGTGGAGAATGGAGCACTAGAGGCTGAAGCTCTAGACAACCTCTATGCTAGCCAGGCTGCTGAAGGACTTAGACTTTCCTATACCTTACAGTGGTTCCTTCTTAACAGAGTTGATTTTAGGCTCCATGGCTAGTAATTGAGAGAAACAATCAAATCTTCCACTCAATCAGTTAAGTAAGTGCCTTCTTCTCCCCAGTCCTATGGAGAAACCAGTGTAAATCCCTAAATGCCTGTGGCTTCTGGATGGTTATTGAGTTTTATTCTTATGGTTAATAACAATTATTTATCTCACTTTTTTTCTAAATGTTTATTTACATTGATGTTCTGCCTCCATGTCTGTTGAGGGTGTCAGACACCCTGGAACTAGAATTATAGACAGTTGTGAACTGCTGGGTGCTGGGATTTGAACCTTGGTACTTTGGAAGAGTAGCCAGTGATCTTTACCACTGAGCCATCTCTCCAGCCCCCTCTTTATCTCAATTTTTAATAAATAGAATTTATTTATTTTTCTTTGTGTACCTGTTTGTGAGTGTGCAGGTGAGTGTAGGTGCCCACAGAAGCCAGGAGGAGGCATCAGATTCCCCTAGAGCTGTAATTAATAAAAGTTGTGAGCCTTGGGTATTCTGCAAAAGCAGAAAGTGTTCTTCAGTGCTGAACTAGCTCTCCAGTCCTTTTTTATCTCATTTAATTGTGAGGAAGTCTAGAACGAGAAAGGCAACTGACATATTTTCAAGTATAAAGGAGACTGGTTCTTTATACTTAAAAGTAGATCCGTTTACAAGAAGGAACCATCTAACTATCTGAAGCTCATCCCAAGTCATCCATGTTTGGTGAGCTCTCTCTCTCTCTCTCTCTCTCTCTCTCTCTCTCTCTCTCTCTCTC
>JADRCH010000036.1:2153798-2166555 GCA_019843965.1 Rhynchomys soricoides | reverse complement strand
CTCTCTCTCTCTCTCTCTCTCTCTCTCTCTCTCTCTCTCTCTCTCTCATCTGACAGGCCCACGGTCATTTAATAAATATCTCCCTGAAAAGTTTTCCGTTTAGGTCTGTTACAGTGAATGTTAGTCTCTCTTCTAGGTATGTCGTTTGCACTTCCTGCGGATTAATGAACAGATCTCTTTATAGGACTACATCTGTCTCTCTCTTCCACAATCTGTCCTACCCTAGGGGGAGGGCTGGCGGGAAAGGGTTAAAGGTTTTCTGGTCGAAATAGCCCAACAGAAGGGGCCCGGCCCAGAGCTGAAATCTAAGTCTAATGACCGCTGCCCTTCACCTCGCTGCTGTCCACAGGCCGGACCTGCGGCCCGGTGGGGGCCGGGACCAGGACAGGACACAATGTTCTTCGTTTAACATTTGAACTTCTCCTATCTGAGGCAGCAGGCCGTTTTGTCCTGGGGTCGCTGACCCTCGCTCCCCCATCAGCTGCCCTGAAACCTTAATTGAATGACAGATGGTCATTTTCGGGGGCGCCAGAAGCTGCGCCGGCCAGCGGAGGGGCTCAAGCCGGGGAGGCCTTGCTTAGGCGCTGCCTGCCGGGGGTGGGCAGCCAAGGCGGCCGGCGGTCTGCAGGGCCTGGGGGCTAGAGGTGGGTCACAGCGGCTGCACACGCTGCCTTGCCCAGCTCGTGGAGGAGGTCTCGGCCTCGAGGACCGCTTCACCGGGTCCTAGCGCCCCTGCCCGCCTGCCAAAGGGAGAAGCTCCCCCGCAGCCCAGTACTGGATGGGCCTCAGGCCCTCTAGACTGGATCTGGCAAGTGTATACCCCAGACTCAGCTCCTAGGGCCAAACGGCTCAGGCCGACTAGACCCCACAGGGACCAGGTCTGTAGAACGGTTTGATCTTGAGCTGTCTGCTCTACTGGCTCTACCTCCAAATTTACCTTTCTCAGACAGAAGCCACGTGGGCCTGGCAAGTCCCAGGTGGGGCGCATGTGTGCCACCATCCTATTGTGAAGAACTTTCCTCGGGACTTCCTGGTTTTCCAGAGATATGTAGGTAAATAGATGATAGATAGATAGATAGATAGATAGATAGATAGGTAGGTAGATAGATAGATAGATAGATAGATAGGAAGAAACATAGATAGATGGATGGATGGATAGATAGATAGATAGATAGATAGATAGGTTGATAGATATCCCAAAGACTCCTGTAGGCACCAGGACCCAACCCCGCGGTCTTCGCGCCCGCCCGCGTCCTAGTGTCCTATTTCTTTAAAATAAAAGCTGTGAGCCCTACAATTACTGGGATTACAGTGAGCGGGTATTGATCTGCAGCCTGCATTGTAGGATAAAGCAGACTGGCGGAGGCAGACATGCTGCCCAGCCGCCGCCACCCCTCCACCTCCTGGTCCTGCAAAGCTCTTTTTAAAAAAAAAAGAAAGGAAGGAAGGAAAAGAAAAAAACACTATTCTAAATGTTTGATTTCAGACACACCATTAACACCTGCAGAGGGGGGAAAAATGAAAGAAAAAGAAAAGGGGGGCAGCCCAGCCGCCATACCTCCCTGGGGTGCCCTTGGGACTCCCAGGACTGAGCCAACTAGACAACCACCTTCCGCCTCTTTTTTTAAAGCCTTTTTTTTAATTACTAGGAAACATATACACATAAGCAAAAAAAAAAAAAAAATCCTCTCTGCAGCCACGAGCGGGGGTGGCGAGCAGGCCAGGCGAAGGCGGTAACGCCAGCCTAATGCACAGATAGCTGACATCAACTTCCGTCAGGCGGCTCTGGGAGATCGAACCTTTCGATTGTAACTGGGACAATTTGCATAGTGATTCCCTTTCAGAGCTTTCTCGGGTCCATAACAAGCGCAGGCAGCTATTCAAATGCAAGTTGCGTCCCCAAATGCGCGACTGGCCTGAGCAAAAGGAGAGGCTCGTCACTAAGCGAGCCGAGACCAGCGCTGGGGTTCTGGGTCACCTCTTTTCTCCCGGCTTCTCCCTCGCTCTCCGGTTTCTGAATTACTGTTTGTTTACGGCTACAGACGTGTGTGTGCCCGCGAGCTGAGCCAGCCCGCGAGGGTGGGAATGATCTTTCCCCAGACCCAAAGCTGGAGCCGAAGAAGTGCGGGGGATTTGGGGTTCTGAGTGGGACTCAGACCCTGGGTGCTGAAGGGAAGCCCGTGGGCTCTCTGGCCCGTTCCCTAACCCCAGCGACCTTGCAGGAATCCTCGGGCCTGAGAGCGCCCGGGCTCTGGGCTTTGCAGAAAGTGGCGGCGGCTGCGTCCCGGTCTTTAAAACGAACGCCAAGAAAGGTACCTGCGACGCGCAGTGCTTACTTTTTCCGGTTCTGCGCCGGGAGGGCAAGAGGGTGATTTATACGGGAGAGCTGGGATTGAGGACTTAAAATTGGGCTCTTCGTTTCCTCGTTTTTCATTTGAAATTATGCCTCATTTGAAATTATGTAAATTGACTCGGGTTTCCCTTGCTCCTAGGAGGCAAAGCTGCAAGCTTGTCGCGTGTCAGAAGCAACCTGCCGTGAAATCCGCTAATGCGCCCCGACTCGCCCTTCGCGGTAAGCCAGCCTCTCAGGTCCACGCGGCCGTGGACCGAGAAGGGGGTGTCAGCGCGGCCAGGTGTGCCACGCGGGTCCTCGACTGAGCTCGTGGCCACGCGTACAGCGTGGGAGACCGGGGGCGGAGGGCAGAGCCCGCGTCACGCCCGGGAAGCGGAAAGGAGGAGCCCCCCCCCCCGCCAGCCCTCCTGCCCGCCACCGTGGGTAACAGGTCCTCCCCGCGAGTTTAAAGCAGCAAATGAGAGCGGAGAGCTGGCCTCTGAGCAGGGTGTAAACGCGGGTGGCGGGCACGCGAGCGCGCGGCTGAGCTTGGCGCGCGGTTCTCATCCCGAGCTGCGCGCCTCGGCCCCGCGCACCTGCTTTGTGCGTTTTGTACACACGGAAACGGGTGGGATCCACTCCTTCGCACAACACCCCCAACTGGAATCTGTCTGTTCTTCCCCCCACGTCTAGTTGATGTTTCTACAACTTGATGTTCAACATCAGGTTACTCCGTTGTCCCTTGGAATCTTACCTAACCCTTTTAAAGACAATCGCGGCCACTGATCTTGAGACTCTAAATATCGTGGTATAACTATCTCGTTTTCTTAGGTGGCGGCTAAATTTGTGTTCTGTTTTTTTTTTTTTTTTTTTAAGTACTGGGGGGAGGAGGAAACGTAGGCTATTTAAACCTGCAGACAAGACATTTTTCAAATATTCTTCTCATGCTACTTCAGTGCTGAGAGCGGGCAGGAATCTTCGTGGTGCCTGCTTTTTGCAGAACGCACGGAGTAATTTTCTCAGGTTATTTGTTTGTTTTGGTATCTTTGGAAAATGTAGACAGTTTCTCTGTTCTTTTCATAACCTATGATTTAGCAACCAAAACAGTAAAGGTGTGTTTGAGATCGAATAGTGAGTAAAGCAGACATGTTGGGACAAATAAATCCAGCATAAATTGAAAGCACACTGCTCCAATTCAGGACAAAGCAAATGAGGCTATGAAAAAGATGCAAGCAATTAATATCTGTGGGGGAAGCAGGTTTGAAAACTGAAATTTCTAGACTTTACTCACAAAACAAAACGAAGCTGAAAGAATTAAATACGTTGCCTTGCCCTTGAATGTCTAACGGAAGACAAGAGGCCTGCCCAGAGCCATCTTGGGCAAGTGTGCACTCAGAGACTGTTGAGAGGCAGATTCACTTTGAGACAGTTGCATACATTTCCAGTAATCTAGAACCAATTAGGGGACCTTTAGTTCTGGCGGGAAACTGTCTTAATTTTATCTCTGCCTTTGGGGGAGAAAAAGCCCTGGCAGTTAAGTTATTACTGGTTCCTGTGGAGTTAATTTAATGCAAATAGTCTACTCTCCTGTCAGCACAGGAGAGAGTAGAAGCCCCGGGGGTCAGGAAGGGCCAGTCAGATGGTGAGGAAGCCTCCTTGGCTCTGGGGACAGACTTACAAGACTCTGAAGTAACGTTGGGCTGGTTGCTTCTTTCTCTCTCCTAAAACTGTAACTCAAGATGTAAGTAAAAGTGTTTTCATTTTTTTATTGATCCCACTAACATCTTTCATTATCCAGCATGTAGCCACAGCAAATTATTGCTCATTTGATACCCAGAATTCTATTGACCATGGCTTTCGTCGGAGAGAGAATTCTAACTACTGGCTGCTCTGGGCTCAGAGCTGAGGCTGGAAACAAGTAAATCCAGCCCTGACCAGCAAGAATTGATGGAGATGTGCTGATGATTGGAGCCACGTGGGCTTGCATAGAAACCTACTTCTTACTCTGCCTGCCTTGCTCCAATTCAGGGAAAATGTCGGCCCCTTTGGAACAGATTTACTTACTTGGAAGGCTGAATGTTCTTTTGGCAAGTTCTTTCCAGCTCTTGCCAGGCTGAGGGAGAAAATGAGACAATGGAAGATTGCTCCTCAGGCTTTTGGTCAAAGCTAGCCCAAGGCAGGAATACTTGAAGAAATATTAAACCATACCTTTTGATTCTCCTACATGAATATCATGTCCTAAATTTCAACACCCCACCCCCACTCCTTCAAGACTTCAAGATATTACAGAACGGAGAAAGCACTCGGAGATTGAGTATGGTTGGCAGGGGGCACCCAGTCTCCATGACAGGAGCCACAGCTATAGTGTCCAATTGTATGAAGAAGGAGCCTGTGTCCAGAGAATATCTGATCTTTGATTCTGGAACTCACAGCTCCAGGTTGCTGGAGAGAGTTAGTCCCAAAATAAGGCTGGAGAAGAGGGTGCTGGAGGGCAGTGGGAAAGGCCAGGTGAGTTCCCCAGGAAGCCAGTCAGGATTTTGCATTCCTGTTGCAAGGAGCGGATGCTGCACCCAAGCAGGAGACCCAAAGACTTGAGCTGCCAAAGAGTACCTGCCCATCTTCTTCCTGGCCTAGTAAGGGACCTATACCTCACCTCCTCACTGCCTCCATCTGGGAGCAAGTCTAAGTGAGTCAGACCACAGAACCTGTCAGATTTTCAAGGAACAAGCAATCCACATTCTTCTTCGTCAGCCCTGACACCTAGAGAGTCCGTGGAAGAGATGGCTGGCAGAAGTTTCGTTTCAACAAGTACTAGAAGATAAACCCTCTAGGCTGGTTTCCAGAGCAGCAACAAGAACAATAAAAAGAAGCAATTAATGATTTTCTAAATTAGTTCCAACACCTAAAGGTGAATTTAAGGGTGCTAAGGAACCTGGCTGAGTAGTTTTTGGTTTTGTTATTTATTCTAATGGTACTGCTAAATGTGTGTGAAACCACAGTCAAGAAGCCACGTTGTTCCAGAATCAGGCAGTAAAAATGTAGGTGTGGGTGCTGCAGACAGCATGCCCACTGTGGAATATGGGAGACAAAGAGACTGCAGTGGATTCTGACACATTGAAGATGTTGGGAGCGTGGAGGAAGATACATTGTGGGCTGTTCTGTGGTTTTTATGTAGATTTAAAAACAAACAAAATCCCCAAACCCAGCTGTTGATGTAATCATCGCATCTCAGATGTAGTATATTTCCCTAAATATATTCACAGGTTATATATATTTGAATATATTTTGGGAAATATATATATATACATATATATATATATATATATCCTAAGTTGGTATGGAAAACAAACAAACATTTTGCTGATTTCAGCTGAAGCTCTGAAAGCCAAAACAAACAAACAAAACACTGTGGGGGACAGGGGAAGGTGACTTCAAGCAGTTCTTCCTATTGGGGTGGCTGGCTGAGGTCTGGGGCTGTGGAGTCCAGAAAAGGCAAAGTAGATCATTCCGAACTAAAAGTTACCTTGGGAAACAAGACTTGAGACCTGGGGTTGAGGTCACGTGGGGGACGGGGGTCATTCAGTAATCCTCTGAAGCATAGCATAGCTGAGAACTTTTCAGCTGGACTCAGTCGCTTCAGATTGGAGATTGGGAAATTTCTTACCCTGGCATCCACAGCACCAGTCAGGTCCTGAGTTAAGGTGTCCTCACCTCTCCCTCAGGAGCTCCTGACTGAGGTACTGCACTTCCCAACTGCCTTAGGCCCCTCGGGGTGTTGCCAGGCAAATGAAACAAAAAGAACTCAATAGTAAATTATTTTGTTCAGCCTTCTGTCTTTTTATGAAAATAAAAGCCAACACTTTGTCATTTTTAATCGCATAAGCAGACAATAAATCTAATTTCGATATTGATTTTTTTCCAGAATCAAGTGATTTTTTTTTCTTTTGCAGTCTGTTGTGTTTCCTTTCTGAAAAGACTCATTCCCTATTTACCCTGTGGGGATGGAGCCCATGAATCCAATGGCTGGGAGCTGGGGGGGGGGGGGAGCGTTGCTGCTCTGAAACGCAAACTTCATAGTGAATTTCAGAAGAGATTTTTCTCGGTAGCAGGAAGTTTGGGTTTGGTCTAACTATCCGAAGACCGGTTTTAACTTAGCTACCCTTATGTCCTGAAATAGAGCTAAGGCTTAGCTGGTGGTTTTAGTGGTTATAGCCGCTGAGATTCATTTCGATTTTCCCCTTTAATTAATAAAATAAAAACAAGCACGCAGAAGTCTTGCTGATGTCCGGAGTCGGCATGACACTACGAAGCCCTAGAAACTTTTCCCAAATGGTGTCAAGTCCGACTCCAGCCAAATGAACCTTGGCGGTAGCAAAAATCTAGCTGAGAAGCTTCTCGGAAGTCGGGAAATATCAAAGGACCATTGAAGCGCCGGTGGGCTCTTGGCTCGCGTGCCCCTCCTTTAAAAAGGGGGAGCGGATTCCTTGGAATTGGTGCCAAAAGTAACTGGCACTTTTCCTTTGAACGGCTAGGGGTGCCGAAGCCGGTAGCGGCCCCAGAAGAGGAAGAGGAGAGGAGTAAAGGAAGCTAGAGGCGAGAAACAAGACTGGAAGTAGGGGAGAGAGAAAGGAGGGAAGGATAGGGATGCTAGGAAAAAACTGGAAGTGAGGATGTAGAGATGAGAGTTATGAAAGATGATGTTGGAAAGGAAACAGGGAAAGGGAGAGAAGGAGGAAAAGAGAATGTATTAAGAGACCAAATAGACAAAAATACATCATCCCTATTTCTGAAGAAAACTATGATCGACCCACTCCCCCAACACCGGACGTCCTCTTGTCCCTTTCGGCTCCAGAGCAAACGTCCCAACTTCCCACTCTAACCCAAAACACTTAAGCCAGAACGCACCAGAATCGAGGCCAGGCCTGCCTGCCCCCAGCGACCCGCAGCGGTTGGGTAGCCCTTCGCGTGGCTGCCAGGGTCACCAAGACCTCCGCCCTCAGAGGCCTGTCCTCGTGCTGGGGGAGGGGACCACGGGCTTGCAACAGTCCCTTGGGCTCTGACCTTTCTCGCAGCCCTGCAGGGTCGGGATGTAACCTTTCGGATCCCCGCTGCACGCGTTCTCCCTAGCTATGGCCTCGGCTAGGGAACAGGGAGAGGGGTCGATGCCGGTGCTGGCAGCCTCAGTGGCCGCAGAGGACCCGATGTGGGTGAAGACCTGAGCCTGCCTGCTCTGTGTGCCTAGTTGTCCCAGCATCGCCGAGCAGCCTTAGGCCAAGGCCCCGTTAACCTGGCGCTTAGCAATTGGGGTGCTGTGGGAGGCAAAGGCTGCGCAGCCTAGGCTTTCTGAGGGGTCTCAAACCGCTATCCCATTTCTAGGGCCCAGTAAGCTGCACGCTACTGCCTTGACCAGCACACACTGGGCTTCCAGGAGGTCGCAGCGTTTGACCTCGCTTCAGGGACCGGTGCCAAGCCAACCCGAGGAAAAACCTAGGCTGAAGTCCTAGCCACAGAGGTGCAGCCTCATGTCCCCTCCTGGACACTGGGGGCAGGCCTCGCGCGCCGGTCTCCTTCCACTCACTTCCAGAATCTTCTGCCGTCGGCGCCTCCAGTAGGCTCTCCCAGCGGAGAGCCGGGCAGAGGGGCTGCACACCGGAGGCTGAGGCTGCTGTAGCTTACCCGGCCCCCCAGCCCTCCATGGCTTGGGGTTTTCGCGGTCTCCCCAGCTGGAGCCAGGGCCGCCAGAAGCCAAGAGCGTTAGGTTCAAATGCATCAAGGTTCCGAAGTCATTTATCCGGGTTTCATAAATAATTTTCTTCTTACACTTAAGCCCAATTCCTGCCCCCTTCCCGTTTTTATTGCGGGGTTTCAGTGGCTAAAAAGTTTCCAAGGCGGGTGGGTGGTTGTTCCCTTTTTCCATCATTAATGTCATTACTACGAACTATCAATAACCTTGTCGTTGGGAGCCGAGTTTCACGGTATTGATCCACGCAGCTATTCATCTCTGCCATGCAAGACACGGAATAATTTTCGCATTACAGTAGCTTGGATTTGCTTTTAATTCATATTTAAAGCTGCAACCGGCTCAGTGGAGCGCTCTGTGAAAGACTAGAGGCGCCTAATTAATAATAAGTCAGAAACGAAGGAAGGCACTGGCGAATAAATAATTAATACAGACATCTATGTCTCTTTGAATATTGCTCCTTTAAAAATTTAGACTTACCAGGACCATACTGTAAGTCTGCCATTTATATTACGGGGATGATTTAAGAAAGCTATTTTTCCCTTGAAATACAATAATGAATTATTTATGGTGTTTTGCAAACCTAAGTTCCTTCATTAGCCGGCCCCTCTAGTTTGTTTCTTCCAGGTGGAAAACACCGGTTTTAAAAAATAATTACAATAAACTCCCAACAAGAACCTCCGGCCAACATTAGATTCAGGAGAGCGAGGACAGGCATAAACCGTGAGAAGATCCGAAGTGTGAGGTCTCCTGCTCTGGGAAAATACTGGAATCTGCCATATATGGGGTTTTGTCCAGGAGGGAAAGCAAAACCCAGAATATTTTTCCGGTGACCTTAGGGTATTTGCTGGTGCCCAATGGGACCGGTTTAAGAGAACTCGAGGTCCTGAAATGGCCCCAGAAGAGAGGTGGTTAGGGCTTAGAAAGTCATCTGTGCCTCTCCACATATATACCCACGATAAAAGGCTTAGGGAGAATGGAATTTTAGGGGCCTGCTATTGAAAAGTTTGGGTTGACTTTCACAGTAGTCGGGACCTATGGGTAACCTCAGAGATTAACACATTGAAGGTGGTAGGAGTGATTGAAAATCTGAGGAGGTTTTTGTGTGAGATGGACTAGGATTTGTTTGCAGTGTTGTTAGCAATATTGATTTTTTGTTACTTGGATTAATGTATGTTAAACAGGAAAATGCGGGCATTAGTCAAGTACATTATAATCATCTATTGTTGAGAGGAAGGTTTCTCAGGTGATGTTGGGAACCAGGGCGCCAGGCAGTTCCAACGGGGTGGAAATACTCTGAAATATTTGGAGCATCTGGAACTGGGGGTTGGGGATCAGATTCACCTGCAGTTTAACCTCCCACCCACCCTCTCCTAGTAGGGTAACAGCTTAGTGTTTAACAAAGCCTCAACCCAGGGGTATCAGTCTCACTGCCGACTTCCCTACTCCCCTAAAGTATTAAAGGAAGGAAAGGAATGCAGGTGCTTGGGTCTTCCAAGTTACTCACCTGCATGCCCATGTTCCCACAGCCACACCTCCATGACTCTTAGCCTTCCTGACCCTCTCTTCAATTGTCTGGGACCTCGGCTCAGGCATGGGGACTCAAGTGGCAAAACAGTTCACACACTCAACTACACATACACTTTAACTCTCTCTCTCTCTCTCTCTCTCTCTCTCTCTCTCTCTCTCTCTCTCACACACACACACACACACACACACACACACACACACACACACACACACACTCGAGAGATCTGGGACAGGGCCGGGACCGGGGCACTGGAGACACCACACACACACACCTACTCATAGACCGTGGGGTGGGCCTGGTGCAGAGAAGCCTGGATCTGATAGACAGTTCTCTGCACCTTGACAATTGTCTGTGTTGGCTCTTCAGTCACCTTCAGTCACACCGACACATCCTACTTCACAGCCAGGTGTAGATGCCATGGGACCAAAGCTTTCTTCCTTTTAGACACACACACAGAGGGGGGTGGGGTGGGGGAAGAGACCAACTGGTTGCATTGTTGCATTTATGATGCAAAACCCCTACCATCTACAAGACACCCCCACCCCCTGCGCGCACGCCCAGGCCAAGGTCTTTCCCCAGCCCCATGGAAACTAGAGGTCAAGCACAAAAAGTGTTCTGTCTTAGACAGGTTCCGAAAGGCGTGTGAGGGCCAAGGCCTGGAGGTTGGTGTGGAGAGGGGACGCTGGTCCACTCCATAATCCTACGCTTGGATGGCGCTCAGGCTAAAGGGCCTTCGCAGAGACTCTGGGTCAGAGACCAAGGGTGGAGATAGACTGATAAGTTGACTGGCTGGTTTCAGAAAGGCCGCGGAGACAGAAGGGGGGGGGGGGGGGAGCCGCGGAGATAAAGTATTCGAAGGACCAAGAGAAAGATGAAGCTCCCCTTGGAGAAAGCAAAAGCCAAACCAGGTGAAGCAGGCCGATGAGGGAAGCACAGGCAACAGGGCAGGCACTCAGAACACCTTGCTTTTATTTTTAAATCTTCTAGGTGTCTGCGGGTCAAATAAAGACAAGGGCAGTAACGATTATTCTGTTAAATCTATGGTACTTGACTGCGCAAACACTAATTGATTAGACACCAAAATGATTTGTTTAAAGAGTTTTCCTCCTTCCCAAGTGCAGCTGTTCTGGGCCTGCATCGGCAGAGTTGCCGGGCGACAGTTGAGTTCGCCAAGAGGGCGTGTCAGGCCGGACTTGGGGTAGGTTGGCCGTCCGAACACTGCGCTTCTGATGCTCCCGGATGGGCGGTGGCTGGACTTTTGCTTTCTAATTATCTCCAAAGTCAGAGAAGAATATCTTACTAGAGAGCATCTCTAGTACACTCGGTCTTCCGTCCACCCCTCTGAGTTTTCCCTACTTTGAGTCGCTTTGAGTGATGCCAACGCGAGGCCCCTCACTCTCACCCCTCCCTTAGGCACTTCTTTGGAAAGCCACTGCTAATCCACTCCCAAAAGATGAGGACTGGAAAAGGAGTGTTCACTGCTACCTCGAATCTGCAAAACTCAGGAGTGTTCACTGCAAAACTCATCTTGGCCAGGGTTCCTCTCCGTTAGTATAAAAGCATGACCAAGAGAGAAAACTCACTAAATATCAGACCACAGAAGGCCAGTTTCCCGGCAGTCAGGTTAACCTTCTACAGCATTAGGTTCTGCCACCTGTCACCTAAGAGCCAGACACCTCTCCTTCAGTCCCACAACCACTGTTACACCCCTTCAATGTTCTTGACTTGAAGGCGCAGAGCCTTTGCCAAGGTAGGCTCCCCCCCCCCACAAAGAGTTTCAATCCAAAACAATCTGTTGCTAGTTAACCCAGGGTCCCAGGAGAGCAAACAGTTTTCTTCCTTGCCCAGGAAGTAACCAGAGACGCTCTCGGAGTGGTCAGTTTTCAGACCGCCACCGAGGCGGCTCCTAGCAGTTCCAGGAACTCCATGTTAGGAGGGGTTGGAGGGAGCTGACCGCCCTTCCGCAGGCATCTTCTTCGGGGATTTGGGAGAGAAGAGCCAAAAGAAAGGGGTGATGCGAAAATTATGGGTTAAAAACCATTTTCATGCGCAAAACAATTTTTAGGAAGGAAAGAGAGTAGCTAAACAGACGAATGAAAACTATATAGACATTAAATTACAGGGACAAAGCTTGAAATGGGGTGTTAGAAGCATTGGATTCCACTTTCTCCACCAGCATGAGAAGTCACATCCACATTGCATGGAACTGGCAATTAATGTGTTGTTTTAATTGTTTTCAATAATAAATCATCAGGCCACTGTTCTCTATAATTCTTGTCTATCCTAAACCAATAGCAATTCTCTTAATAAATTTCTCCAGAGATGGAAAGACAGTAGAACCCTGCAGGAAGCATCTAGAATCAAATCTTTCACCCCATTCTATCAAGGGTTCTGCTGTAGCCAGATGCCATCCGCATGTCCCTCCCTAGGAGTTTCATTCTGGACTCAGAAAGTTTCAGAAAAGTTTGGGCTTCAAATGCTGTAGCCAAGGGTCTTTTACCTGAAGCCCTGTGTAGGAACATTTTCTGAAACCCAGGACTGCAGTCACCAAATAGGGACTGAACACCTGATGCCCCAAAGAGCATAGAACCATTTCTTTTGAATGGTCCATATGTTACACCTCTACTGCTCACAAAGAAAATCAAGCCATTAACTCTGAATCACAGGGACCATTCTTAGAGAACCACATGTGACCAGCATTTACAAGAACGGCCTTTTCCACAAGTCTGATGGCATTGCCCTGCAAACTGTAGCCCATCTAGCTGAGGACGAATTTCATGTACCTACCCACTGCCAGGCACTTAAGACATTTATAAAAGTAAACATCGTGATAGAGCCTTTGCCCAGCTCAGGGCCCCAGTAGCACAAAAGTTGAGTTCCAACATGAAAAACACTGCAGCAAGCATCTAGTTGAGCAGTTAGCCCGTTTTAAAATTTGTACTTCAATAGTTTTTACATTGTTCTTCTTTGATTCTCCCTCAGTCTCTTAGAACTGAAGCAGTAAAGTATAACCTCTTCCCTCTGCTTCACACACTTATTGTCCAGTTTCAAGGAGTTCTATAGACTCTAATTTTCTCTTCCCTTAGGAGAGGCAAGTACTCTAGGCTGAGAGAGAGAGAGAGAGAGAGAGAGAGAGAGAGAGAGAGAGAGAGAG
>JADRCH010000036.1:2133743-2153788 GCA_019843965.1 Rhynchomys soricoides | reverse complement strand
AGAGAGAGAGAGAGAGAGAGAGAGAGAGAGAGAGAGAGAGAGAGAGATCTAAGGGGGGCAAGCTTTGTGCTGGGCACTCTAAGAAGACCAGATAACAGCAGGTAACTCCAGTCCCCTAGCATGTGACAGTCCCTCAGAGGACAGAAAAAATGTCCTTTCTACCCACCATACAGAAAATGCTTCTGAGAGGTGAAAAACACCTCACCAACTGCAGGAAACCAGTGATTCAATAAAAGGTGGAAAATAGAGAAGGGGGGGGGGAGAGGGAGATTTGTAAACCAAGTCTGAGATTGAGGTGAGCAAAGTCAAAAGATCCTTCCTCAGTTTCTTTTCTCCTTTGGGAGAAAGCTGAAAGAAGACAAGTTTGGACAGAGTCCCTTGTGGCAGAGTTGATCCCTGATCCCACCCCTCTTCACATGGGTTCCAGGGGCTCAGTTAGGGGTTGACCTGAAGAAGGACTTCCAAGATCACATCTCTAATTAACTAGAGAAAGGTAACAGCATGAATGATTCATGTACTAATTTCTTTCAGTGTTTAAAGGAACCATCTTTCAAGAAGAGATGGACATTAGGGCAGAGCAATCATTTCAATGGCATTAAAATATGGTGGCAGAAACAGTGAACTGAGATTGTTTCAACCCATCCTTTTGGTCTTACAAGAGATGCAAGCACTCTCTGCCACAGGAAAGGAGGTCAAGAAAGAAAAGAATGAAAGGAGGAAGGAAGGAAGAAGGGTAGATATGGTTTCTAGAAAATATTTTGTACTTGAATGTGTCTGAAGAAGTGATAAGTAAATTAGTATTATTTTGGTTTTTGCCAATGTACACCCCCATGACCTTTTCCTGGGGGGAGGGGTTCAGATTCCTAAAATGATAATGACCAAGCTGACTTGAAGTAGGATCCACAGGAGATATTTGGGTAGGCTGGAGCTGTTTCTGATGTTAAGACCCAGCAGAATTAGTCTTCTAGGAAGTCTTAGACCCACTGACCTTGACTGTGAGTCTTGTGCTGTTGGAGGTAGGCACTTGGGCTAAGAGAAGAACCCGTTTGTACCTTAACTGATGAGATTTTGGGCCCTGGGTTGACCACACCAAACTTTTCTTATAGACTCCACCACCACGACTCAATCCTAGGCTCTCTGAAAATCATTACAAGGAAACAAGGCGGCGGTTCTATGTTTGGCGCAGAGCAGGCCTCAGACACTTTGTTCAGTAGCTGAGCCCTGAAAGCCCGCTCTGAGGCTATCCTTATTGTGAACACCGCTAGCCCCAGGCTGAGGCTCGGCGCTGACCCGGCCGTAACTGCCAAGGGCCTGACAATGGGCACATCTGTCCTTTCTCCAAGGGATAAAAGCACCTAAGCAGACAAGGCTCTGCCTTTTGTTACGGACTTTTTTCTTTCTTTCTTTTGTAAATAAAAGAAAGCCGCGGCATGTGGCGGCCGGGTGTGTGTCCCACACTGGGGGCCTCCCCACGCGTCCCCACCAGGCTGAAGGCCCGGGTTCAATTCCGGATTGGAGCGTGACTGTGACAGGGGCACAATTATGCCCAAAGCTGAATTGATTTTCAAATCTGGAGGCTTCTTGCAGAGACGCCAGGAAAAGGAAAGCGTCCCTGCGGTCCAAGCAAAGACCCGCTCAACCGCGTGCACTGTGCCTGCGTGGGTACTTCTCCCATGCAGCAGCCTCTAGGTTCTTTTCTAGAAAGGCTATGGCGTAACTAAAAGACCAGCCTCCCACCTCCCCCCACCCCCACCCCACTCATGCTAACCAGGCCCTCTCTCCTGTCTCCCTCAGTATCCCCCAAGCAGAGTTAACCAAAGTGGGAGAGGCGTCTTAATTGGAAGTATAGTGAAAGACCTTCTCTGAGGTCTTGGACAGTGAGGTGTGGCCTCGATCTGAGTGCTCCTCACTGAGCACTAACCCTTGACTGTTTCTCTGCCCCGGCTCAGATGGGGAATGGTGATTCAAGGAGTACTTAGAAGGATCATGGATGCCAGTTCTACAGAGCTTACGCTGACCTGGGCCTTCAGGATATACACGTCCCAAGTCCCCATAGGACAATCATTTAAGGACAGGGAATGAGCTGGTCTCCAGCGATCCTCCAGGGAATAAAGCCCTATGGGCGAGCGAGCGAAGGCCATGGCATAGTCCCCAGCTCCCCGCCGGGAACCTGCACCAGGAGCCAGCAACTCAGACCAGGGGGCGGGAGTGGGGGGTTCTGGTTCTCTAACCTAGATGGCCCACGGTGACAAAAACTGGGCAAGAAAGTCCGGCTGGGAAGAGAGAGGAAGGAAGTGAGGAAGACCAGGAGGTAGCAAGTCTCCGAGGACTGTGGCGGCGGCTCCAGGTCGCGCTCTGCGCGCGTCCCGTGCACGTGCTCACCGATCCCCGGCCATTCGGCGCCGCTGAGAAAGCTCTGCCCTCCCCCCCCCCCCCCCCCTTGATTCATTTGTGCAGCTAGGACGTCACGGAGCGCTGGGACCGAGGGGGCGGGGCTTGGCAGCGCGCATGCGCGCTGCGCCCGGCGGGCGTGAGGGCGGGCAGCGGCAGCGGCGGCGGCTACCGAATCGCAGCCACTGTCTGCAACAGTAACCGAGCCATGGCTCGAGCTGGCGGGCAGCACAGGCAGACAGCAGCGGCGGCAGGCGCACTGGCCGCGTCAAGGGAGCCGGGGGGCAGCAGGATTCTAAGAAGGAGAGGGGCGAGAGGGGGCCAGGCTGGGCGGGCTAGGGGCACCGCGCTCTCCCAACAGCACGGATCATTTTTGGAAATTAATATTTAAAAAAAAAAAAAAGACAGAGGGGAAGGTGGGAACAAGAGAGAAGGCAAGACACACACAGAGAGAGCGAGAGACACAGATCCCCACAGTGAGAGGAAGAAAGGCCACAGTCGCAGGCAGCCGATGTGAAGACTGGACTCCGTGCGCCCCTCGCCGCCTCTGCCCGGCCACATCGATGTTGCAGCCCGCTCGCCCGCATCACGATGAACGCACAGCTGACCATGGAGGCGATCGGCGAGCTGCACGGGGTGAGCCATGAGCCGGTTCCCACCCCTGCTGACCTGCTGGGCGGCAGCCCTCACGCGCGCAGCTCCGTGGGGCACCGCGGCAGCCACCTGCCTCCCGCGCACCCGCGTTCCATGGGCATGGCGTCCTTGCTGGACGGCGGCAGCGGAGGCAGCGATTACCACCACCACCACCGCGCCCCTGAGCACAGCTTGGCTGGCCCCCTGCACCCCACCATGACCATGGCCTGTGAAACTCCCCCAGGTATGAGCATGCCCACCACCTACACTACCTTAACCCCTCTGCAGCCGCTGCCGCCCATCTCCACTGTGTCTGACAAGTTCCCTCACCACCATCACCACCACCATCACCACCATCACCCACACCACCACCAGCGCCTGGCGGGCAACGTCAGCGGTAGTTTCACACTTATGCGGGATGAGCGCGGGCTGGCCTCCATGAATAACCTCTATACCCCCTACCACAAGGACGTGGCTGGCATGGGCCAGAGCCTCTCGCCCCTTTCTGGCTCCGGTCTGGGCAGCATTCACAACTCCCAGCAAGGACTTCCCCACTATGCTCATCCCGGCGCGGCTATGCCTACTGACAAGATGCTCACCCCAAATGGCTTTGAAGCCCACCACCCTGCCATGCTCGGTCGCCACGGGGAGCAGCACCTCACGCCCACCTCGGCCGGCATGGTACCCATCAACGGTCTTCCTCCGCACCATCCTCATGCCCACCTGAATGCCCAGGGCCACGGACAGCTCTTGGGCACAGCCCGGGAGCCCAACCCTTCGGTGACCGGCGCGCAGGTCAGCAATGGAAGTAATTCAGGGCAGATGGAAGAGATCAATACCAAAGAGGTGGCGCAGCGTATCACCACCGAGCTCAAACGTTACAGCATCCCACAGGCCATCTTCGCGCAGAGGGTGCTCTGCCGTTCCCAGGGGACCCTTTCGGACCTGCTGCGAAACCCCAAGCCCTGGAGCAAACTCAAGTCCGGTCGGGAGACCTTCCGGAGGATGTGGAAGTGGCTGCAGGAGCCGGAGTTCCAGCGCATGTCGGCGCTCCGCTTAGCAGGTGAGCCGATGGGCGCGTGGGCGAGATAAGGGACTGAAGGTGGGAGGGAATGAGAAAGGCTGGGCGCGCTTCGTCCCGCTCCGCCTCCCCTTTCTTCAAGAGAGGTGTCTCTAGACCTGGAAGAGCCAGCTCAGGTAGCCAACCTCCTCCTCCTCCTCCTTCTCCAAGGGCTCAGCGCATTTGGGCTAAGGGAGGCTTCGAATACCGAACAAGGCGGCCTCCGCGACTTCGGGGTCGCGTCCGTGCTCGGGGACAGAGCTGCAAGGTTTTGAGCCGCAGGCGGAGACTGTTGGAACCTGGCGGAACACTGGGCGTATGGGTCTCAGCGGAACACAAGAGGGTTTAGGAAGCATGCCTAAAACTAGCTCCCGTTGCTCAAGACACATACCCCGCTTGGGGCAGATGCTGCTCAGGCTGCCAGCCAATATTTGGCTGAGCTGGCTGCGGCGACCCACTCTTGGCCGGTTTTATTGGCGCCCCGTGTAAGGGAAACCGCACTTCCATAAGGTGTGTAACACAGATTCCAAACCTGCAGGCGATGAGTGCATGACAGGCTATTTTGGAAGGGTTATCACACATGCATTGAGTGTATTATCGGCTGTGGAAAGGAGAGGGACAGAGGCGGACAGTGACCAGGTCTCCAGGAAACTCCCGGTTGAGCCTAGACTAACAACTAGCTTTTTCGTCGTCGTCGTGATTTTTTTTTTCTTCATCTAAGTCTCTGTTCTGCTACTGGGTGGGAATGTGTAAATGTCTTTCGAACCAGCAAGCCTGTCTCCCAGTTCAAAATCCCTAGCAGGCTGTTTGATTTTGGGATCACTGAAAGTCTCAGCTGCCAAGTGCAGGCACCAGGCCTGGCTCCTGTAGTGGGCCAAGAGATCTAATGGACAGCTAAGCTCAGCTGGAATTGCACCAGGGATCCAGGCACACACTCAGCAACCCTTGAAGATGCGAGAAGAGGGCAGCCTAGGAGCAGACGGAGGTTGTGTCGTTGATTGACTCCAGTATCCACGTCCTCCCACCCCCAAACCCCCAGCCCCAAGCCACACACACAGCTTCATCTGAGTCTTGCGCCCAGGTCTGAGTCTTGGTGAAGAGAAAGGTAAACGCTGGAATGAGGGTTTGTTAATTAACTGATCGTTCTCCATTAATTCGTCCCTAGAGAATGAAAGACAGTCAATCCGCTCTGAGCCGAGGGCACTGAGCCGTTTCACAGACTAAAATCAAAGCATGAGGCTGAACCCCCCTCCCCCCACCCGGTGCCTGCCAATGAGAAGCTGGGGAGAGATAGGTGCGGACTAGCCTCAGATCCTAGCCCGTAAGGCTACCCTAGCATTTCCCCTGCATCTGGGCTCTAGGGGCCTTCCATCATGGATGTTACACTGCTTCAGCCTCTGACCGCCCAGAATTTCTAGTATAGCTAAGCCCTTTGCTATAAAGTTCACAAGGCAGGCTCAGGTTGGTGACCCCAGAAATCTGGTGAGGCCTCAGCTCAGACAGGGGACCTAGGCTGACCGAATGCGCCCTCTTAGCCTCCAGGTTCCATTATGTAGCATGCGAACGTAGCTTTGGCTCAATTGGGCCCCTGCGGGCAGCTCACCTTGCTGCTCCCTCTTCTGCTGCACCTTCAGAACCTTCCACCTAAAACCATTGCTCCAGACCTTCCAGGCAAGGTAGTGCTTTGAGGCTAGCCATTGCAGGGCCCAGCAGTATGGAACAAAAGCTACTCGATCACGAAAGTCACATCCCACTACTTGGTGAAGACACTCCAGACATCAGTGACACCCCTCATGGTCTCTGTCACATCCTGGAAGAACAGACTGATATGATAGGTCCTGTACCAAGATGATAGTCCTGAAAACCTAACCTATCTATCCTGTGCAAGGCCCTCTGGCCTCCAGATAGAAAACTGAGCCAGAGATTTGGGGGTGGCTGTTTGGGGCTGGGGAGCCTCATGAACGAAGACCAAGTTCTAGAACCTGTGAACCAAAGGCATGTGTTGGGTGCTGAGCAAGTGATCATGGGACCTAGAAGGTCATCGTAGGGGTATCTACACTAAGTCCAGATGGCTAGCTGTGTTATTCTTGGCTCTAGGCATGTGGCCCTTTCCTAGAATATGTGGGAAATGGGAGTTGCAATGGACTCAAACCAGAGGACACTGGATGTCCTGAGATGCAGCAGAGCTGCCTCTTTCTTTCTTTCTTTCTTCCCCTCTCCCCCATTTTTTTAGTCTCTTTAACATAAAAGAGTGAGAAGAATTGGGCCTGGGTCTGAAGTGAGCCTGGGGGAGAGGGGGAGTTGGGGGTGCTCACGAAAGGAGCCCAGAACCATCCCATTCTCCCAGGAAAATCACACCTACTTTGGAATCACTAAAGAAAACCCAGCCCTGCTCATTGATTTCTTTCTTTCTTAAGAGATGTCGATTTCTGATCCTTGAACTGGTAATGAGCAGGCCTCAGTGATGGAGCCTAGGACTGACCCGCCTGATGCTTTGGTGTGGCAATTGCAGGAACTTAGTACCTGCTCCTGAGGACCAGCCACTGCAGCTTCGCTAGCTGTTCAGCCAAAGAGTACATCAGCATCTTTTCTAAAGCCCTTTATAAGACCCTGCTGGGTTTCTTTACTCTTTAGTGGAAGGAAGGTTCTCCACTTGCCTCTCTGTGCTCCCTGTTCCACTGTTTGGTGGGTCAAAATCTTCTGCACGTGGCAGTATGTTTGGGGAGGCGCCTTCTCGTGTATAAATTACAAGCGCTGGTGAAAGACTGGAGGAAATTCTCACCAAATTAACTACCTTTTAAAAATCAATATATGTTGCCTCAACGTAATGCATGCTGCTGCTCATTAAAACGCTGCGTGACCAGACGCACACTGCTTCTGGTCCCGAGTTGGGTGGGGAAACTAAACTGGGTGCCCCGCCTCTGACGTGGGCGTCTATCAAGACAGGAGGAGATTAGCCTCCAATTAAATATTCCAGAAGGCTTCGGCCCTCGGCGGGAGCTGGCAGCAGGGAAAGAGACTGCGACTGCAAGAGACACCTACCAGTGAATGTGACTATAGCACTGGGCACTCAGGAGATGGTGGCTGCTCAGGTCCTCAGCCCAGGCAAGGCTGTGTGCTGAGCAAGCCGACCCTGATGGAGGTGAGGAGAACTCCAGAGCCCTGCACGAAGATGGCCTGCCCTGCAGCACCCGGGACTTCGCCCCCTTGCGGTCGGGTATTTACTCCTCTGGGCTAGAGGAAGATCTAAGCTGAGGGCGAATGGGGGCGGGGGGGGGGAGGTGTTCCTACCTGGAAGTGGCCCTGAGAAAGTCTTGCCCAACCCAACCTGGGCAGTGTTTGCTGTGAGTGGCCTTGCGGCCTGGTTGATTGATAACTGGCTCTGCACACGTCCATTTGCTTTTGTGTTAATATTTATCCCGACCGGTGACATTTCAAGTGTCCGGTGCTGCCCCTGCAACGACAGCCAGGCAGGAATGCTAGGCTGGGTCTTAGGAACAGCATTTGTTCAACCCCTGAAGAATTCTGGCGAGAGAGAGAGAGAGAGAGAGAGAGAGAGAGAGAGACAGACAGACAGACAGAGACCAGGATTTGGCTCCTGTGCTACAGAGTGGGAGGAGAAGGTGGTGCCACCACACCGATTTCCTGGCGCCCTGAGCTGTGTCTCTCCCGTGGTGCAGCTGCTACTAGCCCGCTGCAGCTTGAACAAAGGGCCTGCAGGGCGCGACCGACCGTGTCCGCCTTCGAGGCTGGGGTCAAGGTCTGGAATGGCTTTCTCCCAGCGAGGCTAAGGGATAACCCGTTATCAGGAGGCAGCCGAGAGTCCCAAAGCCTCCAGGGATGAATAGTGGGGTGAATTAGGGTATTTGGAACACACACACACACACACACACACACACAATCAGATATGAAGTCAAAAGCAAAAGGACTTGGGACAGTCACCCGAAGGCTCTGAAAGGCATATTTTTTTCACAGACTCTATCCCCTCGGTGAGATAATAGTTGGCTTTGTGTATTTTTCGTTGGTGAACCCACATCCCATGAGGAGAGGAAGTGCAGGAGTTTGAGTGTGCCTGTGGTGATAATTAGCGATTGTAGTTTTTGTAGTGAGCTAAGCCTGCTTAGACCCGGTGTCTGTGGTGTAGTGACCTTGTGCACAACACAGAGAGAACGCCCACCAGAAACAAACCCCATGGCATGTTCAGAAGATGCCTACCTATCCCGTCCTCCCCAAAATGTAGACTGGAGATCTTTGGATAATCCTCAGTGTCATTCCCATATGCCCAGGGAGCATGGTACTGCAGTCCTTTCAGACCCAGCCGCTTACAACTGACACAGAGGATATAACCAGTGGTACCGCTATGTTGTAGCGGCAAAGCGGTCCAAACCCTATAACGTGACTATCTTCGAAGCTTTCCGCCCTCTGCAAGCCCGGCAGAGGCAGAGATGGACTGGCTTCGCTCCCGGACTTCCGAACCCAGGTTCGATTTGCTGCAGCTGGAGTCGCTGAGCAGAGGACGCTGCTCACGACCCCTAGTGGCCGCCTGGCGAGGGAACAGGAGATAGACGTTAGGCTGGCTGAGGCTTTGTTTTTAAGCATCCTTGTCCTAAGATTTTTCTAAGCAATGTTTTGATAGGAAGAGGGTGTGGAGGAGGAAGAGGATGCCTAAGAAAAGCTTCATCGAGGGAGACGCGATTCCTTCCCTACCAATTACATCCCAAATTCTAGCCTACCCAACCCCTAATTCTAACTACCCAGAAAAGGTAGATGTTTCGATTCCATTCCCGAATTATGCTGACATTTTACCTGAAAGGAACGATAAGTGCGGGGGTGACCCTGACAGTCTGAAGTCCGAGGCTGGGACCAGAATAGTCTGCACAGATTAACAGTTCCTTTGTTTTGCTTGCTTCCCAGCAAACTGGCCTGAGTGAGTCAGAGGGCACCCCCCAGGCCTTAAGCTTAGAAGCCTTTGTTTTTGCCTCCCGAGGGTAAGTGAAAGGGCTGTCAGAGCCTGCAGGCATGGAACCCTGGCCCAGAGTCAGGACCCTGGACAGAGCCCCACCGCCTGGTCGCCTAATCCTGGACTCTGTCCCTAAAAGGCAGCTAAGATGCTACAGGATCCTATGCTGTAGCAAAGAAACATTAATAGCAAATATTCCGAAGTTTGTGAGAGCAGGAGGCCCATCTTGGAATAAACACTGACCCTGTCGGGTCGTCAAAAAGATCAAAACCATCGTCAAAGATCAGGTGTTGATTGGCTTGTTCCTATGTGGCATAGCACGTGCACACCAGCATATAAAATCGGAATTTGCGTCCCGGTGGGTGTGACAGGAGTTGGATCATTAAGCTAAAACGTTCAATTCAGTCCCTTTGATCCGTGCTGGGGAAAATCTATAGTCATCTCTAATCTACGAGGTCTTTAAGGAGGTTGTTACACTAGCTGTTTGATGTCGTCATCTTCCACATCCGTGGCAAATTCAGCTAATCAAACATGCTGGTCCCCAAAGTTCTCTCAAGCAACAGTTCACAGAGTGTGCCAGTAAAATCCATTCTTGGTTTTCTTATAAAGAAAAGGAAATATTCAACTCTAATGTCTGTGGGTAATTTAGAAGGAGGTTCCCAGGTGTCTCCCTCCTCACCTTCCATAGCTAGTATCAACCATGTCCTTGAAATGGTAATGCTCAGCATTCTCAGTAAACTGCATATAATTGAGTATTCAAACACATGTTCATTTTCATAACTCAACCTCAGTGGCTCGAAAGTGAAATAACCAGCTTCATTTCAGAGCCTACTTGAGTACTAAGATTTCCACAGATTGATATTTCCTGACTATTGATAAAATGGAATGGCCCCCAACTTGGGGTAGCTACAGAAAGAGGATCTCGTGAAGCTATGCTTGTTATAGAATCTGTTTCTAATATATGAAAACACTCGGTCCGTATGCATCATCTGTTGACATTTGAATAAGACGAGTGTGCACCCTCAGAAGAGAGGCACGTTATTTCTACATGGAAAAATCAGCCTCCCAGTCCAATAAGAAGGAACATCTTATGTCTAATGTAAATGAATTTGGTATACAATCATACATTCCTATACCACCCATTTTACAGGTTTAAGAAACAAAAAACAAAAAAACAAAACAAAAAACAAGTATATTCACTCCGATACAGCTATGTGACAATCTGACCATTTGATACAAACATACGATTATTTATCAGAGTCTCACTGTTCTATCATCTACATACCTTTCTTCCCAAAGATGTCACAATGGAACAAATAGCTTCTAAAACATTTTCTGTTCGTTTAATGTGTTGATTTAATATGACTACAGCTGAGCAGAGCCCAACCCTAGAGGACAATTCATCAGGTTTGCCATGCCAGTGAGTAAGAAGAGAATTTAAGTTGTTTGCTCACGTTGTATTTATCTCATGCTGTGGTAGACATTCCCATTTAACACTCTCTGTCTATGGCAATGGCTCATAAGTCTTACTACTCGTGGAAATCACTTAAAGACCGAAACAACTAATGTCTGGCTGCAACCCCAGATATTTCGATTTAATTGAATGGGGTGTGACCCGGCTCCCAGGTGTTCTTAATGTGCATAGAGGTCTGGAAACCTATATAGTGTGTGGTAGTTACTTTGGCTTTCTCTGATGCTTTCTGTAGTGCATTAAATAATTTGTCTCTAGTCACTCCACTGGAATTTATTGATGACCTAGACTCAGTTTTCCCAATTTAAAGGCCTTGGCCAAACATATCCTCCACCAATAGCTTCTGTTACCAGTTCCAAATCACAATCAATACACCCAGAATGTGAACATCATTATCTTAAACATCCATTTAACAAGGTCTGTACATCATAAAGCCCTTGAAATTATAGAGTAAATATTTTCTCTGAGGCTCTCAAGGAAAGCTTTTGAAACAATTCTTTCTTCTCAGATGTACAAGCAAGATTTCTTTTAATTGATCCCCTCCAAAGAAGCAGCCAGAGTGGTAACAGATGTGAAGCCCATGTCTCTCCATCCACGTTTTCACTTAAACAATTATCGATAGGCAAAGCTCCTCTCATTAGATATGCTCTGTGGGTAAGCCTGGCCCTCTGGGACCCATGCCTGGAGGAAGGCCCAAAGGCCCAAGGCCACCCGTGCTTCCAAGGCTGATGTTCTCATATGCCTTTGGCTCTGTTCTTCCAAAACTTTACTTTCTTTTAACATCTGATGATGACTTCATGGTCCCAAAGAGAGTCTGTCAGAAGAACACAGCAAACTATGTGCTTTTCATTTATTTTCCTCTTGCCTTCTTAAACGGAATCGGAGGTAGGGGTGTTGAATATACAAGCGTGTGAAGCACGCCACCTAGTGGCAGTACCCCTTACCGCAGGCGCCTTGACGAGTGGGTTAGGAGCTGCTACCGTGATTCCAATATTGATGGAGTCACAAAAATCGTTCATTAAGGCAATTTAATCTTTGCTATTAAATGTCCTTTCAATTCATTTGGGGTAATTAAGATGCAGTTAAAGTGATTAAATTCTAATTACTTATGCTAGAGAAAGACATATTTGTCACGCTAATGCTGCTAGAGGAAGGACTCAGAAAGAAAGTTAACGTTTACTTCAAATGATGCAGCTGGAAAAATCAGTTCCTCTTTTCATCATTAATCTGGTGAGCTGGGTGATTATGTAATGGCACTACAAGCTCATTAAATAGGAAAAGTGCTGATTAAAATGACTGCCAGGAGGAAAACTTGAACAAGAAGTAACTCAGTACAGTATAGTCAGCATTCTTGGGCAAAATCACTAAGTGTCCAAGCCCTCACCCCAAAGTAATAAAAACCAGGTGAGCTTTATCCTCGAATTGAAAGAGGGATGGCACACACAAGGCTTTTATTATCAAACCAAAGTCATTATTAAATGTAAACATAAAAAAAAAAACCCCACAGGGTCTTATGTATTCCAGGCTAGTCTTGAACTCACTATGTAACCAAGGATGACCTTGAACTTCTGATCCTCCTGCCTCCACCTCCTGAGTTCTGGGGTGTGCCACCATGTCCAGTTTATGTAGTGCTGGGGATCAAATCTAGAGCATTCAAGCATTTGAGGCAAGCACACAACCAACTCAGCTCCAACTCCAACCCTAGAGAAACATTTTAAAATAAAGAGAACAGCTCCTTGGAGTAAAGAGAACAAGGCAGCTAAGCAAAAGTGGAGAAGCAGAGAGTTCCCAAGGTCAACATAAACCAGCATTTCCCCTGTCACTAAGCAGTTCCTTCCCCAGTTTGATTCCTTTCCCTGTAGTGAGTGGGTCAGAGTCTTCTGCACTAAGTAACTTGGCTACAAATTAGTTTTCTGTGTTCCAGTGTAAAGTAGTCTTGCATTATAAAGAAGTTCACTGATGCTATGCTACCATAACCTCACAGCCTCCAGCCCTTAGGATGGCTTAATTGTGAGCGTTCATAAAGGAGAGTCAAATTGAAACAATGGATTTGAAGTTTGCTTTACACACACACACACACACACCACACCACACACATGCACGCACACACACACACCACACCACACACACGTACACACCACACACACACACCACACACACACACCACACACACACACACCACACACACGCACGCACACACACACACCACACACACACCACACACACACCACACCACACACACGTACACACCACACACACACACACACCACACCACACACACGTACACACCACACACACGCATGCACACACACACGCACACACACACACCACACCACACACATGTACACACCACACACGCGCACACACACACACCACACACACACCACACACACACACACACCACACCACACACACACACACCACACACACACACACCACACCACATGCACGTACACACCACACACGCACGCACACACACACACCACACACACACACACACACAGGCTTTTTAAGGAGATGCCTCACATTTTCCCAGGGAGGTGATTCAATAATAAGAATCACCAATGAGATAATTGAGGGTTGTTTTCCTAGAGAGATTCATGTCTTTTAGTACAGATAAATGTGCATATTGAAACCATAATTGAGGAGGTTGTCTCTGTCTCCTGTTCATCCCATTGAATATTATCCCTGTGCACACCATAAGCAAAGAAGTGGACATTATCAAATTCATCAGTCAATTAAGTTAAACAATTACCTTTTAAAAACAAATTGATTATTTGAATATTTAAGGTAATTATGAATCATGTCATGCTGTCTTTTAAATATTTGCATTAATTCTTTGATAAATTCATGCATGACATCATGCTGTCCTAAATTACTAGGAGCAGGCAACTTTGGATTAAGAATCAAGTGCCCTAGAGAAAGGTTCATGTAGTAATTAGCTCTTAGACCTTTTCAAGTAATTTAACCTTTCTGAGTCTCTATCTCCTTAAACGTAAAATAAAGGATTTGGCCTTCAGGTCCCTTCCAGGTCTTATTTTGTCATTGACTGCCTCCTATCATGACTGAGTAACCACAGCAAAACCCAGTGGTCACCTTCATCTCCTGTCTCCATTCAGTATTCTGTCTACCTATATGAAGATTAGACCAGGTGTTGGGTGTGGGGCTGTCTAGATGGCAGTGTCTCAGGCTTGCCTTTCCAGTCAGGTAGGTGGTCATGAGGTAACAGTCCGTGCAACCAGGAACTTTGCCTCCTGGCACAGAAGTACTGTAGTGCAATATTCTATTGCCTGTGTTCCTGTAACACAAGCTAACTGGCATAGCATGGATGGTCATGGACACATATACATTACCTATGTACTACTATGGGAATGTAAATTAGCATCTTTGCTATAACGAAATTGCCATCGTCATGCTATGGGCCCACACGTGTCTAGAAATTCCACTATTTTGTATAATTCTTGGAAATATGAAAAGACTGCTCCTGGAACATTTAATTCGAAGACTGAAGAAACTAGACCGCCCAAATGTTAGCATAAATATATGAAGCAGAACGGTTTTATAGAAGGCAAACCTCAAAAGCAAGCAGGGCTAAACAACTGTGTTTAGAGACATATGGATACATGACATAAACTATTTTTCAAAACGTTAATGAGGCTGGGTGGTGGTGGCACACACCTTTAATCCCAGTACTTGGGAGGCAGAGGCAGGCAGATCTCTGAGTTCGAGGCCAGCCTGGTCTACAGAGCTCAATCCTTTTGTCTCTGACTCACTCTGTAGCCAAAGCTGGCCTTGAACCTCTGATCACCTCCCCAGTGCAAAGACTACAGGCACGAGCTGCCCGTACCTCTTGTTTTCCACAGATTTCTCGGATCTGAATTACTTTACTCTAAAACTGGCGGCTTCCACTAGGTTCTGATGTCAGTGATGGAGAGCAAAGCACCACACAGTCCGAATTCCTCTGGGGGAGAAAATCAGATTGGAGGAAAAGGGTGAAGAGGATTTGTGTTGAGAGGGATTCTCAGATGCAGCTCCACATAGTGCTGCACACCGGTAACCCCTGCAGTCTAGGCTGAAGCAAGGGGATAAGAAAAAATTGGTACTGGGGATTTAATAGCAAATGGCTTTTATTTCCTTCTCTCTTATTTCTGGAATAGCCCCTTGCGTTGCTCAGTGTGCACAGGGTGTGCACAGAAACTCTGTAACTTCTTTTCACCTCTTTCAATTCTGAAGTTCACATAAGATTTCAAGATCCCTGTAGGAATAGCTAATTCTGAATCCACCCTCTTCCAACTTGAAAGCTATCAGGATGCGGTGCATCCTTTCTTCTCTGAGTGAGGCTCAAAGACCAGCAGCATCAGCAGCATCTGGGAACTTGGGTTCAGCCCTGACCTCCTGCAACTAAATCTGTATTTTCACAGGGTCCTCGGGAGGTTGCTATATCTGTAATCCTTCAGCATGTCCCTATTCCTTCGTTCGCACAAACACTGACAGGCTGAAGACTCTTGTGTACCAGGCACTGGGCTAAGCATGCAGACACAAAAGAGGAACCTTAAAAGTATGGGCAGAGACATCGTGTCTCTGCAGGGGCTAAACTCAGCGGTGGCTAGTTGTGAAATGAAATGATCAGATTTGTGATTTTGAAAGCATGCTGGGGGTGGATGGCGGGTGGAGAGATGGCTCAGCAGTTAAGGGCACTGACTGCTCTTCCAGAGGTCCTGAGTTCAATTCTCAGCAACCACATTGTGGCTCACAACCACCTGTAATGGGATGCTATCTTCTGGTGTGTCTGAAGACAGCTACAGTGTACTCACACACATTAAATAAATGGTATTTTTAAAAAAGAAAGAAAGAAAGCATGCTGGGATGGTAGGAGCAGATGAACAGCTCCGTAGCAGCTAAGAGAGATGGACTGCAAATATGTGCAGGGGGTGTAAAGTTGAAAGCCACTTTAAAAATAAAATGAAGCAGACATCCTGGGAGTAGGGGGGTGGGGCCTAAAGGATGTGACCCTACCTTGGGAAGCTGAACACTGGGTATATACCTTTATCCACAGAGCAACTGTGATAGTGTGGTGGTCAGTCCTTCCCACCCCAGCCAATTGTTGCCCCTGAGGAACTAGACCCTTAAAGAACCAATGTAAGGGGTCGAACACACCCATCCCTGGTGTTAGAGGAGCAGAAGTAACCCCATGAACAGGACACCAATGTATCAGCAACGATTCTGAGAGAGGAGACTAAGCCTAGGCCCTGTGCATGGCAGGCAAGTGTTGGCTCATCTTGAATGAGTCATGAGTCAGCTTGAGAACACTCAAAACACATGGGAACAGCACTCTAAGCACATGTTGTGTTATCAGAAAGAGAATCCTGCTTTTCTTTAATCTAGTTATCTTAGTTTGCTTTCTATTGCTGTGATAAAACACTGACCAAAACCAACTTGGGAGCCAGGCATGATGGCACAGGCCTTTAATCTCAGCACCCTTGAGGCCTCTGTGAGTTCCAGACCAGCCCAGATTATATTAAAAACAAAGACAAAAAACAAAACAAACAAACAAACAAAAAGAACCTTCAGGGAGAAATGGTTTATCTTATGGCTTACAGTCCATCATGAAAGAAAGTCAAAGGGAGGAACTAGAGGCAGAAACAGAAATAGAAGCCGTGGAGGGGTGCTTCTTCTTTCTTACCACTTACAGATTGCTCAGCCTGCTTTCTTACAGAACCCAGGATCACCTGGCCAGGGGTGCTCACAGTGGGCTGGGCCCTGCCACATCAATTGTTAATCAAGAGAATTTTCTGCAGGCTCATCTGTTGGAGAAATTTTCTCTACTGATATTCTTTTTCCTAGATGATCCTAGCTTGTGTCTAGTTCACAAAACTACCCAGCACACTAGTTATTTGCATGATTGTCCCATGAGCCCCAAACTTTAGTTTCCAATTAATAAATATTTATTGTTAATATGTGTCATATGATCATAGTTTTTAAAGAGTTAACAATCAGTAGGCAAACAAAGTTTTCTTCCCAAACCATTCTCCTGTTATTAAGTTTGTCTAGGTACTTTTGTGTGTTTTCAAGTACTCTATACTAAATTTAATAATATAAAATTTATTACCATCCCATCAGGAATAGGTTGGAAGGAAATTCATACACGAAAAGGGTTGGTTATCTGTATAGGGATTGGGGGGAAGGGCTGAAGCCTGGGGGGAACTAGCTTCTAAAACCAGATTCTTCTGTACTCTCCAGAGATAACCAATGGAGAGTACAGAAAAGCATGTGAGCAGTGTGTGTGTGTGTGTGTGTGTGTGTGTGTGTGTGTGGTGTGTGGTGTGGTGGTGTGTGTGTGTGTGGTGTGGTGGTGGTGGTGGTGGTGTGTGTGTGTGTATGTGTGTGTGTGGTGTGTGGTGTGGTGGTGTGTGTGTGTGTGTGTGTGTGTGTGTGGTGTGGTGGTGGTGGTGGTGGTGGTGTGTGTGTGTGTGTGAGTGGTGTGGTGGTGGTGGTGGTGGTGGTGTGTGTGTGTGTGTGTGTGTAGGGCAGATGATCTTCTTTGTAAATAATGAAAGGCTTTTTCATTTCTCAAACTGTACATTTCTCGGGAAAATGGAGAATGCTTCCTGCTTTAATTTTTTGGCTGACAGTTGCTGCTTTAGAAATGCTTATGTCCACATTGGGCAGTGTGCCAGTGTGGCGGGGTGAGTAACAAAATAGAGAAACAGTACAAGGCAGCTATGTTCTAGGAAGGTGGAAAGTGGTCCCAGCTTCAATGGAGGCTCCTTTATTTCAAGTCATCTTTGAAAAGTAACTCAGGGGCTAGAGAGGTGGCTCACAGGGTCAGAGACCCTACTGGTCTTGCAGAGAAACTTCCAGCACCCATGTCAACTGACTCATACAATCACAAGTAACTCTAGCTGCAGGGAATCTAATGCTCTCTTCTGGCCTATATAGGCACTGCATCCACATGCACATACACACACACACACATAGATACATAGGGATACACATAGTTAAAAATAAAAATTTTGAATAAAAATGTTTTGTGGTATTGCATTTATGGAGGAATATTTGAAAATACATAAAAATAGCACAGCCCATAATGATCCATCATTACTCCTGCCAAACTATTATGAATAGCATTCATTCATTCATTCATTCACTCATTCAGTATCTATGTAGAGACAGGATGGTCACAATCTGCAGTACAGCAAACAAAGCACACATTCTGCCTTTGCTCTCAGAGCACTTGATGCCAGAAAACCTTTATGGATCTCCTATTTTATAGTTGTGCTGTAATTTATTTAATCAATCTCCTATTTTTAGACACTTACATTGGTCTATAAACTACTCAGGGAAATAAAGTTTTATGGTTTTATATTTTAGAACTATCATAATTCACATGTCCTCTCTGACAACCATTCCTATCCTTGAATATTTCGGTATTCAAAGCTTTTGCTTAATTTTGCTGTTGCCAAATGATGCGTCAGCCTGGAGTGTTACACATGAAATTTTAACAAAGATTTGGCTCCCTCTTTCATAGATGGTTTTTCTCTAAATACTAAATGCCTACATAGAAACTTCTGAAAACATAACAAGGAAACAGAACAAAATTGCTCATTACTCTATAAGCAAGAAATGATACCTTCTAAATATTGGTTTATTCCTTCTTGCTTGATAAAAGCAACCCTATAATATTGTTAATTCTTCGAGAATTTCACGCACTGTGTTTTGCTCATAATCACCCCACACACACTTCCCCCTAACTCCTCCCAGATCCCCTCTCTACCTTTCTACTCTCCCAACTTCATGGCCTCTATTTTAAAAAAAAAATTAACCCCCTAAGTCCAAACATAAATTGGACTTAGTAGAGTATATGTATACACACACACACACACACACACACACTAAATGCAATATATAAAATATACCTTAAGTTTTTTATTCTATTACAAAATTAAGTTGATAGAGTATGTTCAATCAAGCATACCTGCATGTTGTTAAGTACCACTCCGAAGTGCAGAAGCTGTTTACATTTTCACTTGGAGCTCATTTTAAATTATGAAAATCTGCAAAGATAAATAGATCAAAAGCCATCAGGATGTCCCCTCAGCAGTGAGCACTGGCCAGTGGCTAGCATCCTACTTATTTGCTTCATGCTTTCTCTCTTCCCATGGGCATTTATCTTCCTTGAAGGCATGGTACATTCATCATGGCCCAACCTTACCTCGAAATACTTGAGTGTCTTCCTAAGCCCAGGGATATTCTCTTGCGTGGTCACTGCTCAGCTTTGTCAGGCGATTCATGGTGTCCTTGGAGCATGGTTCTCCAGCACAGAATTCCGGCTCTATTGTGCTTCCAAATTTTACTGTGCAATAGTCCTCTTCCACCCTCCCCTTCTTATAAAGCTGGCACATTTGGGGAAAAAATGCTATTCTCTTTAAAATTTGTATTTGTTTTATTCATTCATTTGTTCGTTTGTTTGTTTGTGGGTGTGTGCATGTGTGGATGTGTGTGCATGCCAGCACGCCAGGGCACCTTTATGGAGGTGGAGGGCAATATGCAGAAGTCCAGTCTCTCCATCCACTGTGGGGAGTCCCAGAAATTGGACTCCAGTCAAATTCCCTTTATTTCCAGCCCCTGTAGAATTCGCTCGTTCGCCTGTGTGTGCTTCTGCTGTTTCCTCATGTTTCCATTGAGCTTTTGCTCTCTTACTCAGAAAGCGCCTTGGGTGGCAGTGTGCCTTCTCTGAGGATCACATCTGGAGGCCCCCAACTGTCTGTTCCTCCCTTACCTGGTGAGTGAGTTTTGTTTACCCAAGTGTTGTCTAATTTCTACACTGTGTAATCATTGGGCATTTCCCCCCTTCCTTCCAACTAAAGGGCAACGGAAATACACTACTTCTCCTCAAAAGTCCCTACCTATTTAGCACCTGTTTATCTTTGCTAGCTCTGACTTTCCACCCTCAGCACTGTGCACGCCGGACAGGCAG
Organism: Rhynchomys soricoides; assembly: GCA_019843965.1. Taxonomy (NCBI): domain Eukaryota; kingdom Metazoa; phylum Chordata; class Mammalia; order Rodentia; family Muridae; genus Rhynchomys; species Rhynchomys soricoides. The sequence continues at coordinate 2,134,296 of JADRCH010000036.1, read as the reverse complement.
TCCTAAGCCTTCGGTCTTTCTCTCTCCCATTTACTACTGGTGTAGACTCACACAATTCCTTTTTTTATCAACAATTTGCAAAATATCACTTGCTTTTAAATATTTTGGTGCTCAAGGTGTCTCAGACTTGGCTAATGGGAGCCCTTCCTATGTCCTGTGACAATGTTATTCCTTTTTTTTTTTTTTAAACTTTTCAACATAAAGTGATATTCCAAGTTTGTTTGGTACCCTCCCTGCCCTAAGCCTTGGGTTTACCCCTTCCTTGATGAGCCATGGCTTATGCTGGTGGATAAGGCATTAGAGACTGAGAAGAGCTGGGTACTACCTGTGTATGCACTATTAGCGTGGCTTTGTTTCTCCACTCTCTCAGATAAAGCTGGGAAGCATATACATAGATATTTACACAGAGATAAACACAAACACATCCATACATATATAACACACATGCACACAGGAACATGTATATGTAATATGAATATATTTATTCAGATTATATGCACTTATTGTATGTGTGCATGTCTGTACTCATGAACATAAATATATATAATTCAGT
>JADRCH010000036.1:2081412-2133733 GCA_019843965.1 Rhynchomys soricoides | reverse complement strand
CACTGAGACAGATCCTCATCATCAATACCTTAACAAGCTCCAAAGTGTTTGTAACATACACTAAACTTTGAGGCTCAGCTCACCATTGTAATGTAGGTTAGTGCTGTTCATCTAGTGCCAACCTGGTAAACGATGGGCACACCAAAACTTCTCTTCATCCCGCTGGTCCTGAATTATGTACCCACCCAAGAAGCTGCTCTTCAGTCTCCCCAAACTCTCTCCTCATTAAGTGCTTTGCAAGATGGGGGAGGCTCCATTAGTTAGTGCTGAAAAGCCTTACAGCCAGGGGCTGCACTGTGGGTCAGAGGTGCAGTAAGTATGTCATCAGCATGGTGAACCTTGGGTTAGATTCCCAGCCAGAAGCCATGGATCTGAGCATCCAAACTTCCACTTTCATCAGAAGCACCTGATTCAGGGTAGGATTTATAATTTCAGTTCCCATTATTCTGCTTAGGCAGAATCTTCACATAGCTCAAGCCTAAGAATCACTGATCTGGAATACCTCAGCTTTAACTATGTGACTGAATCACCTGGGGCCACTATGTACACTGCACATCTAGAGCCGGGTTCCAGGTACCAGCTTCTAATGTTTCCCAGTTGGTTACAGTGTCTACCCACCAGTAAGAATTCCTGAAGGTTCTTCTAGCCTCTTTCACTGCAAAATGTAGCCTAGCCCTGGAGCCCAGGAGAAAAGTATGATACCATCACCTATGGAAGTGGGGAACCAGTAACCAGAGGGATCCAAATGGCAAAATGTTCAGTAACATGCAGTCTTCAGCAAAGAAGCAAAATGATAACTTCATGTGTTTCCAACACATTATCCATGTGAGTGCTTCAGCACCAGAAACTGAACTTCTCCAAGACTCCTTTCCAGGGGTCTCCACTACAAGGGAGGTAGATAGGTGCTATCCACATCCATAAATCCAATTCTTGAACTAAAAAGATGGCTCTGATACTAGAGTGGTAGGTTTGTTCCCCTGCATGCATAAACCAGGCATGGTGATTCTGACTTTTGGGAGGCAGAGCCAGAGAGATCAGAAGTTCAAGGTCATTCTCAGATACATAGCAAGCTTGAGGTCAGACTGACCTACACAAGACCCTGTCTTAGGAGGAAAAATATCCAATTATTTTCTTCTGTACCTTTAACTAGGGCTATATTGATCAGTTACACTCCAGACTTAGCAAGGAAGATCACAATGTACCTTGACCTTCTGGAGCACAGAGCCTGCACTTGCACACCAATTGCTTGTGAGGGGTGTGGTCACTCTATTAACAACACATTTCAGGGTCTCAGACAAACTTAATTCCCCTGCATCTTCTGCTTCTCCAGCTCCATCTTTCCAACGTGTTCCCTGCCTGGCCCTGAACCACCTTCTGATTCAGGGTATCACAGCTTCCTTGACATTTTGTTTCCTTTGTTCCTTTTTAGATTTTATTTATTTTATTATTTTATGTGCATGAATGTTTTACCTGCATGTGTGTACACTCACCATGTGTGTGTGCTTGGTGCCTGCAGAGGCTAGAAGAGCGTGTTAAATCCATTGGGTCTGGAGTTACACACAGTTGTAAGTCATCAAGAAGGTGCTGGAACTTAAACTCAGGTCCTCTGCAAAGCAACAAGTGTGGGCTGGAGAGATGGTTCAGCAGTTAAGAGCACTGACTGCTCTTTCAGAGGTTCTGAGTTCAATTCCCAGCAACCACATGGTGGCTCACAACCATCTGCAATGGGGATCTGATGCCCTCTTCTGGTGTGTCTGAAGACAGCAACAGTGTACTCACATATATGAAATAAATAAATCTTTTTTTAAAAAAAAAGGGGGAGTGATGGGCATGGGGCTGTTCTGTTGTCATAGGAACCAACAATTTCCCCTGGGACAGAGAAAGCACAGAGGAAAGGAAACTCTGGCACCTGACCTTACTCTATAAGGAATTCTTTGTGTGGAAAGAAGGAAGAAATGCATTCTGGGTAGAGGGAATAGCTGAGGTAAAGTTGTAGGAGCATGAACGTGCTTAGGTACAACTGAGCAGTGCAGTAGGAGTGATGGGCAGTGAGGAGAAAGATGCAGACTGGTCGAGGTCATAGTATCAAGATCCTTGAACTACTGACATAGAGCAGATATTGAGCTCTCTTCTTGGGCTTCAGGAGACCCCTGTGAAATTCATTTTTAGTGTATACTATTGTCATATTATAGAAAATTATTGTATGATTATATAGGCATCTTTCCAGAAAACCCAAATGAGGCAAGCTTTGCTCATTTGAAATCAACTATAGGAAATTAGTTTCATTTGTATGCTTGTGTGTGCACATGTATACAGGACTGTGCACATCCATGATATACTCAGAGGAAGACATCAGGTGTCTCTCTCTATTGCTCTTTACTCTATTTTTTTGACACAGTCTCCCGCTGAACCTGGAGCTAGACTGGCAACCAGTAAGTCCCAGAAATTCTCCAGACTCCACGGCATTGAGGTTACAAGCCTATGCATCCCCACCCACCTTTTGATGTGAGGTCCAGGGATCCAAACTCAGGTCCCCACGCCTGTAGAGCAAGAGCTCTTACCTGCTGAGTCATCTCCTGTCCCTGGAAACTGATTTTTGTAGTTCTTCTTCTTTTTTTTTTTAATAGCTTTCAGTTGTTATGAATACTATAAAATATATAGATGCTTATTATAAAAATCAGATCAATAAGTTTTATAATTCACAATAGACGTATATAAGCTAAGACACATACTAAGCATGTAGTTCCTCAGGTCAGCTATATATCTTGACAGGCTTGCAAATCAAACATCATAACTGTAGAAGCATACCAATTATTGGGCTCCAAATGATCGAAGGACTTTTAAAATATTTTTTAATTATGTGTATGTGTTTAGGTATTCTGTACACAATGCCCTCAGCTCCCCATCTCTCCTCTCTCACGTGAAGGCTAAAAGGCCTTCTCTTCCTAGTTCATTTCCTTTTCATGTTGGGGAGTGGGTTGAGACTGGATCTTGTAATGTGGCCCAGGCTTGCCTCCCTCAACAATCCCCATAACCCAGCCTCCCAAGTGCTAGAATTCCAGGCATGTGCCAACAGGCCCAGCTCAAGCTGTCCATATCTCACACAGAGGCTAACAGTCCTTGACAAGGTCTGCTCTGAGGTCATGGTGGTTGTTGGCATTGTCAAGCCATGGAGTTGCTTTTCATTTTACCTCTTGAGGAACCTGGCCCAGATTGACATAAGGATTTGATTAGCTCCACAGCAGAACCAAAGTTTTTGGCAAAGTGAATGCTTTTCCCATGGCATGATCTCTTAGGCCCCTTTAAATGTACAGCATTTACACACTGAAAAATACCTTCTCCCTACAATTCCACATGTGTAAAGCAGTCAGCCATAAGAAAAAGATACTCAAAACACTAGCAAGTTCATTCAAACAACTGTTCCTACATCTGTAACGGAAGAGCAGAAACTCAGCTTCAAAAAGCATGCACACAGGAGATGAAGGGGTTTGCAACCCCATAGGAAGGACAACAGTATCAACCAATCAGTAGCCTCCAGAGCTCCCAGGGACTAAACCACCAAACAAAAAGCACACATGGAGGGACCCATGGCTCCAGCCTCATATGTAGCAGAGGATGGCCTTGTTCAGCATCGATGGGAGGAGAGGCTCTTGGTCCTAGGAAGACTCGATGCCCCAGTCTAGGAGAATGCCAGGGTGGGGAGGCAGGAGTGGGTGGCTGGATGGGTAGGAGAGCACCCTCATAGAAGCATGGGGGATGGGATAGGGGGTTTCTGGAGGGAAAACCAGGAAAGGAGATAACATTTGAAATGTAAATAGAGTAAATATTCAATAAAAGAAAGTTTTTAAAAAGCATGCACACACATATTCCTATGTAATGCGTGTATATTTAAAGAAGTATTTTTATTATTTGTAATTCGGTTTACGTGTATGTCTATGTGTAGGTGTACATGAGTGTAATTGCCTGCAGAAGCCAGAAGGGGTTTGATAAATACCCTAAAGCTGTTCTTAGTGGGAGCCACCTGACTTGGGCTCTGGGACTGAAACTCAGGTCCTCTACAGTCACAATATGTGCCCTCAGCTGCTGAGCCATCTCTCCAACCTCTACTTCTTTTTAATGGTTCAGAGGTCTACGCAGTGCTGAACTGTTTGTGGAGTCTGTGGTGCTTGTCATTGCTTTAAGCTCTTTTATCAGTAGCTTGAGCAATTGTGAGGGGCATAGATTTGTTTTCCTGCCTCCATCTAATTGAGACTGAGTCTGGACTTGCTGATTACAGCAAGTTCATTTGTTGTTGCTCTTGTTATATGTTCCTTGGAGGGAGACAGGATCTCCCCTTGTATCCCAGTATGGCCTGGAATAGATGACAGGTGTGTATCACACAACTGGTGGCTTATTTGCTCTTTTTCAAAAGCAGTGAAGAAGTCTGGAGATGTAGTCAGTAGGTAGAGTGCTGGTCTAGCTTGCATGAAACTAGGTTCAGTTCCCAGAACCTCCTAAATGAGATGTGATGGCACTTATGCCTGTAACCTCATACTTGAGAGGTTCTCAGATCCTCATTCTCAGTTACACATCAAGTTTCAAGTCAGCCTGAAAAATTAAATACTGTCCCAAACAAACAATAAGAATAGAGAATAAAAATCCATAAAGATCATAGATGGTATGATGGAATGGCACAGCTAGACACTGAGACAGAGAGACGGGAGATTGCTTCAAATATTATTTAATTAAGGTCATAGTAGACTTTGGAAACCAGAAGAGATGCTTCAGCCCAGAGTGATAGTTTCAGAGTCCTCAGGGGCCTTGCACTGCTGTTTGCTCACTTAAAGAGGTCTCCAGGATCTGACAACTTCTTAACAGAAGTTAGCAAATACTTGAGCCCAGTGTCTGACTCGCAAAGACTTGAGCCCGGTGTCTGACCCACAAAGACTTGATCCCAGTGTCTGACTCGCACTGTCTTAAGGAGAAAGGAAAGCTTGGTAAATTAAAATGAAAAAAAATTTTTTTTTACAGCAATGGGGCTTGAATTCTCTGCTTTGTGCTTGCCACTGAGCTTCATCTCCAGTCTCTAATTTGCAAACTTCTGCAATACTTCTTAAGAACTTAGGGTTGTAATCACATCTAGGCATGTGATCTTATTTAAAATTTATTACCAACCTGGGAAACAAGAAGCACATTGCAACTGAGAACATCAAGCTCAAAATTGGTAAGGAACTTGCACAGAATTCTCTTTAGTGGCCCCAGACTATCCTCTGTATCTTCTGAGTCCAGGTTTATCTAACAGGTATTCCAAGTCCACCCAGCCTTGAAAATGTTCCCTCAGGCCATGATATCCATGCCCACACATTCCCAGACAGATTCCTGGTAGACTTTTGCACAACTCAGTCAACACTTGGACTTATTTTATTTTTAATTTATATAGATGCATGTGTGTCTTGTGTGGATATATACACTCGAATACAGTGCCTACAGAGGCCAAAAAAGGGTGTCAGATCACCTGGAGACAGAGTTAGAGACAACTGTGAGCCACCTGATGTGAGTGCTGAGAATCAAATTCCCAACCTCTTGGAGCCAAGATTCCCAAGAGCCATTAACTACTGAGCCATCTCTTCAGCCCCATTAGTCAACATCTTCAATGCTGGAAACCTCTTTGAGTCATTATGGAAGGAAATTTGACAAGGTGATGTTCAGATCCTTGGCTCACAGTCGGCTCTAGGGTATCAGCACACATCACACTTTTAAAGCGTGTTCCAGCTCAAAGCTTCTTAAAATCTAGGTAGTGGAGCACTGCTTGTTTGTTGATTTATTGTTAATCTGCATGTGTCTTGGACATGCTGTTCTGTAATGTGGGGAAAATGTACTGGTAGGAATATATTCATGCATGAGTATATTCCAGTGATGTCAAGTGTCTATAGACAGTTCTTCCTGCTCACTCTTAGTTTCCTACAGTAATCCTGTCAGTGATGACTCACAGACCAGCTTGAGGGCAGCCAACCACACATTAGAAAACATTTGAAATGCAAATAAAGTATCAGAAAGAAAGAAAGAAAGAAAGAAAGAAAGAAAGAAAGAAAGAAAGAAAGAAAAAGAAAGACAGACAGACTCTAACAAGGGAAACAAACGCTAAAATTCTCTGATTGCATGAGCTGGGGCACATTCCCACATTCCAGGTTGAGGTGTGTATGGTCAGGGCAGGGGAAGGTGTCAGAATTAAATAATTGGGCTTGATCAATTAGCATTTCCAAACTGACTTGATCTCAAAACTCTGTTCACGGAGTATTTTATAATATCCTGAAGACTCAGTTTCCAAAGCACATTTGGCTCTGCTTTGCGGAAGCAGAGCAAGTCCCCAGATATACTACTTCCGCCTTTTCCCTACCTTGAGCTCGGAATCTTTGTCTCCATTCCCCCACCTGCTCTAACTACAGCTGCATGTCACCTGCACCTGGCTCTTTTCTCTCCTTCCCTCCTCCCTGATGCTCATAGTCTTTCATGCCTACTTCTGTGTCCTACGTGGGAGTATGAATGACCACACCCTTGCAGATTACAGCTACCCATCTGGCTGAGGCATCTCTCACTATGCCACAGAATCTTGGAAGCACATTGACTTGCCGTCTTCCCGGAGGGGCCTCATATTGGGGCTTCCCGTATCTGCGGTATCCTCTAAATCCAGTTTTGCCTCCCTCCTATTGACCCACACCCATGTATATCTTGTGTGTGTCTTTGTATGTGAGTACTTTCCTGTACTGCAGTGCCTCTGGCCCCCTGATCCTTGTTCATGTGCCCTTCCCCAAGCTCCCACATACATATGTGGAGTCTCAGACCACTAGCTTGACCTTTTCTATCCTAGTGTAGGTCATCTCTCTTCTGTAATGTACCCCATAGACATCCCAAAGCATTTCTCTCATTCATACAGTCTCTGGTGGCCTCTCTTATACCCTATGGAAGCTTCCAGAAGTACGGTTTTGTTTTTGCATGCTATTCCTCTTCTCTGGTCATCTCATGACCTAAATGCGCTTGTCTGTTCACTCTTCTATTGACACCACAGCCTTCATATTTGGCAACTCTGACTTTTGCAGAGTTCTCTCCAAATGTAACACACAAGGATCATCTCCAATAGCCCGACAGGCTCTGAGCTCCCCTTCCAGCCTGCATTTTTCAGGATACCTTAACTGGGGTCAGGGGAGGAGGAGGCTAGCCAAGTCCCTGTTCCAATAGAGTTTCACCTCCCAGTTTTCTGACCCTACAGTATCTACAGCAATTGAGACCTTGACTAGCAAAATTTAGTGACCTATATTTTCCAGATGTGAGTATTGTATGATTTATGAATATGCATACTCTACCACAAAGGATTTGGGGTTGAATGGATTTGAGAAACAGTTGTTAAACATGAATCTTGAAGAAGAAGCTGTGTAGTAAGATTTCTTCAGGTGCAGTTGGCCTATAAATGCTCCCTTCAAAGACCCCTGTGGAAGAGAGTCTCTCTGCTCTGATGCCAGGTAGAAATGTTGACTGTAGGTGGCTTTAGTCCACAGAATCCTGCCAAGAACCCAGGACCTGCTTAAAGTCCTTCAAATGTACTCCCTGGTTAGCTGGAAAATGAACATCTCTTTGCAGAGATTTCCCTTAGCTCTGCCTTTTGAATGATGGATCAGTTGAGGCTTCGCCCAATACTGTTATTTACTTCTCCATAAGTATGCATTGTATAATTTATCATCTAGAGCCCTAATGACATCCAAGGCTGTATTTCTAGCTCAGACCTGTCCCCTGAGCTCCAGGCTCCATACATCCTGCTGTCTTCTGGACAACTACCTATCGGAGATCTTTAACAGAATGCCCAGCCAGCACTTCCAATGCACTTTGTCCTATATACAAGTAATTACACCCTCATAAAATTCCTTTTTCCCATGTGCCGTTATCCACATGAAAGCTACAAGTATTCTGAATGCTCTCTACCCAGGCTCCTAAGCCAGACTGCCAGTGCATTCTCTGGAGCCTACTCCTCAGCTGCCACTGACTAACTCTGGGTCTTCCCCATTGCCAGCTGCTTCTGCCTTTCCTCATGGCTTCTGGGAGACAGATTTGCATGCTGGGAGAAAGTGGTGGGTGCTTTAGAGAACACCTACTGTGGGAGAAGCGTGAGGTTAGAGTGTGGTGGGGTTATACACATAGGCCTCACACACACACACATAAAGAAATATAATTTTAAAAATTAAAATTTAAAAAAAAAAAAAAAACCCTAAAGTTCAAATTAGGAGTTAGAAAAATGGCTCAGTGGTTGAGAGCACTTGCTAGTCTTCCAGAGGACCCAAGTTCGGTTCCTAGAACCAAGTCAAGTGGTTCACAAGTACCTGGTACTCCAGATCCAGGGGATCTGACACCCTCTTCTCGTCTCCATCGACACCTGCATTCATGTACACACACCATCACACAGACACACTTATGGTTGGTTTTGTTTGTTTTAGAATTAAATGTCCTTTTAAAAGAAAAACTCAAACTCAAAAGAGTTCATTTAGCTGGAGGCCTGATAGAGCTACCTGACCTTCCTACGACAGAATACAGAAACTGGTCAAAGCCAGGACCCACCCACAGTGCCCAAAGTGTCACCTCTATTCCAGCTGTCTACACTTCTTCCCAGCCACTTTTGGTGCTTTACTCAGGGGTCAGCAGACAGGAAGAAGGCTGTGAGGAATGGCTGACCAATCCCCAGCAGGGAATTTGTTCTAAATGTCTTTCATATTTCTTTGCAGCCTGCAAAAGGAAAGAGCAAGAACATGGGAAGGACAGAGGCAACACCCCCAAAAAGCCCAGGCTGGTCTTCACAGACGTCCAACGTCGGACTCTCCATGCAATATTCAAGGAAAATAAGCGACCGTCCAAAGAATTGCAAATCACCATTTCCCAGCAGCTGGGGTTGGAGCTGAGCACTGTCAGCAACTTCTTCATGAATGCAAGGAGGAGGAGTCTGGACAAATGGCAGGATGAGGGCAGCTCCAATTCAGGCAACTCATCTTCCTCATCGAACACTTGTACCAAAGCATGAAGGAAGAACCACGGACTAGAACCTCGGTGGAAAAGCTTTAAATTAAATTAAAAAAAAAAAAAGTTTTTAATGACCAGGACCTCAAGATAGCAGGTTTATACTTAGAAATATTTGAAGAAAAACAAGTGGTATTTATAGTCCAAAGAAACCAAAGACTGAAGCTCACCTGCATTCTGACTTTGTTCAGAGACACATACATCAGCGGAGCAAGACTCAGCAAGAAAGATGATGGGGAGAGCATCCGATCTCACGCCTTCAACCCCTGCACCTCACTGTGCTTAACTGCTCAGTGGCTCTAAGCACAGTAATGTTCGAGCCATCGAGTGGACATCCTTTAAGATCAGACATTCTTATCTGTTCCACCACACCACAAAGGTGTATAGTGTCTCAATATCACGTGTGTGTGTGTGTGTGTGTGTGTGTGTGTACACATATACACATGCACACAACAACACCAGTGGTTGGGGATTCAGGCAGGGCTGGTCTTCAGGAAGGGTTGCACCATAGGAATGTGACCAACCCAGTGTGGGATTTCTAAGTTCATTAGATCTGAGATGTGATTTCTCTCATCTAGCCTAGCGTTTGAACCTGCCAGGCCCACAACCTAAATGCAGATTCAAACCCAGCAGAGAAAATTTGAATGGCGCCTAAACCAGTGCACTCTCTTTGTTTGTTAAGAAATGTTCAGATATTTTTTAAAAAAATGAAACAAGAGCCCATCCATTTAAAAAAAAAAAATCACCTAGGTACCAAAGAACACACAGTATTATAGTGCAGGTATTTTATTGCAATGATTTTAATAACCAAAGCTATTTTTACACAAGATACTATGTAAAGTTATACGTATGAACTGATCTAGCTGTAATCCACATGCCACATAGATTCAGGACTATTATTTATGACTCTTGAAGCATTCAAAATAATGAGCTTTCAGAACTGGCAAGGAAGAATGTGGCTTCAGGGAAGCAGTTACCACCATGACAGAGAGTTTGATGTGATGCATATGGGATCCAAAAAAGCCACTTACACATAGAAAAGACACAATGCATAATCTACTCATAGCCAAGAAGACACAAGAACCCTTTCAGAGTAGAGCCCTATATAAACACTAGAAAACTAAGCTTAACATGGCAGATAACTAAATTAGGAAAACTGTCCAAAATGATCATTTGATCCCCCCCCATTTAAAAAAAAAAAAAAACAACTTAGACTAATTTTGCTTAAATTTACTTTACGCACTTTGGCACTAAATATCTTTTTAAAAGACTTCCCAAACACTAATGAAGCAAGCAAACCAATATTAATCACAATTTGTTATCCCAAATTTTATAGCCATCCTAAAAAGCAATTAAATGGACTTATTGGCAATTTCAGGTAGGTTAGGAAATCAGCAGGTGCCACTGAAAAACGGCAGAATGGTAGAAACGCCTAGAAGAAGCAGTGGTCCAGTCTCATATAAGACACTTCTTTCAGAATTAAAGGACTCATTTTACTAAGCATCGCCTCCAAAACACGTCACATTCCTTCTTGCTATCAATGGACCTGGTAATTTTATCACATGGTTTCTACTCTCTGACAGGGACAAGTTAAAAATGAGTCCCAAGCTTCCTAATCAAAGTTTTAAATTTTGACTTTTTCCAAATCACTTAACCGGGGATGAACAGATCAAGGCAGGAAAAGAAAACAAAGTTCTAGAAATCATTTGACTCCCAGAAACACTCTTTCTGAACTCAGTTGAACTACAGCCGATGTGAACGGACACTTGCTAAACAGGGAAGTCAGGAATGGGGGCCCCTCAGTTAATATTGCACCTCGATAGAGAGATAACACTGAGAGCTGTACTAATAGGAAGTTCTTCACTGAGATTCACTAAAATGCCAAATGAAAAAATTAAAAATTTGTAACACAAAATCTCACTCCTTGGGGTCAAATCTCAGGACCCAAAAACAGGAACCTCAGCTGATCAGTAGACCCATGCATCCCCTTCCTGTCCCCTGTCGATTGAGTGAAGGAAATGCCTGAACATGTTTTGTCTTAGTATTTTTAAAAGTTCACCCACGATTCCAACCTAAAAAGTTTTCCTTCTGAATATGGCACAATTCTAGTTCAATCATGAAGATCCAGTACATCGCCGCTCTTGCAAAAAGGAAAAACAGAAATATATTTTCTTTCTTCCCAGTGGAGGGAGCTGAGAAGTGCAGGCACGTTTATAATGTAAGATAGCCTTATTTACTTACAACAAGGGAATTCAAAATTCAGGGGAAAGCCAGCTGTGTCTACACACAATCTTCCCAACTTAAAAGACCCCAAGAAAAGCCAAAAAAGAAAAAGAAAAGAAAGAAAGAAATGGATTCAGTCAACCTCGTGTCTTGACTTTGCTTTTACTCTGTTCCTTTCATGATTAATCCAACTGAGTTTTGCCTTTTTTTTTTCTTCCAAGCCAATCATATTGGTACTGTGGAGGTACAGTCTTCAAAAAATTATGACTACATTTTAAAAATCCAACCATGATGGGTTTCTGAGAAATAACCAGTTACCCTACTTGCTGACACCAAAGATAATTCCATACCAGCGTTAAATTTGCACCCATTATACAATTTCAGGGCCCAGAGATATATTTTCTCATAAACAGAGGCACAAGGCAGAGCCTGAAAAGCAATTTTTACTCCAAACTTTTGCTTCTTAGAAATAGTAGCAGACAGACTCCGCTGTCCATAAGCAATACCTTCTCACACCCTAGAGGAGCCACCTTTTCTTTGCTTTGAACCAGCTTTCATAGAACCTGCTTCCGTCCTTGTTTATAGAGCCCTAACAGATGGCTCTCACCATGACCTGCAGAGCAGGTCACATGTCAGTTGTCATTTGTCATTTCTCAGTCCTTTCGAACCATTCACTCCAAGAGTTTATTTCTCATCGCTATGCACACCACAAAGTTAGGCTTCAAATACTTTTCTTTCCCTCTTTTTTTTAGTTTTATTTTATTATTTTATTTTTTATTTTATTTTACACACACACACACACACACACATATATATATGTATATATATATAGAGAGAGAGAGAGAGAGTGGTTTTGGACATAAGTCATTCAGGTCCTCAAATTACTGGAAGCTATAGCTGAAAGCCATCCAGAACAATGTTTGGAGCCTAGAGATTGTAAAACTCAGATTTCAGTAACTGTCCAGATAGAGGAATTCTGGGTGCTGAGGACTAAGCACCATGGGAATTGATTCCAAAGACCAAAGAAAATGTATAAGGAGATCCACAAGTTCTGACAGAACTTGACACTCACCATGCCCCTCAGTCCCTCAGAAAGATAAAATTATTTTTCCAGAACAACAACAACAAAAAAGCGCTCGATATAGTGGACCCGCCCCACTCCCGTTGCTACCCCAGGTGAAGAACCCATCTTTGCAGGTTAAATGCAACTTTGCTAAACCAAAGAGTCTAAGGACATCTTCCCTCTGGTCCGTCCTCCCCCCTTTGTACATACAGGATGAAACTATGCATTCAGCAAACAAAGAGAAAGCACTTCTTTTTCTATCTAGTTGTTTGGGGTGCATTCAAGTACCAGAGGCTGTTTGGGGATGCACTTGGCCTTCTGGGTTATAACTGTGATGTGGGCTTGCTTTACAGTGCATTTGGTAACTATTTCCCCAATAGTGTGGACAAAGAAGCAGAAGGTAAGAAATAGCTACTTCCATGTGTTTAAGAAAAAAAAAGAAAAAAAAAGGAAAAAAAAAGAAAAAAGAAAAAAAGAAAAAAGTGTAAAGATCTACTATTTATAGTGTGAACCAAAGACGCTACCTCACTCAATTTCCATTGGTGATTTTAATCACATTGATATACCAAAGAATACCAAAGATATTTTCATGCACGGCCATGTTCTGCAGGGGGAACTCCGCCCACCCTTTCCCTTCCCCACCTTCTCCCTCGTCACTCAGAGTGTAAAGTTGTCTTCATTCTTAATAACAATACGATACCGATAACAACAACGTTAGGAACGCCTCTTCTTATTACTGCTACTTCTTGTAAATCTCTAGGCAAACACGTTGCAAAGTTTGTAAACTCCTAGGACGAGTGCCTTGCTTGAACCAAAGTGTTAAACCGCTGTTAACCTCTCTCACCTTATACTCTTTGAATACCTCAGCCTCTTAGAAAGGCCACTAATGAAAAAAAAAGGAATAATTACTCACCGTGGTGCTTTTTCTGTGCAACCATGCAATGAAACTTTCTTTGATACCAAAGGATGACTTCCCCACCCCCAATTCTTGCTGATAAACCAAAGCTCCTCCTCTTACTCCGTCCTGAGGCCCTCCCCATCCCTTCATGGAGTCCCTTCCCCAGGCAGGCCGTGTATCACTTTTACCAATTCCTCCAAATACCTCATAGTAATAAAGTTTTAGGGTTATGTTGTATAGAGTTATGTGATAAGGCAGAACTTACTAGTTTATTAATTGTTAAGGTTACTTTAAAGAAAACAAAAGCCTTCCTAATTCTTATTTATTTTGTAGCTGTGTGTTCAGGTGTTCCCTTCCTTCCCCCTTTGGTTTGAGGTTTATTTTCTCGGCTGAACTCCTCAGTTGCTCAAGGAAGAGTTAATTTTTGGGAATGTTAAGGGTTGTGAAAATGCAAGAATGGAATAAGAAATGATTTTCATTTTGATGATTACTTATGAAAGTTTTGTGTTTTGTAGAAAATTTGTTTCTACAGGGTAAAAAAAATTATATATATATATATATAATCTTTTGTGAAACTGGTTCCTATTTTTCTCTATAATGTGCTGTGATTTGTCTTAATTTAATTACATTTTATATGAACTAATTTAATCACTTTGTTAATTTATGACTGTGTAGTTTTACAGTGTATATAGTACAATTGAAATGGCCAAAACTTTATGTTACTATCTCTTTTTTGTTCTTGATGCTAAGCTGAAGGCAAGAGCTTTGCTTTCAGGGTGTTGTATTTAGTTTGTTCTTAGTGGGCACGTCTGCATGTGCTCTGAACACTGCCAGCTCCCCCTCAAAAATTTGTACATGCCAAATGAGTGTACCAAGATAGGAAGACGGAGGCATTACCTGTGGTTTTCCTTTATTATTATGTGTTTTTCAGGAAAAAAAAATATATCACTTTGCAGGTAAGACCTGAAATTTAAGAGTTTAAGACCTTTCCCAGTGTCTCACAGCACCTGTGTTTGTGAGATACTCTGTTCCACCCCTGCTTTTATTTGTTTGTTTTTAACTATCCAAGTGTGGGTATAAGTCAACGTATAAAAACCCAAAGGGACAAGCTAACTTGAATCTGGAAACACTTCTCAACTGCCCTTGTTTCTGCACTTCCGGGTGGAAGACAGCCTATCCACCAAGCTGTCTTCGTGAGAAAGACAGGGCTGGGAGCCCCCACCACTCCCCAGTAGCCAAGGCAAGAAGCAAAAAAAGTTCCCTTAGCTCAATGATCATCCTAATTTAGGATGTATGACTAAGAATGCCACACCCCTGCTCCCCATGGCTGCCCCATCCTTGCCTTACCCAAATGGCAAGGACTCTACTGTAGGTCTTGGGGAGAGATAGTGCATCCCAGAGCTTTTTGAATGTGTGTCTTCTCGCTCTCCACCTTACAGACACAAGCCTTGACCAGGCCCCTTAGCCAAGGCAGGTCTGGTTCTTGATCAGCACACACAGGACCCTCAAGGACCAGAACCACCTTCACAGGAGCCACCTCTGGGCTTCACTGACCTAAGATGCATAGGCTCATTGATGTACACACCATTCCTCTTGACACAGGCATTTGGCCTTTTCTTTTGCAGGCATGTTTGGGGTGGGGAAGAGAAGGGAGGGTGTAGGTTTTGGGTCAACAGGAACCATTTTATACTAATTATATGTGAATAGGGTAATAAGTCTGCCCTAAGCCAAGTCAGGGAGCTGAGGAAAGGCTTTGGGAGGAGTTAGGATTGGCAATGAAGCTCAAAGCAGAATTCATTACAAGGTCATATTTTCTACTTCTATGTTAGTGTTGAAGGTTTTTGGTTTTTTTTTTTTAGTATGTTCTGCATTTATTACATAATCATTGTGGGCTCGTTTTAGATTTGCCATCTGAACCAATTGACAATTTTAAAAGTAATAATAAACTTTAAAACACCGCCGTCCACTTGTTTTGCTAGTTGTTGCCCTATCTCCCCCTCCTCTTTTGCTGTCCAGTCAGAACCAGCTCATCTGTCACTCACTGAGACCTGTCCCTTCCTGCCCCCCCCTTTCTATTTTCAGCACACTTTTGACTCAGTTTCCCTGTTCAAGTTAGCTTGATGGTTTATTATGTAAGGAGGGTGCCTAAGACAATCATCAGGTAAAAATTAAAGAAAAGATCAGTAGAATAGAAAATCTTCCGAGGGCAGGGGGAGTTCGTCCATAGCAACGAATAAAGAAACCAAGAGAAAAGGGAAATACATGATTAATTAACTACACACCTAACCATGAGGGGCTTAGAAGATTTCTGATAAGAGACAAATGTTATTGTCCTTTTCTTTGTCAATTAGAAAATGGTGGTAGTTTCTACACTGCATCAACACATCAGATGAAATTATTATTGTACCCAGTTACGGTCGTTTGCTGATACCTCGTCTGTCTTTCTCTGTTGATGCCTCTTCTGTATTTTTCGTGCGTAGCGACAAAATGTGTCGTGTGTTAGACATTCTTCTGGTTTGTACTGCGTTAAGGTTTCTTTCTTTCCTCTTCTTTTTATTTTTTTTTTTAATTTTTTGAGCTTCAATACTGTTCTCACTTTATGCCGTGCAATATCATCTACTGTGTTTGCTAAAGATAAAAAGGAAAAAAAAAAAAAAAAAAGCAAGTGGTGATGTCATCACGCTCCCAGTGTTACGATGTTTCTGCATTTGTGTAGTCACCGAAATGTAGTGAATAAAATGTTGGATTTTCCAGCACTTTAAATTTAGACGCTCCTTGCCTTCTTTCGTTTTATTCCACTTGCAGTGCTGAGAGAGCAGTCTCTGGATGTTCTCTGGAGGAAGGGTGAAGGTTGAGAGGACAGCATGCCTAAGAACCCAGCCAGGGCTGCGCTTAAAGAAAGATTAAACGAACAAAAATTTAAATGTAGTTTTATTAATAACCTACTGTGTCCGGTTTGTGCTGCCCATATACTCACCGGTGTTGGGCCATTTACTAGAACGTGGCCAACCTGCCAAGGGGCAAACCCTTAAAGAAAACTGACCTCCTTCAGCAGCCCGCAGTTACCCAGAGTTCCTCAGTTAGGGGTGGGGCTTGTAAGCCCCTCCCCCTCCAATGCCTGGATGTTGATTGGCTTGATCTTGTCCAAGTCTTAGGCAACCACAGCTGTGGTGAGTCTATGCGTGCAGTGTTTCAGTCACGTCCAAAAGGCATTGCTCTACTGCAGTCCTCCCCAACCCCTGCCTGGCTCTTACAACGTTTCTGTTCCCTCTTGATCCAAATTCCCTGAGCCCTGGGAGAAGTTGGGGCAATAAATACAATCTTTTTAAAACAGATGTTGCTTAGTGGAGCAAGAAGATACCTTCTCCCCACTCCTACCCCCAGACACATGACCAGGGTGGCCTCAAAGTCACAGGCATCCGTCTACCTCTGCTTCTCTAGGGCAGGGATTAAAGGAGTTTGCCACCACTGCCTGCCTGGCAGGAGGATGTCCTTTTAAATGGAAGTAGGGCCTTCTGTTTCCACAGGTGAGCAGTTCCTAACAGTCAGATAGACTTGCAAAAGAAGTAAAAATGATTAGAGAGGGGCTGGCACTTAATGGTCCTCCAGTTCTCACAATAAGAATATACCAAATGATTGTGTATGTGGGTGTCTCTGGGGCTACTAGATGGCTGGAGAATTAGAGTCCTAATTTTATTTTGTTTTTGAGACAGGAAATTAGTATACAGCCCTGAATCATGCCCTGCTTAGAGTTGTCTTTAATAATAACTATGACATAAGGGCTGGATATGGTGGCTGGATCTGTCACCCCAGCAATGAGGGGTGGGCCTGGGAAAGAGGATGGCTCAAGCCTAAGAGTTTGGGGCCAGCCTGGGAAACATAGCAAAACCCCTATCTCAACAGTGACAACACACCGGTAACAACAGGTTGGGGAAAGGACTCAGGGAAAAGGGAAAGTGGGTTTGGATTTCCTGTTGTACTTGATCACAGGGGTTGTGAGCTTGGGCAAATGGCTCCCCAATCTGTTTCCTCTCTGTAAAATGGACCTGCCTGCATCACTGGGTTGTTATGGAGATTAGAAGTAAGATACACATAGTTTTCCTCAACTTTCCAAAAGCTGCGACCCTTTAACACAGTTCCTCATGTGTGGTGACCCCAACCATAACATTATTTTCAATGCTACTTCATAACTGCAATTTTGCTACTGTTTTGAATTATAATGTAAATATCGGATATGCAGGATATCTGATATGTGACCCCCGAAGGGGTTGAAACCCACAAGTTGAGAACACTGAAGTAGAGTTTAGCTCAGCCTCTGTCAGCCGTGGGTGACTCTTAGCTTACCTGTTAAAAGCAGGTTTGCTTTGTCTTTTCTTTCCCATTCAATCCCTGGCATAGCCACAGTGAAAACAACTTTCTTAGTTCGGGTTTCATTGCTGTGAAGAGACACCATGACCATGGCAACTCTTCTAAAGGAAAATATTTCATTGTGACTGGCTTATAGTTTCAGAGGTTTAGTCCATTATCATCATGGTAGAAAGCATGGCAGCATGCAGTCAGATACGGTGCCAGAGGAGCTGAGAGTTCTGCATCTGGGTCCACAGGCAGCAGAGGGAGACAATATTTTGCAGGCAGCCAGGAGGAGACTGTGTTTCATGCTGGGTGTAGCTTGAACGTAATATATATAAGACCTCAAAGCTCACCTGTACAGTGACATACTTCCACCAACAAGGCCACACCTCCTAATGGTGTCACTCCCCATGGGCCAAGCATTCAAACACATGAGTCTGTGGGGGCCACTCCTATTCAAACCCCGACAACTGATTCTCAAGTCAGGGCTTTCTTTTTAAAAAATTTTATTACATTTTAATTAATTTAGTTTGCGTGTGTTTGTGTGTATATGCGCACACATACTCCACAGCATATGACTAGAGGTCAGAGGACAGTGGTGGGTGGGGGTGGGAATCAGTTCTTTCCTTCCACAGTGTGGGCCTCAGGCATGGAACTCAAAGTCTCCAGGCTTGGCAGAGGCCTTTACCCTCTTCGTCATCTCTAGGGCCCAAGTTTTTCATACTTTGCATACTGTAAACATAAGAGCTGAATTGCTTGCTTGACATAATTCCTTTAGTAGCATCCTTCATTGCATATTTGCCAAGGGAGTGGGGAAGCTGGAGTGTAAAGCAGCACTGAGGTCTCTCCAGTCACCCAGCGGACTGGGCCTGTAGAGGGTCCCAGATGAAAGATTAAACACTAGAACACTGCTAGGGACACAGCCATGTATCTGGGTGATATTTGACAGTTGAATTGATCTTGAACCTTTTCTAGAAAGGGCTCCCAAAGGTGGCCCCCAGCAGCCCCAGTTTTAAGCAAGGCTTAAACCATGGGTAGGTTTGAAAAGGTACACAGCAAAAGCTTGCTGGGACTACAAGCACCAGGAAAATGGAATTAAAGACATCAGAAGATTCCAGCACGATGGCTCATACCTTTAGCCCCCGCACTTGAGAAGCCAGAGGCAGGCAGATCCCTATGAGTTCAAAACCAGCCTGATCTACAGAGCAATGTTCTCGATCAGCCAGGGCTAAATAGTGAGACCTTGTCAGAAGAAGAAGAAGAAGAAGAAGAAGAAGAAGAAGAGGAGGAGGAGGAGGAGGAGGAGGAGGAGGAGGAGGAGGAGGAGGAGGTAGAAGAAGGAATGGTCACTGTCTCCTATCTTTCTTTTTAATTGAGGTGTGTGTGTGTGTGTGTGTGTGTGTGTGTGTGTGTGTGTGTGACAGGAGGTTAGAAGACAAAACCTTACAGGAATTAATTTTCTCCCTCCATTATGGGGGTCCCTAAAAGAAAAAAGATTGGCTCAGGACCCCCAAGACCAAGATCTCAGCACAAAGGAGATGTATTTGCCCCAGAGGGACAGAGGGCAGGGAACAGGAGACAAAGACAGGAGACAGAGGATGAGAGAGTAGGGGAAGGGGAGAAGGGAGGGGGGAGGGGTGTTTGTCTCTGGAGGACAGAGGACTGCCTCTACAGAGGAGACAGACGTGGTCCATAGAAAAGTGACAGTTTAAAAGGTACAAGGAGAAACCTCACGCTAGGAAGAAATGTTTAATTTTAATTGGATGTGGTAATTAGGTGGGCCAAAGGGGGCTTTTGATTGCTGGACTTCAATACTTTGATAGCTGGACCTAGGTAGTCAGCCTCAGGAAGAGAAAGTGGCCAAATAAGGGAATAGACCTTGGTGGCTTGCTTTAGGAATGTGATCTATTGATTTATTTTTTTCTTAAGCAAGGAAGAGGGAATTGGGCAGAAGGGCAAGGCCTGCCAGAGCCATGCTCGCCATGCTTGAGCTGACCAGAGTCCCTTCAGTCCCAAATATTGAACTCAGACCATCAGGCTAGGCAGTAAGTCAGATACGACACTCATGACAGGCTTTAGAAACTTCCAGAACAATGCTGGGAATCTGGACAATCACATATATCTATACAGAATAACCTCACTTACTGGTGTTCACAGATTATGATCAATAATCACATTGACAAAACACCAGCTCCAAGATGAATGCTTGCCTGAATAACTGGGAGCTGATCCGGGAGAATTCAGCTTTAACGAAATCAAACACCTTCCTACCAATGACTGCTAATTGAAGTGGAAACTTCTAGTTTCTTTGGAAAGTTAGTTACGTCAAATGAAGGTTTGCTGGGGTACACAGGTAAAAGGATTTCTTGCTAAAGCAGACATGTGAAAGAAAGTTTTCCTGAAGCTGACATGGAAAACAGAATGTTTTGATACAGCAAACACATGAAAGGACCTGTGATGAAGGAGTATAAACATGACCCCACAGACAGTGGGAGACGAGCACCAAGCCTTGGTTTGGTTTGCTATGACTTGTTATTCTTCGTTAATGATACACATGTATTGGTTCACTTTACAGAGTGTAGTTGAGCTCAGCCTGTGATAACTACACCATTGAGAGAAACTTGCCGAAGAACTGCTCATGAGATTCCTGAGATGGCTTGCAGTTTCCGAGGCCTCACCTCAGGCAGGTTCCTTCAGGATTGAACTACAGCTGCTAGTTTGTGCGTGATGTCTGAGTGCCGAAAAGACTGGACTGTAGCTGCCGGGTTCATGTGTGGTGTCTGCCTGCCTAGAGGACTGGGCTGCAGCTGCTGAATTATATTATATTATGTTTGCTATGGGACGAACTGCTGCCCAAGAAGATCGAGCTCGCCCACGAAGAACCATGGCTGCACAGGTCCACTTCCCCCACGTCCTAATAACTTGTCTCTTCCACTCCCTCTGCCGGGTGGTGGGCGAGAGGAGACGTGGAACCCTTATTAAAAGTAGGTTGCAAAAAATGTATGCCTACAGTTAATACTTGTAAACTTGATTGTGAACTTAATAGAACCTAAGATACAAGTCCCCGGGCATATCTGTGTGCATACATCCCAGATATGAGTGGTGCCATTTACTGGCCTAGTGCCTGGGGGGATTGTTGAGGTTTGGTATGTTGATAGGTATTTTACTGCTAAATACTAACCCTGGTGGCCCCCAGGGATGAGGAGATTCTCACATAAACTCAAGTGATGCTGTGTAATCTTGCGGCCAAGATATGCCTGATTGATAAATAAAGATGCCTATAGCTGGGCAGAAGAGAGATAGACAGAGTTTTGTTTCCTGGGCTGGGGGTCTGATGAGACATCAAGGAGGAGAGAGAGAGAAGGTAGGGAGAGGAGAAGACTCTGTGGAGTAGGTGAGTCATAAAAACACGGCCATGAGGCCTGGCCAATTGGAATTAAGAGCTGCCCAGATGAAACATGGAACACACAACATATAGAAAACAACTCAGAAATACAAATATTAGCTAATAAGTGGCCAACCTGGGTAGATATTTCTCAAATCAAGGCACACAAATGGCCAATAAGCACATAAATATGCTTAACTTATTAAGTCACTAGGAAAATGAAGATCAAAACCATAATGAAGCATCACTTTCTGGCAGCTAGGATAGCATTTTCTTTTTAAACCCAAGCCTTGTGGCATATACCTGTCATACAGTCCTGGGAAAAAAGAGAGAAGAGGATCATCACAAGTTTGAGAACAGCCTGATCTACACAGCAAGCTCCAGACAAGCCAGAGTTACTCAGCGAGACCCTGCTTCAAAAATGAATGAACAATAAATAAATACATAAAGTCTTAACAACATTGGAGACTCCTTAGGAAAGTTTAAGTTTCATCAGGTCGTTGACAGGAGCATAAACAGGTTCAGGAACCTTAGAGACCAACTTGAAGGTTCCTCATAAAGTTCTTCATACAGTTTCGATTTGCACTCATAACTAAAAGAACAAAAAAAGGCACGGCCACAATGAAGCCTGTACACAAATGCCTGTAGTTATAAAATTGGTTATAAAAATCAATAAGAGGAAATAAGATAGCAATGGATGAAAACTGGAAACATAGTTAAACATTATGAGTTCTGTGGGGTGTGTGTGTGTGTGTGTGTGTGTGTGTGTGTGTGTGTGTGTGTGTTTGGCTTTGTAACTCAAGTGGGTATTCTCCAGTTTAAACTTTGTAAATGACCATGTGTCCAGGGTCAAATGGCTAGACAAGCTTGGGCCCTTCCTTAATCTTTCCCAGAACTCTGCCTCTTAGTTATATCGACTTTGGCCACTAGATGGCAGCACGTGACCACATGCTTTTCAGCAAAACTCGGAAGAACCAGGATCAAAAGGAGGGAGGGCTTTAAAATGATGAGATAACTTCTGCTCACATTAGAGCAGGTGACATCACCGTGAGATGCATAATCACTACAAGGAGATGCAGTTTTTATGGGCTTTTAAGTGACGAGGTACAAAAGAATGAGGCAATAAACACTGAAGTAGAGCTCCGAGGCTAAATTATCCACCCCACCCACCACACCCTTCCTGTACTGTCCTGACAGAGCCCAAGGCAGGGCTTGTCCGGTGCTCTCGGAGGAGTCCCCAGGTGCTCACGGTCACACTGCGGAAAAATAGCAAGAGGTACTCCCAAATGTTTAAGTCCAAAAAAACTATACACTACATCATTTTTTCTCGTTACATAAAACAAATTTATGTAAGTTTATATTTGTATTATAGATATACATCCTACATGTGTACACACACACATGCACGAACACACACACACACGCATGCACGCACGCACGAACACATACATTTTCTCCCCTATAATTGTACACCTGGGATGGGTTCATTCAATGTTCTCACAAACCTCAGATCTGCTCACTTCAGCATGAAGTTGGTTAAAGTCAGCACCCTGCCCTGGTGAGCTCAGCTCTTTGTTAGTTTCGGAGCCCTGGATAGCCAAACAATTTGTTTAAAACACCAAGGCTATCTGGGTATGAAGATACACACCTGTATCCTAACAGTGGAGAGTGAGGCAGGGGGATGGTTGTGAGTTCAAGGCTAGGCTGGGATGCATGCCAAAACACTGTCTTAATGCCCCACCACACACACCAAAAGCAAGCAAGCTACCAAGTGTCAGATGAAGGACTAAACCTTAATCTAGCTAGGATCTGGGATAAGCACTTTTTGCTAACAAAGCAAAAACCCCCTTTAACCACGAAGAATGGGCTAAAGGGCTTTTAGGACCCAGGCTTCCCAGCACTGAGCACTAAGGAGTTTTTGTCAAGTTGAGTTGTGCCAGCTGGGCTGAACTCCTGGGAGGACTAAATCATAGCTTGTTATCCCTATTGGTTTGGTTTATGGCACTTGAAATGGAACCCAGGGCCCCCCTCGAACATGCTGAACAAGTGCCCCCACCACTGAACTACCCTGCCAGCCCTGAAATGCATTTTCATAGTATTGCAGGTACTGACTTCACTGCACGGATCCCTTCTGTTCCTCATTTTCCTGCCCAGCCAACCTTGTTCTTTCCCCTCATGGAAGGGCAATGGCGCTGAAATGTAAGCCCAAAGCCTTCTGCTCCTTCCATGCTTCTCCCAGAGTGACCTCGATCACCAAGCCTCAAACCAAACAAACAGAAAAGGAAATCTATTTAAAGACATCCTTTCTGCCACTCCTAATCCACAGCCTGCTGCTAACTGGTGGACGGAGCTATTTCTCACCCGCTTCCTAGCAGTGTGAAACACCCAACCCTCTCAGGCCTGGCCTCTGAATTAACAGAACCCAGAGTATCTGTGGCTCAAACATAGGAGATGTGAGGATAGATTGGGGATTTCTTTTAGCTTGTATTGTTTTTGTTTGAGGCAGTCTCGCTATGTGAGCTAGGATGGAACTTAACTATGCTGCCCGAGTTGGCTTCCAATTCTGGCTTTTCCTGCCTTGGCCTCACAATGAGTGCTAGGATTTCAGGTGTGCTCTACCTCAGCCAAGCACAGATGGGCTTTTTGGATTTGTTTCAATCAGTTGTTTCTTGGTTCCTGTTGAGAACATCCAAGGCCACTGTCTATGTGTGAATCTCAAGGTTTGTTCCAAACTGCACAACCCAAGAATCCAGGGCCAAGTTTATACATCCTCCCTCCTGAAGGTCTCCTTAGGGGTTAAAGGCATAGCTCTGAGGTCTGTGTGGCTGAAGGAACCACACAGTCTCTCTCTACTCTAGAGAGAGACTTCATCTGCCTTCCCACCCTCATTTGAATCCTCTGGTAATATTAACACAGAGCTTCCTGCTACCTCGAAGTGGGTCCCTGAACTTGGGAGGCCTGGAACACATAATGCAAACAAGGGTGTGCCTGTCTCTTGCTGTTTCAGAGTGCCTCGACACAGCTCCGGTGAGTGTGATAGGATGTGGGTCAGAGAGCTCTCCAGACTGTGGTGCAAGAAGCCTGGCCTCATGTAATGCAGGCCCTGCCTATGCCAGCTGACTGAGCAGAACTTAACCACTCACAGGAAGCACAGAAGTGCTGTGTGTGTGTGTGTGTGTGTGTGTGTGTGTGTGTGTACAAACATTTCAGTTTGCTCTTCTTTTCTCCCCATGAATCTGTCCCTACTTGTGAAAAATAGCACCTGCTTTCAGGTAGCCAGAACAAGAATGAAGCCGCAGCCCAGCCACACTTGCTCTGGTCTTGTCGCCTTCCTTTTAAAGGATGAAAATTCCAGGGAAAGGGAGAGAAAGTTGCTTTTTAAACTCAGTGTACATTTTTAAAAATATAAAAATATGTTTCTGGAGTGGAAATAACATCTTTCATAGTTCACCAAATTGAATTGTGTATTTATATCCTCAATACTATATAATTTGCAGTAAATGTTAGATTTCCCAAATTATCCCTAAGAATGTTCTTTATAGTGAGTTTGTGGGAAGTAGTATTCAGTATAAAACTGTACAGTCTGCCTGCTTTTTATATACCTGAAACCTTCATGTCCCTCTCAAGCCACTAAACTCCTCTTAGTCATGTTCTGACTCTTTGAAGACAGGGTCACCTGTCCCAAAGGATGGCAGGCCACTTGGTTGTGTCCAGTACTTTTTCCATTGATCTCCTGCAAGCTGGAAGTTATGTCTACATGTCCAGATTAAATATTCTAAAGTGCTAGGGTTTTAAGCTTTTAGACAGGATCTCATGTATCCCATGCTGGGGAAACTCACCATATAGCCAAGGTTGACCTTGAATGTCTGATTCTCCTGCCTCCACCTCCTGAGTGCTAGGATTACCGGTGTGCACATTACTCCCAGTGTCTACTGATGAAGCCACATCCTCAGGTCCTCTAAGAATGCCTTATGTGTAGAAAAAAATACTACACAGAAGAGCTGGCTTCCATAAATGATGAACACCTAAGTCACATAGAGTGTCACATATGCACATACTGCTCAGTTAGACTACATTCATCTTCCCCCTGGGAAACATAAAGCCTGCTTGTGTATCATACAGAGAGGGGGCTTCTTATACCTATATTTAAAATATGGAGATTTGGAAGAAATCAATACAAAAGCTACCAGGGTATTAAAAAGAATCCTCCTGCTTTTACTTGGACTCAGTTCTCTCTCTCTCTCTCTCTCTCTCTCTCTCTCTCTCTCTCTCTCTCTCTCTCTGTGTCTGTCTGCTTGCCTGCCTACCTGTTGGTCTGTTTGCATATGTGTGTCTGTCTACTTTTGTCTGTGTGTGTTTGTATGTCTGTCTGCTTGTGTGTCTCTGTGTGTGTCTGTTTGTGTGTCTGTCTGTGTGTCTATTTGTGTATGTGTGTCTGTGTGTCTCTGTGTATGTGTGTTTGTGTATGTGTGTCTGTGTGTGTCTGTCTGTGTGTGTGTCTTTGTGCCTGTGTGAGGAGGTAGATGTTCTCATGAATCTTTTTTTGTTTTGTTTTGTTTTTCAGGACTGGAGATGGAAACACATTCTAAGCAACAAGTCTACTGCTGAGGGACAGCCCCAGCCCTTAGGATCTACTTTTTGACTCTCAGCCTTGACTCTACTCCTTGTATGCTCCTGGGCCTACCCTTCCAGTGGCTACAAATCTGTAAGTGGCAAATCCAGATGGGAGAGAATGAAGGTAGGTGAGGCCGGATATGACATTATACCTTATTCTCCAGGTCTACAACTGCTTCCAATGTCTTTCTTCTTTGGGTGGTGCTGGGGATAAAACCGGGGGCCTTGTACATACTAAGCACATGCTCTGCCACTGAGCTACACGCATAGCCTCAATAGCCTCCAATTGCAAAGCTTAGTATGAACCCAGTTATAAACATCTGACCATGGTGTAGGGCATAAACCATCTCTCTGTTCTGTGAGCTTGTATCTCACTAACACAAGTCACCTTAGTGACCTGCGCACGCCTCTGAAGCTCAGCACCTTGGAGTACAAAGGCTGGAAACCCCCTTTGTTTTCCAGTGTGTGGGGCATGAACCTCTGAGTCATCCTGGAGCCAGGCCAGCCTCTGTGTGTGCAGGGTGAGCAGGGAACCGGGCAATGCTGGAATCCCCAAGCATGAGGTATCTTCCGGCCAAAGGAGGCTTCAAAAGCAAGCAAATAAATAAAGGTGTAGTAGAGGTAGGTGCAAGGAGACTTGGGTTGCACTCACACCTCAGCTAAAAAGCAAGGGGAAGGTCAGAGCGCATGTGCTATACGTGTGCCTGGATATATACACATACAACACTTTTGTTGTGGCCTTGGGGATGACTGTGGGTAAAAGTGCTTGTCCTGAAGCAGGAGGACCTGCATTTAGATCTCCCATAAGAAGCCAACAAGGTGGCTCATGCCTATAAATCCAAGTGCTGGCAAAGAGGAAAGAGTAGGGTCCATGGGCTTGCTAGCCAGCCAATCTGTGAGCTCCAGGTTCTGTGAGCAGCCTTGTCTCAAAGAATAAGGCCACAGAGCTGGAGAGACGGCTCGGGAGTTAAGAGCCCTTGCTGGTCTTCCAGAGGACATGGGTTCAGTTTCCTTCACCCATATTAGGATGCTCACAACCTCCTGTGGCTCCAGCTTCAGGTGATTTAGTGTCCTCCTCTGGCCACTAAAATTATTATACCCACCCGTGTGTGTGTGTGTGTGTGTGTGTTTAAGAAATGGTCTCTTCTCAACCAGGCTGGCCTTGAACTCACTAACTGACCAAGAATGTTGTTGGCCTTCCTACCTCTACCTCCCAAGAGCTAGAGTTTTACCACACCAGTACTGGAGACGAAACCCCAGGCTTTGTGCAAGCTCGCAAACACCCTCCCAACTGAGCTACACCCTTGGCCCCCTAGGAGGCCTGTAGATATTGCCTTTATTCCATTTCTGACACAAAAGTGGAGTTGGAGTAACTAGCCTCATCTATGCCCCTGTAAGAAAGAAACAGGAAAGTTACCTCCTTATCAGCTGCCTCAGCTCGATGAGGAAGAGAGACCAGATATAGGCCTATTACCAAAAAACCAGAATGGCAGGTCAGCTATTTAGGGCTTCTTAAGGTGTGCATTAGTCATAAGGCTGGCTGGCACGTGTCTAGGACAACCCAATTCAACAGGAAATTGATCCCATTGCCATAAAATGGGTGTATTCTGAAGCAGGTGTACTACATACAAAAGATCTTTGGAAGTTGAGGAAGGGTGGTGGTTTTTCTCCCCAAGGCAGAATGATGAATCTGGGCAGAGTGGCACATGCCTATATAATCCTACCATTTAGGAGATGGAGGCAGCAAGACCAAGAATTCAAGGCCAGTCTTGGCTACATAGTGAATTAGAGGCCAGCCTGGGCTACATGAGGCCCTGTCTCAAAAAACAGGGAGTGAAAGAATGACTTAAGATTGTCTTTTTCCTTTGAGACAGGGTCTCACTATGTTGCCTAGGCTGGCCTTGAACTCCTGAACTGAAACGATCTTCCATCCTCAGCCTCCAGAGCAGCTGAGATTGTAGGTGTGAACCACCACCCTCAGCTTTGGTTCAGAAATATCAAGCAAGTGTACTATCTCCACAAGCCTCCCTCAGCCTGTGTGCTAGACTAGAAAGTAACTTTAGTTTCTTCCCAGTTAGTGGTCATTGTATTTACTCTTAAGAGAAAAATCAGGGAGTGGTTTTGGTTCAAAAAAGAACTAACCACAAAACCAATTCTAATTACAATGCTATGTGACCCCTTAACTCAGCAGCAGCCACGTGGTGGTGGCTTCGCTTCGGTGCTGGGCGCTTAACTGTTCAGCTCTCATCTCTCCAGGCCCTGGCGCTTTCCATGTAGCCCAGGCTGCTGATCTCAGATCTTAACTCCTTCTGCTTCCACCTCTCCCCTAGCTGGAGTTTTAGGCCTGTACCACCACACTCTGCCTGTAAAGGTCTTTGAGAAAACAGTCTATTCAAGAGTCTAAATCAAGCTGGGCGGTGGTGCACACCTTTAATCCCAGCACTCAGAAAATAGGCAGATGGATCCCTGGGGATTCAAGGCCAAGCTATGGTTATCACCCAGAGAAACCCTGTCTTGAAAAACAAACAAAAACATTCATATTTTTAGGCAATGATTTATGGCAAATTCAGTCTAGGTTCTGGAGTTCACACTGGTCTAAGAACAAGCTGAGCCCTCAGAAATCTTTCAAATGGGACAAGCTGAGGGCTGGCTTCTGTATCAGAGATAGTGTCCGCTCTCGGTACCCCTCAGGAAGCCCCTCAGGCTGGAGGGGAGGAGGGCTGTTTCCAGATTTCCAAGTCTTCTCAGCTACAGACTGCCTTCTTTATGACTCCATTCCTGTCTGCCCACTCCCCCAGCTTCCTGCCTGCTCAGCCTTCTCCCCAGCTGTGTTTTATCTGATAGCTTTTTAGAAATGCAGTTCAAAGTCATAGGACTCCTATGACCAGAGGCTACATGGCCATTGAACAGTTGAATTTGTCACTTAGGTCCCTGTTCATTCCTTCAACAGTATGAGTTAGTGACTCATTTGTTTTCAGAACCCACTACAGAGTTCAGACATCGGAGTTTTTGATTTTTATTTTTAAGTTTATGTAATATTTATATATAATTTTAAATATCATTACTCTATAAAATATATATTATATAATATATAAATAATACATCAACTCACAACCACCTGTGTGTGTATATATATATATATATGTATATATATATATACATATATATATATATATATATGAGAGAGAGAGAGGGAGAGGGAGAGAGAAAGAGAGAGTCTCATAGAGGCTGACTTGAACTCTCTGTGTAGTCAAGGATAACCTTGAACTTTGGAATCCACCTGCCTTTCCCTCTCAAGGGTTGGGATTCTAGCCAGGCGTCTCCACCCCTGGTTAGGCCTCGTTGAGGATTGAGCCAAGGGGTTTGTGCAGGCTAGGTGCTACCAACTGAGCTCCACCCCAGGCCCCTGATCTCAGCACTTTTAAAAATCAAAATTCATCTTCCGACTAAATCCCCATACTGGGAGCAACTGCATGGACTCATGGTTTGAACACCTGTTGCCCTACAGGCTCAACTACACAATCTCCGTCCTTCTGTGTGGCTTCTTAATTGGAAGTAAACCTGGAAACCATTGCCAGACAGCCTGTGTGAGTCACAACAGGTGGCTGTGTGCTTTCCTTTCCGGGTGAGACGATAACTTTAGTTTCTGTCCCCTATGCTATGTCTCAAGAAGATCAGGGCTTGTGAATAATTTAGGATTATCTACCTCATCCATAAGATCATTTCCTTCAGGAGTGCTTCTGACCAGAATGGAAGGTGTTTTCTTTACCTCTTCAGAGGCTTTCTGAATCAGGCCTGAGATTGGGATCATTTTGCTGTTGAAACACACTTAGACCATTTAGTAACCACAGCCTACCCTGTGGTTCACACAGCCTGTTTGCTGCAATGTTGATAAGCAACAGATGTCTGGTTGTTAAACATGAAATCAACACACACTGCAGCTGGGATTGCCTTATGGGCTGTGTGAGAGGAATCATGAGAGTCAACCTCTGTTTTCACGGTTTTCACAGAACAGTTGATCCCTAATTCTCAGGAAGTCTAAGTGGTAACAAATAACATTTGTACAGGTCTAAGAGCATAAGGAGAGACAGAACCCACTGGGAAAGGATGCTCAGGAAGAATCGGGGTGAAGCTAGAGCAAGAAAATGCTCACAGAGTACCTGAGGCAGCAGGTGCTGGTGAAACAGGACCTGCCATGAAATCTGATTTCTTGGGATCACTGGGTTGGTAGAAGGTACGGGAAACTTCTCAGGGAGGCAGACTAAACGTGAGCTGAGTCCAAAAAGTAGAACATCAGGGCACAGGTAAACTGTGGTCAACTGAGGATGGGAATCCCAGCCAGCTCTGCTGGAGAGCCTGTCTGGTAGATGATGCCTGTAATCCCAGCACTTGAGAGGCCGATGCAGGAGGACTGCCAAGAGTTTGAGACCAGTCTGGACTAGCTAGTGAGTTCTAGGACAAGAGAGGAAGTGGGGGTGGGGAAGGGAAGAATGGAAGAAAAAGAAGGAGGGGAGAAAGAAGGAAAGAGAATACAAGTGCTAAGACAGAATTCAGCCATCTTGGATGCTGGGCAGGTGGACTGAACAGAGAGCGGATGGAACCACAGAGTGACTGGGTGAGCAGAAGCTGGGGCGGGGCTACATGCAGCAGGGCGGGGCTACATGCAGCAGGATCTTCCAGAGTGCAGTGGACGCTAGTGGAAGATGGCCAGAGAGGCAAGAGAAAAAGGATGAAGATGACCTACCATTGGGCCTTGTACATCCAGGGGCCTCACTTTCCTTCCAGCTTATAAGTGATTTGTTTTTGACGTGCTGGGTTGTAATCCGGAATTCATGTGATAAAAGAATATTTTCCTACCAATCTACTACTTGGACCCCTAAATAATTTTTTAAAATATTTGTTATTCCAGGAAACAATACTTTTGATTTTATTTTATTTTACGTACATTGGTGTGATGGTGTCAGATACCATGGAACTGGCGTTACAGACAGCTGTGAGCTGCCATGTAGGTGCTGGGAACTGAACCCAGGTTCTCTGGAAGAACAGCTGGTGCTCTCAGCCACTGAGCCATCTCTCCAGCCCCAGGAGTACATATTCTTTGTTTGTAAAGATTTATTTATTTATTTATTTATTTATTTATTTATTTTACTTATTCACTTCACATCCTGCTCACTGATCCCTTGCACTCACATCCTCCCACAGTCCTTCCCCCATCTCCTCTCTCCTTCTCCTCTGAGCAGGTAGGGGCCTTCCTGGGAACCCCCCACCCTGGCATGTCAAGTCTCTGTGAAGCTAAGCACATCCTCTCCCACTGAGGACAGACAAGGCAGTCCAGCTAGAAGAACATATCCCACATACTGGTAACAGCTCCACTCCAGTGTGTGGAGCCCACATGAAGACCAAGATGCACATCTGCTACATATGTGCAGGGGGCCTAGTTCTAGCCTATGTGTATTCTTTGATTGGCAGTTGAGACTCTGAGAGCACCAAGGGTCTAGGTTAGTTGACTGTTGGTCTTCCTGTGGAGTCCTATCCCCTTAGAGGCCTCAGTCCTTCCTCCTGTTCTTCCATAAGAGTCCCCAAGCTCCATCCACTGTTTAGCTGTGAGTGTCTGCATCTGTCTGAGTCAGCTGCTGGGTGGAGCCTCTCAGAGGACAACCATGCAACAGAGTATCATTAATACTGTCAGGGATTGGTGCTTGTCCATGGGAGGGTCTCAAGTTGGGCTGGTTATTGGTTGGCCAGTCCCACAGTCTCTGTTCCATTCCCCGTGCCTGCATTTTACAGGATAAATTTTAGGTCTCAAGTTTTGTGGGTGGGTTGGTATCCCTATCGATCCATTGGGGTTCCTGCCTGGCTACAGGAGGTGGTCTCTTCAGGTTCCATATCCTCAATGCTGTGAGTCACAGCTATGGTCACCCCCATTGATTCTTGGGTACCTCCCTTACTCCAGGAAACAATATTAATAGTCCAAGTATGAACAGTAAGGTGGGTAACGATCCATTCTTCTAAAAAATCTCGACCTGCAGAAGATTGGTAGGTTCATGGAGTTTGAGAGGCTGTCAAGGCTGATGAATGACACCTTACCAAGGTAAAGCAGACCCAAAGGAATCCACATGTTAATAAATCACCACAGTGGTTTTTCAACCCCAAGTCCTCATTATGTAAGCAGTTTTGCTGAAACTCAGCTTGGAAATTTTCATATGTTCTGATTCCAATCAACAGTAATAGCATGCTAATCAAAAAGGACAAATTTAAAGGGTTTTTGTTTAGTTTTGTTTTTTGGCAAATGAGCCCAAAAACTCATTGAAAATTCCTTTTCAGAATGACTTTTAAGCAAATTCGTTCCTAAAGTGAATCCTGTTGGGAGCTCCCCATTGGCTTTTGTAGGAGGGTAAAGGGCTCATAGTGGAAGCGGGTTGGAAATGAAGGCTGGCAGACATGGTTGGTTCTGTTTGACAATGGATGACCTTGGGGGGAGGGAAATGAAAAGAGAGGTCATAGTGCCTGAGTTGCTAGGTTCTTTTTAATTTTTAGCTGCAAATAGGCACATATGATGGCTGGCTTCAACTGTCCACTTGACACAAATGGAATCACCTAGGAAGAGTCTCAGTGAGGGACTTTCTAGTTGAGGGTGCCCTGTGTGCATATCTCTGACTGCCTTCACTGATGTGGGAAGAGCCAGCCTGAAAGTGTATGGTGTCACTCCCTGGCTTGTGACCCAGGACTATATAGGAGTGTGGGAAAGCCAGCCAAGCAATAAGCACTCGTGAACTTATTTCTTTCTGCTCCGACTGTGGCTGTGATGTGACTATCTGCTTCAGGTGTCTGATCCTGTGACGTCACTCCTGGGCCATACCCTGAAATTATGAGCTAAAACACACCCTTTTCCCCCTAAGCTGCTTCTTGTCTAGATATGTTATCACAGCAACAGGAAACTATGACAGCACTCAGAGGATAGAAACTTCTTCTAAGGGTGCCTGGGATCTTCAAGAACATAAGAGAGTATCTCCACATTCTTACTGCCAGCTTCACAGACAATGTCACTTGTGATGGTTCAAGATGCCACACTGCTCTGTCATCAGGCGTCACCCAGAGGCTCTGCAGCAATCAAGTCTGCAAACCTGATGACCCCTACCACCAGCCAGCAGATGCCCCGACTTTCCCAGCCCAGCCCTACTGCAGGCTCCCTTCACCTCAAGGCTACACTGCTTTCACAGAATCTAACTCGGCACCTTCCCTCTGCAGGACATGAAGAGTCTCACAGAATGAGTCTGACATTGATCAAGGGGCTCAGCAGAGCAGGTACTGGTGCCTGGAGTGGTGGGCATGTTTCCACAGCTCAGTTAAGTAATTTATACATAGAGAATTCTTCAGATGATCTGTGAGTTGGCAACTAACTAGAGGCTTCCAGAACCTTCCAGAATCAGCCCCTTGCCTGTCAATCACAATCTAGGATATAAGAAGATGGGAAGTGTGGATATGGCTTGCTATAGAATACTCAGGGATCTCCAAGCATGTATCTCATTAGTATCCCAATTTTTACCTTGAGTTTTATCATGGGAAAAAAAACTAAAATAATAATATATAATCATCATCATCATCATTGTTATTGCCAGTAGTCATATGTGAAGCTTGAAATTCTGTATGGTTAAGACTACAGCCTTGCATTGTGATAGTGCATACTTATGATCACAGGACTTGTGAGGCTGATGCAGGACTGTTGAGTTCAAGGGCTATATAATGAGACCCTGCTTCTATACTACTTGGGATTATATTTCCAGTGCTGTTAGGTAAAAGTAACTTTTATTCACCTGATGTAATTGTCATCTCAGAGGCTTACTGCTGAATAAGCTCACCCTTTCTAGTTCTTTCTGAACTCTGGCTGGCTGGTTCAACACAGCTGTTTGGGCTCAAACACCTCTCCATGCTGACTGACTCAAACTAGCTTCTCTTGGCTTCTCACTGAATTGTTTTGCCTGGCTTCAAACTAGCTCTCACAATCTGTTCTAATCTACTGGCAAGTGATCTCAACTCTACTGCAATGCACTCACTCAACTGAACTTCACCAAACTGAACTGCTCCAAACTGAAATGAACAACTCTCTCTCCCTGCATTGCTCTTAAATAGCCTCTCTGTCTTATCTACTAGGTGTATCCTATCTCTGACTCACCCTGTCAAATCTTTCTCTGATTTGTCACTTTGTCCGCCCCCTCAATTAGACATCACTTTCAAACACAGATGCTTCCTTCTACAAACTAAATTTACCTACATTGTTTGAGATTAAAGGTATATGCTAAGGGTGTGTCTGTATTCCATCCAGAGGGATTAAAGGTGTGCCTGTGTTCCAGTCAGATCACACAGACCTAGAAGGTCTTTGGAGATGATCTCTTGCCAGAGCAGCCATATTGCTAGGTTAAAATTCCTCTACATTGTTATTTACTGTTTGTGTGACTTTGGAGAAATTGCTGAACTGAATCAGGGCCATGATTTCTTTATCTATGAAACCAATAGAATAAAATCAAATTCATTGAGTTGTTAATTAAATTAAATACGTCAATATGTTTTAATTGCTTGAGACAACACCAGGCACTGACACTACGGGAAAGCTTGCTATCTAATCCTCAAAGACTAGTTGAATGAACTCAGACCATGTACCTCAGTCCCTATTCAGTACATCTGCCATTTTTGGTCTCTCTAACTTAAGCTGCAGTGTCTGATTTCTCCCCTGAATGCCTAATAAGGTTTTATACACACACACACACACACACACACACACACACAAATATTCACATACTTAAAATGTATTATTTTATTTAAGGTAGGGTCCCTAGTAACTCAGGCTGGCTTTGAACTCTTATGTAGCCAAGAATGATGTTGGTCCTTCTGTTTCTACCTAGAGTGTTGGGATCATAAACCACCACACCCAGTTTTTCAGTGCTGAGATCAGACCCACAGCCTCGTACATGCTAGGCAAGTACCATATCTACTTAGCTACACCCCCACCCCTCATACTTAGAATATTAAACTGAGGTGTATGGGTGAAATATGCTGGGAAATGAAGCAATCGTTGTCATCGTAAATATATTTTCAGTCCCCAGCTCTTATGTTTGTTCAAGTTATTCATTGCTGATCATAGTTTGATTGATTTCCCTCTCGAGAAGGGTCAAGTTCTCAGGAATATTTGATGTCTTAGTTAGAAATGAAGCAGTTGTTACACATTTATTAAAAGCGATCTGGGGACTGGGAGGTGTACGTTGATAATTTTTCCTCAGAAATATTGCTGGCATGCTTACATACTCAACTTGGAATGTGGTTCAAATTAATCTTTTATTCGGTGATCGATACCCAGTAGGATTTACTTCGAGTACTGAAACTTTAATGTTCCTTCCATTATGTTTACAAATGTAAATCTTAGCAAATCTTTCTGATGCCATTATAAGATTGCATACCCTCATCTCAGGACACAAGCATACATGGCATCAAGCCAGTAGGTACATCAATCAGCTCCAGCATTCCTAGGACACACGAGTCAGTCCATTCTCATCTGTTCCCTGCTCAATCACCCATCACAGTGACTTCAGTAGCTTTACCTTTAGGAATCAGGTTGGGAGCAAATGCAGGGACCCCTCTTTCCTCTTGTCTAGGGGTCAGCAGCAGAGCCAGGCTGATGACCCATAGGCCATCTCTCTCCAGCTATGCCCCAGGAAAGGAAGGACACTCTCTTCCTCCCTAGGGTCTCCCTCAGATGGATAATGAGCAGCTGCACATCCAGCCTTCCCAACATACTTTCTTCATCCTTATCTCCACGCTCATCTGAGGAGACGTTTTGTTCCTTCCTATCTGGACTTCAACACTGAAGAACTTTTGATTAGTAATAGAAGCTCCTATCTCAGAGCTTTCTTCATTGCCTCCAACACCCAAATGAGGTGAATGGACTCACCCAGAAAGCTCAATTGTCCACACACATGCCCAGGAGAATAAGCCCAGGGTCTTCCTCACCATAGCAGTTTTCTTTAGTCCTTCATGGCTGGTGTATAATCTCAGGCCTCCTTTACGTTGAAGGAAAGCTCTCCTGCTGAACTTCATCCCCAGCTCAATGCAGCGTTTTTTCATTAATTAATTTATTTATTCATTTTACATCCCAATCACTGCCCCACCTCCTGGTCCTCCCACACACAGAGAGTACATTCCCTTCTCCCCCGCCTCTTCTCTGAGAGGGTGAGGGCCACCCCTTGGTATCTCCCTACCCTGGTGCATCAAGTCTCTGTAAGGTTAGGAGCATCCTTTACCACTGAGGCCAGACAAGGCAGCCCTGAAGGGGATAGGAACTCCACAGGAAAGCCAACATAGTCAACTAACCTAGACCCTTGGAGGCTCTCAGAGACTGAGCCACCAACCAAAGAACATTCACGGGCTAGTTCTTGGTCCCCTGCGCATATGTAGCAGATGTGCAGCTCAGTCTCCACGCAGGTCCCCCAACAACAGGAGTAGGGGCTGTCTCTAAAACTGTTGCCTGTCAAGGCAGCATTTTAAAGCCGTGATTACACATTTGCTGCCATTCTAGAAACCAAGAGAACACAAACAAAACAAAAACCCAAGCAGAGTTTTCCTGCCCTGAAGAAACCTATGATCTTACTGGAGAGCCAAATTAGCAATGGGAAAGAACTTGAAAATACTGTAGGATGTGTGTGTGTGTGTGTGTGTGTGTGTGTGTGTGTGTGTGTGTGCTTGAGAGCAAGTCTTGATATTTGCCCAGGCTGTTCTCAGATTCGCTGTATAATGCAGTCTTGTCTAGAACTCCTGATCCTCCTGACCCAATCTCCTGAGTAGCTGGAATTGCAGGCAGGCACCGCCACACCTGGCTTCTGCAAAACCACATTTAATCAGAAACTGCCAGGTGTGTCTAAACTTCTGACGTGGCGAAACAATGTTGTCATCTACCAAGAACTGCCTAGTTAAGTTGCGAAAACAAAACAAACCTCTCAGTGATTTTAGTAAGTTTGTGATGTGTGTGGCTGCCTGCGTAGCCATCCACAAGCTAGAGACCCAAATGGAAGGGAGCCTGGCCGTCTTCTGAAACAAATTTATTCATTCTTGACGTCAGTTTCCGTGTGGTATATTGTTATTGTTGTTTTGCTTTTAGGCAGGAATCATATCGATCCCTTATCTTCTGAACAGTCCTGTAACATTTAGAGGCATGTTGTCGCCACTCTTAGTAATATTCCAACATTAAGGAAGAGTCATTACCTGGGGTGTTGTTATAACTGCAAGTTCAGGCAGACCTGGTGGCGCAGGGGTAATCACAGGTACCTGGGAGGATGAGGTAGGAGGATAAGAAGTTCAAGGCCAGCATGAGCAACCAAGTGAAGCCCTCTCCCCAGGTGGGAAAAGAGGCCTGGGGCTGTAGCTCATTGAGAGAAAACCCTTGTCTCGAATGCTCCAGAGCCTAAGCTCAGTCCTTAGTCCTACACAAATAAATAGATTATGATGATAGACGATAGGTAGGTAGATAGATAGATAAAAATGTAATAGAATATCAGAGTTTAGAGATCAGGAAAGGGCTGGAATCTTGAGCCAGCTTTGAAGGATGTGAACTCTTCTGAGGGGCAAAAGGAGCCTTGCTAGGGAGGTGGAAGAGAACAGGGAAGAGCAGAGATGAGGAAAGAGGAATGAAAGCTCAGAGGCCAAGAGATAGGAGGCAGTCTAGCCAAGGGGCGGGACTGCCTGAAGGGAGGAAGGGGACGTGTGCTTTGATAGTCTGGCCAAGTGCTTACCTCAGCAGAAAGGCAAAGTGCTCCTGAGTTGACAGTAGGGGAGAGGTTAACATTTCCTTTGTTAAAGACCAAAGGTTTGCTTAGAAAAAAGAAGTAACCTCCACAGTTAGACCTCCAGGGTATAGCTAATCTTGGTGGCACATTTCTCTAATCCCAACACTCAAGAGATAGAAGCAAGAGGATCAGGAATTCAAGGCCAGCCTCAGCTACATAGCAAGTTCAAAGCTAGCCTGAAATATAGAAGAACTTGTGGTTTTGGGTTTTTTTGTTTTTTGCTTTTTGTTTTTTGTTTTAAAGTACCATGTTCTAAAAGGTTTTGTTTTTCTGACTCTCCCAAGCAACATCCCATTATTCCAGCAAGTAGGGGGTCTTGCTTCTCTCCAGGCTGTTATATCAGCCCAGGGCTTTGCAGATAAACACCCCCAAACTTCTGGCTAATCAAATCCACATGGCACTGTTCATCATAGACACTTTCCCTTAGTTCCTTTAAGTTATCTGTGACCTCATTCCACACAATCAGTGGTCATCTCTATGTCTTCATACTTGACCTCTGCTGAGTCTGTGGCTGGCCCTTACTCATCACTGTTTCACAGAAGGCTGTATTGTCTGTGCAGGGCTGAGAACAGAACTATCTCCCATTCCCAGACAAACAGCTTCAGAACTCTGCCTGTCACGTAAACCAGTGAGATTGTTCCCATAAGCACTCTGTTCTTCTAAAACACAAATGTGTCTTTGGTGGCTTAGGAGACCTTGAAGTCACCCGGCACTGTTCATTATTTTAATTAATTAATGTTTTAATTAATTAAATTTTCTCCTCCGTCTACCCATGAGCTACGTGTGAAGGGATGAAGGGCTGCCTGAACCTCACCAGTTCAAATGGAAGGAAACAGGAGACGGGGGAAGCATGCAGAAAGCTATGGTCAGAGATAGGACATTAGGAATTAATCTAATTTTCACGCTTGTGCCAAAACTCCAGCCCGTTTAGGAACCCACCAACTCCAGGCTTTTCTCTCTGACTTGCAGCTCCAGGAGATACACGTTTTCCCTTTCTTCTATCCACTTAGAAGGGGTGGTGGTGGAAAGGTGGCTAGGTCACCAAAATGCTTGCTGAACAAGTGTGAGGAGCATTTGTGTTTGATCCCTAGAATCCCCTTTAAAAAACAACAACCATGACGACAACAAAAACAAAAAACAGAAAACAAGCCAGCATGGAGGAGACAAGAGGGCTTGATGGTCTTATTACTGAGTTCTGGGTCCACGAGAGACTCTGTCTCAAAAACCCAGGTGAACAGTTCCTCAAGAATGAATGATACGAAAGGTTGACCTCTGACACCACCACCCCCCCACACACACACAAATATATATATCACTTTCTTCTCTCCAACCCAATCCCATGGGGCTCCCAGGAGGAAGCTCTTGGTTGTTTTCCAGGACCAATATCAAGAGTTTCAGGTTTCA
The DNA here is from genome assembly GCA_019843965.1 of Rhynchomys soricoides. Lineage (NCBI taxonomy): Eukaryota > Metazoa > Chordata > Mammalia > Rodentia > Muridae > Rhynchomys > Rhynchomys soricoides. The sequence goes on along the minus strand of JADRCH010000036.1, from coordinate 2,094,929 downwards.
AATTACATCTGCCTCTCCGCTGTGGCAGCCAGCCCCATCCTTATAAACAGTGGAGCTTACTTGAAAATCTAGCTTTAGGGCCCCACCTGTTCTGGAATGTTCTGAGAGGTTAAAACTGAGCCAGCTATTAACTGAAGTAATACATTTCTTCTCTTCTTCCACCACTGGCCTCAAAGATAGTACCCTTCTGCTCACACTTTGTCCTCCAGTCAAGTAGCAGAGCCAAGCTGTTCTCTGTGCCTTGGGGAGGAGTGACCCTTGTTGGGGACAGGTAGGGGTGAAGGTCCATTGTCTGTTCACTCTGTCTTGCTGAGGCTGTCTGCACTTGCCCTCTCTAGTTTTGTTCCATGTACCAGGCAGAGATGACTGAGACCCACAGCCTCCTTCTGGAGGCCCACAGTTCTCTGGGTCTCCCCACCCATAGGAAGAATGAGTTGGTAGAACTCTGGCTAGTGGTGGTCCTGCCCTGGTCACAAGGGCAAGCTCTACTCTCTGCTCTCATTAGTAAAGCTGGGGCTTCTATTGGGCTCTTGAGATTATCCTTCATCTGATTCAGAACCAAGAGTGAGGGTTGCGTGCGACTGCCGGATAGTCCTAATTTGTTACCAGCATCTGTAGGAGAATTGCTTAGCAAGTGATTCTATTTCTTTGCTTCTCAGCACCCTCTAAGAACAAGAATCAATTCTGTTTGTCAGACATATTGCTACAGGCTTGTACTCCCAGCACTTGGGAAGCTGGGTTACAAATGCCTATTAGCCTCAGTGTGGTTGCTGGAAATTGAATTTAGCTCCTCTGGAAAAACAGCAAGTGCTCTTAACCCCTGAGCCATCTTCCCAGCCCTGTGTGATGATTTTATACCCTGATCTCCCTTCCTCTGGCTTTGCCTCTCTTGGCAAAGCCAAGTTACCAGTGAGACAGCAGATAAGAGGCCTGCTTTCAGATACAAGTCCCTGCTTCCAGACCACTATTGCAATACTATTTTTGTGTCCTGGAATTCCTCGTTCAGGTATTCCCATGCCTGTGGTAAGAGTCAGTTAGCCTTTTCCCCTGCAGTCCACCTCTCTAATGCACACCTCCTGGTCTGAAGGGTGGACTGATACAGGTTTTTCAAAGGGGATGTGGAGATCCAGTTCGGATATGGGAGCTGAGTTGGCCAGAGACATGCAGAAACTGTCTTCCCGATGCAGGCAGTGTCCACAGATGAGAAACAGGTAGGCTGTGAGCAGGGGCCAGATGTCTGGGCCTGGGACCAGGTTTAATTCTTTCTGTGATGCCACATTGCATGTGTGTGTGTGTGTGTGTGTGATTCTGAGACTTATATCCATACTTTTAGAAAGCTTTGCTTTCTAGGTTAATATGAAAGTCTACTTGTCACCATAGGAAGAAAAAGTGTGTTTGTTTGTTTTTTTAAAAAAAAACACAGCTTTACGTCCAGTTTCTCTGTATGTAGACACATGGTACATGAGCCCCTTGTTTGTAATGTTCATGGCAGGGTTACCTAACTGGCCTCTGAACACCAGGATTATTTAAGGCAAACATTTGATCCTCTAGCCAGTGAGCACAGTGGGGAGATAACTGTGGGTGCTGGCTTTTTATCTCTAAGAATCCTTGAGCATGAGCTTTGTGGACTTGCTCTCAATTATTCATTGTGTGCCACTGACAAAGGGAGAAAAAGCATGGCTACTTTGTGGGTTTGGGTTTTTTGTTGTTGTTGCTGCTGCTGCTGCTGCTGCTACTATGCTTTGTTTTGTTTTGTTTTGTTTTGTTTTGTTTTAGAGGAGTTCACTCTTGTTGGCCTTGAACTCCCTGTGTTCAGGATCTTGAACTTGTGATCCTCCTGCCTCTCCCTCAACAGAATGGTAGGATTACAGAAGGCACGCACCAACCACCACACCCACCTTTCAACCTAGGGTTAGTGCATGCTAGGCAAGCACTGTAGCTAACTGAGCTACATCCCTTGAACCACAAAGTTTATTTAAAATGTTTCAAAAGCATTACCACATCTGACCCTTAGGATTACTTCACAAGTCAGCCAGATACAAAATCAATACCATATTATAGATGATGAGGTAGAGAGGCTCAGGGAGAAGAGGAGTGAGTTTGTGCAGCATCTAAAGATCTAGCCATTAAGTAGAAGGACCTCTTCAGAACTGATGCAATTTTGCTTCTGGTGCTGGAGAGATGGTTCAATGGGTGAGATCACATACTGCTCTTACAGAAGTCCTGGGTTCAATTCCCAGCACCCACATCAGCTGGCTCACAACCACCTGTAACTCCAGCTCCAGGGGGAATCCAACATCTCTGGCCTCTATGAGAACCTGGACTCACTTGCATATACCTATCTCCCACATATACATTTAACTAAAAAGAGTAAAAATAAATCTAAAACCATAAAGCTTTGCTTTTGCTGGGTAAGGACTTAGATTTTCCCCAGGGTACACAAGCATCCCGTTTCTGTTTGGAAGAGCTGCATTAGGTAAAGCACACTTGGCCCCGGGTTCTGGTTTGGCTGGCATTGACAAATGTTTTCTTGGAGAAGTTGCCCAACAGAAGCTAAGCCTCAGTTTTCATCCTTACAATGAAGGAGCTGACGGAGATAATCTCTCAGGTTTCTTCCAGCTCAACGGTTCTTTTTTACCATTTATACCCAGAATTGCTTTTCATGGTAGTGAAAGCAGCCTGGAAGCCCGGGCAACTCTGTTGTGTTATATTAATGAGCCTTTATCAAATGGCCCCAGGTGGCCTTCAAGTTCACAAATGAATCAGATCAGCTGGCACCACTTTAATCGGAAATTAAAAATGAACACAGAACAAAGCAGCAAATCAGCTCTACTGCAGCTGCTGTTGTTACTTCTAGATCTTTCTCTAAGGAGACGACACAGCAGTGGTCTCCACTGTTCCAAGAGACAGCAGCAAGATCTCTTTGAAAGAGGGGTCTTTGGCTACTGGGTTCAAATGCCAAACACCTTGGTTCCTAGCCCACTTCGGAGGTCATTCAAAGTTCCCTGCCAGATCCCTTGCTGTACCTCAGAGCTACTGCAAGCCCAGCTCCACAGATGTGCTTCCTTTGTGGAAATGTTTTATTCTCAGATGGATTTATAATTAGTTCTATCTGGGAGGAGAACTTCCCATCTCCAGGACCTAGTATTTTGCAGAATAAGGTTTTAGAAAACACCACTAGAATGCATTTGGGGCAGCCATGGTGGTTACATGCCTGCAGTCCCAGCACTCAAAAGGTTCTAACAGAGACTTGGTAGAAGGTTCCATCAATAAAGTCCCTGCCACACAAGCATGAGGACCTGAGTTCAAATCTCCAGCATATACATAAAAGCTTATGCCTTTAACCCTCATGCAGGGCCAGCAAAGATCAGAGGGTTTCTGAAGCTTTCTAACTAGGCATCCTAGCCAGTCACCGAGCTCCGACTAAAGAGAGATTCTGTCTCAAAAGTAAACTGGCTGGGCATAATGTGTGTGTGACCCTTAACCTCAGATCTCTGGACATAGTACCAGGTGAAACTCTATGAGCTCCAGACCAGCTAATGCTACATAGTGAGACCCTGTCCTGAGAATTTAAGTAAGTGAATTAAATAAATAAATAAAATTATAAAGTAGAAATGGAGGAAGACACTCATGGCTGTCCTGTCAGGTGACACTCACACACCTATTCGTACGTACACATGTACTCACAGTCACAAGCATGTCCCCACACAAATGCAAGTAAAACCCTGACAGCTCTGGTGGGAGAACTGCCGGAATTCCAAAGCCAGTTTGAGCTGCTTAAAAAAATACACGGCCATCCAGAGCTGCAGAGTGATATTCTGTCTCAGAGAGGGAAGTTGAGGGATGGGACAAAGGGGGGAGAGAGGGAGAGAGAGAGAGAGAGAGAGAGATCAAGAAGTGGAACCTAGCTGGAGATAGCTCAGTTAGTATGGTTCTTGCCTAGGAAGGCCATGGGTTCGATCCCCAGTACCATATAAACTGTGTGTGGTGGTACCCATGTATAATCTCAGCACTCAGGCAGAGGATCAGTGTCACCCTTAGTGCTATATAGTGAGTTCAAGATCAGCCTGAGAACCCCGTCTCAAAGAGGGGGGTACCAAAGATAACCCAATCTAACCCAATTTTATTGATCTATAATATCTCATCTCTACATAAATTCAAAATATTCCATCAACAAAATCCTAACAGTCTGGAGGCTTTTTTTTTTTTTTTTTTTTGAGATAGAAAAGATATTTTATTTTCTTATTCTTTTTTTTCTTTCTTTATTTTTTATTGGATATTTTCTTTATTAACATTTCTAATGCTATCCTTTTCCTGGTCCTCCCAAACCCCTTATTCCATCCCCCTTCTCCCTTCTTCTATGAAGGTGTCCCCCCACCCCTCTACCCTCAAATCCCCCTACACTGGGGCATCTATCGAGCCTTCAGAGTACCAAGGGCCTCTCCTCCCATTGATGTCCGACAAGGCCATCCTCTGTTACATATGCGGTTGGAGCCATGGGTCCCTCCATGTGTACACCTTGGTTGATAGCTTAGTCCCTGGTAGCTCTGGGGGGTCTGGTTGGTTGATATTGTTCTTCCTATGGGGTTGCAAATCCCTTCAGCTCTTTCAGTCCTTTCTCTAACTCCTCCATTGGGGACCCCATGCTCAGTCTGATGGTTGGCTGTGAGCATCTGCCTCTGTATTTGTCAGGCTCTGGCAGAGCCTCTCAGGAGACAGCTATATCATGCTCCTGTCAGCAAGCACTTCTTGGGATCCACAATAGTGTCTGGGTTTGGTGTATGTATACGGGATGGATCCCCAGGGAGGCAATCTCTGGGTGGCCTTTCCTTCAGTCTCTGCTCTACACATTATCTCTGTATTTGCTCCCGTGAGAAGGACTGATGCACCCACACATTGGTCTTCCTTCTTTTTGTGGAGGCTCTTGATTATAAACATGGTGTCCTCTCTACTGCAGCTTCTGAGAGGATCCTAGGTCTGGACAAGGCGGGATGAAAGTGGCCACAGTCACCACTGATGTGCCACACTTTGTCTAAAATGTTTGGTGGGTGTGTGGGTGTTTTGTCAGGTGTGTTTGTTTTGAGACAGAATCTCAGATTGGTCTTGAACAAGTCCCCACCTCTCACTGGGTTTACAGGCATGTGCCAACAGGTATGGTTTATGCCATGCCCTGCGTTGAACTTAGGGCCTTGTGCATACTAGGCAAGCACTCTACCAACTGAGCCACGTCCTCAGCCTATAATTCTTAGTTTATAACCCAAAGAACTTCACTCTTCTCCAATTCCCAAAGAATTTTAGCTGTTTCTGAAAGTCAAATCTACACTTGTTAACTATAATCTTCCAAAGATGGCTGTAATACATCATCCCACCCCACATTCCGATTTTAGCCTGAGACCTCGAGCCTACTCAGAAATATCTCACAAGCCTCTGGCCCTCATCTCTGGGGACACTGGTTCTTGGAAGGCAGCTGCTGTGTTCTGAAGAAGCCCAAATAGTTCTGAACAGAGACTCCACCAAGAGACCACGAGGTGTGCCCCATGTCAACTGCCAGATACAACTGTGAGGATCTCACCAGGAGATTCCAGCCCTCAGCCTTTGTTTCACAAACTTTCCTGCTGGCAAAGGGCCAGATCTCACAAATTAGAATTGAGCCACCCCCTTTCTTCCCTGTTAGATTTCCTAACTCAGAATCTGTGAGGACACTAAAATTAACCTTATGCTGGGTATGGTGGCACATGTGTTAATCCCATAATGAAGAGACAGGAGGAGGATTCCTCACTTGAGACCAACCTAGACCATTCAGCAAGATTCTATTAAAAATCAAAACAGGTCAACATTTCATAAGGGAACAGGAAGAAGACCCCATCACTAGCTGGGGGTGGGGGGTTATTGACAGTTGGTGAGTACTGGGGAAGAGAGAGTCAACTTTCTTTAGGACTATGTCCAGTGGGAGGGGCCCCACCCATGCATATATGGGCAGCACAAATTCAATTCTGTGGGGGAGAAAAAAGGGAGGGACATGGATTTGGGAGGGGGTGGGCAGAGATGGTGAACCCAGGAGGAGTTAGGGGGGGCATGGGGAGCAAATATAATCAAAATACATTGTAAGCATGTATAAAATTCTCAAAGAATTAATAAAATTATACTAAAGACAAAGCACAACACAAAACGACACAACAAGACAACCATTCTTTCATACACATAAATCTTGGGATGGTTTGTTGGGCAATAATTATAATTAGACAAACTATCAAAGATGAAATTTTGTTCCTTATGAGGAAATTCAGGAGGACGTGCCCAGAAGTTTTATCTTATGAATCTTTAGAACGTCAGGTAGATAATTCTAAAATCCTAGAGACTGATCTTTTAAGTAAGAATTTTTTGGGGAATATTCTCATAGAGGCAGGGGGAGAGGGAGGGGATAGGGAGTTCCAAAGGGGAGACCTGGAAAAGGGGAAACATTTGAAATGTACATAAAGTATATAGAAAAGAGAATTTTTCTTCTTCCTCCTCCTCCTCTTTTCCCTCTTTCCCATCTTCCTCACCTCCCTCATCCTCCTCTCTTCCTGATGATGATGATGATGATGATGATGATGATGATTTTGGTTTTTCTAGACAGGGTTTCTCCGTGTAGCCCTGACTATCCCGGAACTCACTCCATAGACCAGGCTGGAACTCACAGAGATCCGCCTGCCTCTGCCTCCTGAGTTCTGGGATTAAAGGTGTGCGCCACCATTGCTTGCCCTACCCTAATTATTTTTAGTAGTAGAAGTAATATTGATTTTTGAAACAGGGCCTCCCACTGTAGCCCAAGTTTGCCTGGAACTTACTATGTAGCCCAGGCTGGCCTTACCTCCCAGATGATTGGATTACAGGTGTAATATCAGTGTAGTAGAAGTTTTCAGATTGTTACCAAGTCACCAGCTTTTTAAAGTCTGAGTTTCCTCACGAGACAGAGGACACACATGATGGTTCACTCACAACTCACCAGAAGCTCCCCAGGGAATTCAAAGTCTTAAAACTCTCATGATGCTCAGCCCAATGTTCTAGACGAATGGCTCACAAAGCTAATGCCCTCAGGAGCCAAACTGGTACTGGCTCATGCAGAGACAAAAGAACCTGAAAAAGAAAGAGGCTACTGCCTGGCAGTGGTGGTGCACACCTTTAATCCCAGTGCTTGGGAGGCAGAGGCAGGAGGATCTCTCTGAGTTCCAGGACAGCCATGGGAAGCTACACAGAGAAACCCTATATTGAAAAAAAAAAAAAAAAAAAGGAAGCAAAAATAAAACAAACCAAAATAAAAGGTTCCATCAGAATGACTTGCTGGTGGCTTTAACTGTAGCCACATGGCCCACCCCTGTTCTCTCCTGGAGCCTTAAGGGCAGCATGTTGGCCTCCTGCAATCCCTGCCTCCTGCCAGGTCTCCTTTACAAGTTCCAAAGGACACTTGGAGCCCTAGAACATTCTCAGTTTCTGTGTTCTCTGGATGTTGAAATATGGTTTCAAAGGTTATTCCCAAGTAAAATGATCTGCCTGACTAGCACAATGCACGACAGCCCAAGCTGACCATGGGCTCCTGATCCTCCTGCGTTATTTCCCCCAGGGGGTGGGAGGAGGGAATGGTGGGAATTGAATCTAGGACACTGTGCACTAGGCAAGCACTGGACCAATAAGCTATGTCCCCAACCCTCACACACCCTTTTTGTCTTTTTTTGGCTTTATTTTTTTTTTTTTTGACCTGCTGTCTAAACTGCCAAGGTTGGCCTTAATTCACTCTGTGGACCATCTAGGCCTTGAACTTGTGATCCTCCAGCCTCCATCTCCAGAGTAGCTAGGATGACAGGCCTGGATTCGTGGACGTTTCAACTAGACTTCTTGGTAGAAAATGAGTCTGAAAATTGGATGTGAGTGTTTGTTCCATGGATTTTCATTGAGTTTCTGAGAGTAAAATCCTTTCATTTATTCATAAACTTGACTGGATTTGGGAGCTACATGAGGCCCACTCTTAGAATAGAAGGGAGGGATGGAAGAAGGAAGGGAGAAGGGAGGAAGGAAAGGGGAAAGGAGAAGAAAGGAAAAGAGAAAAAGGGAAGGAAATAGGAAGGAAGGAGAGGAAGACCAGGAAAGAAAAGGGGAAGACAAGGGAAGAAGAAGGGGAGGGGAGAGGAAGGGAAGGGAGGGGAAGGGAGGGGAGGGGAGGGGTGAGAAGAAGCGGGGCATGGTGATGCATACCTTTAATTCCAGCACTCAAGAGGAAGATGAGGCAGGCAGATCTCTGATGAGAGAGAGAGAGAGAGAGAGAGTGAGAGGAGACTTGAGAGCTACAGTTTTCTTCCCACTGGGCCTTGGCACTTCAGGACACTTTAATGCTGCCTCTCTTTGGCATCAGTGACAGCCATATAGCACAGCACTTTTGTAGCTCTGGGGGTGGGGTGTATGTAGTTCTGGGGGGGTGACTATCAACTCATCCACACAAGTATCAAGGTATAAGATTTAACACCCGTTAACATGAAAACAACAGCAATGATTTTTTTTTGGCCAGGTTTTGGGACCTGTTTCCTCCTACTGGTTGGCCTCAGCCAGCCTTAACACAAGGGGAGGTGCCTAGTCTTACTGCAACTTGACATGACGTGTTTGGTTGATATCCATGGGAGGCCTGCCCTTTTCTGAAGAGAAACAGAAGAGTGGGGGGGGGGGGAAGACTGGCAGGAAAGGAGGGAGGGGAGCCTGTGGTTGGGAATAATAATAATAATAATAATAATAATAATAATAATAATAATAATAATAAATAACAACAATAATAATAATTAATAATAATAATAATATTCAAGGAAAACGTTTTTTAATTAAAAGAGAAAAAAACAACAAAACATCCAGAAAGCCTTTAGACCTTTGCATGGGGAGCAGTCTAGGCCTGAACAGCAGAACTATTCTGGGTGAGCCAGGCTAGGACAGTCAGGACCTTCTCTGCTATTGGCAGGCCTGGGGTTCCCTGAGGAGCAGGTCTCTTTAATTAACTCCCTCTGGGCTTCTCCCTGGAAGCCTCCACTGCTCCCTGCTCTATTTACCGTTTAGGCTTCGGACTTGCAGGCTGCTTAGCTCTCAGACCCCTGAGTTCTCATTCACAGCACAGCCCCTGGCTGCTGTGGTGGACACCTGGTAGGTAGGAGTCTAGAGAAAGCTGGACATGCAATGGGGTGATGGTGACAAGGACATGAAAGACAGGGATTGGATGGATGTGATAAGCTGCAGCAGTAAAAAGCTTGAGCAAGATTCACCCTGCTATGTTACAAGATTAGCTGCCCAATGACCCTCATTCCAACACAGCTGAGACAGGAGGATTTTAAGTTTCAAGGTCAATACTGAGACTATGCCTCAGAATAGAAAATATAAAAAGGAACAAAACACGCACCAAAAACAAACCAAAGAAAACACCCATCCACGTTTGTAGTCGGCATTTCCCCTCTGAAGGAGGAAGGTATCATAGAATTCAGCTTCAGCTCCTGAATCCCAGGGGTGTGTTCAAGTTTCACATTTGTCATTGAAGATGGCCTGGAGTCTTCCAGGGAAAAGTCCTGGCTTTCCAGAAGTAGGACGCTGACCTCTGACCTCTGAATCATACTACGCGCAGGCTGAACAGAGCTTTGCTTAAACTCTTTCTCACCTTTGTTCTGTTAATTTATTTTGTCCTATTTAGGACAATTAATTAATTAATTAATATCAATAAATTAATATGCACAGCCACATTTTCCCAACTATCCTATCCTTTCTTTCTTTTTGTTTTGAGTTTTGTTGTTTTGTTTTGTTTTTGAGACAGGGTTTCTCTATGTAGCCTTGGCTGTCCTAGAACTCACTCTGTAGACCACACTGGCCTTGAACTCCTAGGTCCACCTGCCTCAGCCTCCCAAGTGCTGGGATTAAAGGTGTGTGCCACCGTTCCCCAACTCCATTCTCCTTTCTTGAAGTCCCAGAAAAAAAAAATCCCTAACCCTCCCATGACACCAACCTCTGGAAACAGGGTTGCCGTGGCAGGGACGTGAGTAGGTTCAGGACAGGATTTTTCAAGGTAATCAAGAGCAAATCTGCATCCAGGGGCTCCTCTAGGAACATCAGATGGGGTGGTGATTTGGCTCAGTTGGTAGAAAGTCCTGGGTTTGAGTCTCCTCCTCCCACACTGCCCACCACAATCTCTATTTTGTTTGCTTGCTTGCTTGCTTTTGAATAACTTCAAAGTACATGGAAAATATATGGTCTGTCAGTCTACATTTTCTAAGCAAGAAATTCCTCAGTGTGCATGTGTGCATATGTGTGCTGTGCTCACCCATGCAGATGTTGTTGAGATGCCCTCTCCCATCACATCTCTGAGACAAGGTTGCTCACTGAACCAGGAGCTCCATGTTTCAGCAAGACTGGCTGGTTAACAAATCCAAGGACTCCCCTCCGCCCCCACCATCTCTGCCCCACCAATGCTTGGGAAGGTTGTGGGGGGAGTAGGGAGGGGTACAGCAGGGAGGTCCTGCTGTGCTCAGCTTTTTACATGTTTCTAGGGATATGAATTAATGCCCTCACACTTGCATGGCAAGCACTTTAGCCACTGAGACGTCTCCCCAGCACCAAATATATTGTTTTGCATGCCACATTAGCATTAAATTCTGATTTTTTTTACATCAACTGATTGTTTTTATATAAGCTATAGTCTGTATTTCAATTTTGTCAGTTGCCCAAATGACTGGCTTTTTTTTTTCTCCCACTAATGTAGCTTTCAATGATGTCTCTTTTCCATTCTTAATTCAAAATATTTTCCATTTCTTGTCACTCATGACATTGATGGTTTTGAAGAATATGGGCCAGTAATTTGACATGCTCTTGAATTGGGTGGGTGGTTTTATGTCCTCAGAAGGTCCTGAGAAGACACAGGGCACCTGTCAGCCCCTATTGTAGGATGTCAGTTTTCTTCACCTGTCACTGTATCTGTTCCTGGTTCCCTGAAGCCTTTAAGGAGTCTGTCGGGACAGCAATGCCATGCAAATGCCTTGTTCCTCAGATGAGCTTCCCCTTTGCTTCAAAATCCACTCTCATCAAAACCGATCTTTCCTTGGTGGCTGTAAAAATAGTAAACTTCCAATGGTGTGCTTAACATGCACACAGCCTTGGATTCAGCCCCCAGTACCTAATTATAGTGATGCAAATGATTACAATAAACACTCTTTAATTACGTTTAGTTGTATTTAGAAACTAAAAGCATTTGGGGCTAAAGTTTGCTACATATTATTTCTCTGAGTATGCTCTAGGTAAATATGAATAATATTCACCTTGAGTATAAATAATAGGACCAGCCACAAGACCTGTTTGTTTTCCAAGAAGCCATGTATCCTGCTCAGCATTTGACTGAAAGCTACTGCCATGGGTTGGATATGAAGTATTTTACTAAAGGCTCGTGTGTTGGGGGCTGGGCATTCAAGTGGTTGGTGCTATTTTGAAAGTTTCTGGAAACTTTAGGAAGTAGGAGATAATTGAGGGAAATGGGTCACTTGGAAGAGTGTTTGTCCTGGCCCTTCCTATATATCTCTCTGTTTCATGACTGCCATGTGCTCCTGCCTAGAGTATGGGACCAAGCTACCATGTGCTGAACCCTCTGAAACTGTGAGACAAAATGGATGTCTTCTTCCTTAAGTTGTTCTCTCAGATTTTGGTCACAGGTATGGAAAAGCAACTAATACAGAAAATTGGTGGGGCTGTTGTTATGGTAGGACTGGTTGGTGGGGCTGTTGCTATGGTGGGTCTGGTTTGTGGAGCTGTTGCTGTGGTGGGTCTGGTTTGTGGGATATTTGGAAGAATTTGGAAGTGTGGGATAGACACACCCTAGACTTCTGCTAGCTCAGATGAACAGGTGATTCTGGTGGGAGCTCAGAATGCCTACAAGAATATAAAGAGTTGAAAACCCCACTAAGGCTTTTAGATAAGAATAAGAACTCTATAAGTAATTGGACTGGAAGGAGCCATTAATTCAACAAGACAAAGAATTTGCTGACATCTTTTCCATGACCTAAGACTTTGTAGAGAGTTGAACTTTAAAGTGGAAAACACATTGATTTAGCAGAGGAAATTTCAAAATTGTCTAATATTTAGACTGTGGCATCGCTATAGCTAGCTACTTTTATCCAGATTTATAGTGAAATTGGTGGCAAAAGGTTGAGGAGAAAGACTTGAAACACTTGTAGTTTGGTCAAAAGTACTCATATAAAGTAGAGGCTAAAAACAGTGTGTTTTTTCAAAGTAATGAGGAAGTCAACTAAGTTTCATCAGAACAGTAGGAGAGATGCTGGAGGAGACACCAATAATTAATCAGATCATACCTATCCCAGGCTCAAGGATATTAAATTAGTCTGGAAAACTTTAAGTCAAGAAAAGAGAATGTTTCACAGAGGTTTACCTATGAAGGTGTTTGCCTTCAGCTGCTCAAGCAGCCAGAAGTCACTAAAGGCGTGGTCCAAATGGACCCATCTACTACTCAAGTTGGCAGCAGACATTGGCATCATGTGAGAAGGGAGAAAGACCATTTGTGTTGGTCTTCTGCTGACAGTTCATTTGTAAATCTAAACAGTAGGGGCTAGGGTATCAGTCAATGTTAGAATAATTCTCTAGCGTGCACAGAGCCATGGTTTGATCTTCAGCACCAGAGAAAGATAGAAGGGTGGTGGAGGAAGGAGGAAGAAAAGAAGGAAAAGAAACAAACCCAAGAGGTCACAGGGAGAGGGCTCCCCTCTCACTCATTTTCTCATCGCCGGCCTGACAGCAACAAGGATATGATTCTCTTCAGTCCCAAACACCAGTGTAAAGGCACAGACAAGAAGGAGAAAATAGAAGGTAGATCGTTTGATAAAAGATACTGGTGGCTCACTTCAGGGGGCCGCACTACCATGGTGCTGGGTGAGTGAGCCTTTGGGTTTAACCAGGCTCTTGTTCAGCCAGGGAATGCTCCTACTAATGATCAACGTTCATATAGTGCTTCTATTCTCAAAATACTTCTGTTTTCACTTCCCTGTTTTACCCATCCAAGAATAGCTGTCTTATTCTTTCCACTAGGTCAAATGGCAGTTTGTCTTGGACTATATCAAAACCATTCCCCCTGAATTTTGCCACACACAAATCTCCAAAATCATGACCACTGCGGCTGATTTCTTTATTTAGTCTGTTGTTGCACAAGTAATAGCATCTAAATAGTAAAGTGATTACATGTACAGCCCACAATCTATAGCTAGATAACCACTATCTAGATAAATGACAGAACATTTTCTGCATCCCTGTGAGCCCACTGTGTGCTTTTCCTTCTGTTTATCCCCTAGAACAGCTTCTATGAACATCTTTTAGACATGCTTTTGCTTAGCTTCTATATAAGAGGAGTTATAGACTCTTTCATGTCTGGAAGGTCTCACCATCACCACCACCACCACCACCACCACCACCACCACCACCATCACCACCACCATCACCACCATCACCACCATCACCACCAC
>JADRCH010000036.1:2057246-2074746 GCA_019843965.1 Rhynchomys soricoides | reverse complement strand
TTACTTGGCTAGCCCGCCATTATAAGGAAACTTTCTCATATGTTCCTGCTATTACTAGGAAATTTTCTAATGCCAAGATTGATTACATATTCTGATATATTCTGTGCCCTTGGAAACCAATCATGATAAAAGTCAATAGAATTGTTTTGTATAGTTACAATAAGCTTGGACCCAAACCAACCACCCAACAGCACTTCCTGCACCTGTGTGTAAGCTTTTACAGTGTAAGCTGCCCCTGGGATAGACCCTAACATAAGAGAGGCACCCCCACCAGTGTAAAAAACTATTTGGAATAAGACTTCCTCTTTGAGTAGTGGTCCAGCAAAGGTTAAGTTCCCAAGACCTCCCTGGGAACTGACATCCTACTTGGCAGAAAGAGACATGCATGTGAATAACTGACATTCTGGTTGACAAGTTAAGACATGTTCCTAATGAAATCCCCTATCCTTAAATCCTGATTGGTGTAATAACTTGTCTGTGGATTTTAAGTTTAAAAACCTTGTAGGATCTTAACTTGGGGTCATGGTTCAGTTCCTGAATCTGGACCATGGCCCTGTTGACCAGTCCTGATGAGTATGCTCAATAAACTATTCCTGCCTGACTAAGATCAGTGTTTGTGTGGTTTGTGAGGCAATTCCTAGATCTGAACAGAGGTTTTGTCTCAAAATCAAACTGTGGGTGTCTGGATCTTGTGAACTCCGACTTTCTTCTAGTTATGTTTTTCAAATAAAAATTTACTTATAAGCAATAAAATTGCATGTTAGAAGATAGGGAGACAATTCTGAGGTGTAGCTCACCCTATCCTTATGAGCAAAAGAAGTGAGTCAAGGGACTTGGAAGGATTCTTTGGTGGGTGGAGCACTTGCCATGCAAGCATGGAGACCTGAGTTCAGACCCCCAGCACCCACGTAAATGCTGCTCAAGCATTTATAGCTGTAATCACAGTCCTCAGGGAATGGGGATGAGATCACTGAAGCAAGCTGGCTAGTTAGACTAGCTGAATTACTGAGCTCTGGGTTCAAGCGATAGAATACCTCAGTATATAAAGTGCTGAGGGACGCGTGACAACCATCATCAACTTCCAGCCTCTGCACACATGTACATATATGTACACATACATACATACCCCACTGCCACTAAACGTGACACATTCAAGCATGCATATAAACACTCATACACATGAACCCACATGCGTGCACACACACACACACACAAAGGAACTGAATCATGTTCTCAGATCAATTATCTAAAAGGTCATAGTTTAATTCAGTTCCACTCATCCTTAAAGCATCTATCGACACCCTCTAGGGATTCCAGGGCATGTAAGAGAGTTTCTCCCCATGAGGTGTTAATATTGAGCAAGCAAAGGCAAGTAGGTCAACCAGGACTCAGAAGAGGATGTTAAAGGGCATTCGTAATGTGCCATAGGAAGCAGAAAGGTAGAGAAGGAAGAGAGGAGGAGGAGGAGGAGGAGAGACTAACTCATCCTAAGTGGGTGGGAGAGAGGGCACTCCTGAAAACAGAGAACTCTGGAAGATAAAACAGGAGTTGTCCATGGTTGGACAGGCTTTGCTGGATCAGGAAACACGAGGAACACCCAGAGAAAACAAGTGGCCAAGGCCAACAGGGATCTGAGGTGGCCAGAATAGTCTTCATTTAGTTCTATTTTCCTGTAGCTACAAGAGCCAAGTACTGATCAACGACTCACCAAAGCTTCTCTGGCTCTTCAGAAACCTTCTGACTTTCAGAAGCAATTTGAGGAGTTTGTTCTCATGTTTGACTTCTGGCAAGGGCGCTCACTTTGAGAACTGTGGGATTTAGCCATCCAATGCTGTGAGTTACGAACACCCAAGATGTCCAAAGATCATTTAGAGGAGAAATGGCTTCTATCAAGTAGAAAAAGTAAACTGAGTGCACATGCAGAGAATCCTGACAGCACTGGAGAGCACGGAGCTTGCTAGCCATGCTATTTAGGAAATGGAGGCAGACATGCTCCAGTTTGCCCAGACCACACAACAGGAATTTTAAAATGTAGTACAGGCATAAATGGAATCCTGTACATTGACTCAGTGGCAGAGTTCTTGCCTAGTGTGTGAAGCCCTGGGTTTGGTCTGAGTCCACGTACAAGAAAACAAGAGAATCTGGGCCTGCGTCCTGTATACTGGCAAGCACTAAGGAGCTAAATTTAGGGCATGGTAGTGACAAGATCAGGCCAACAGAGATTTGAAGTGACTGTCACAAAGCTTTAAAGTCTTTTCTGGCTTTGAGTGCCTTTGGCAACCTGGTAAATCCCACAAATTTCAGAGAATATAACTTTATTATTTTTACTTCTTTTAAATTTTTTTCTATTTGAAATAAGATTTCACCCAGTAGCTTGAGCTGGCTCGGAGTTCATGATGTAGCCCAGGTTGGCCCTAAAGTCATGGCCATCCTCTTGTCTCCTCCCAAGTACTTAGATCACAGGTGTCGGCCACCGAGCTTGGCTAATATTATTTTTAAATGTATAAATCAAGATACAAGTTGGATATAATAGCACATGCCAATAATCCCAGCCCTTGGAGGCAGAGGCAGGAGGATTAGTAATTTAAGGACAGCTTTGGATTCCTAGCAAGTTAAAGGTCAGCCTGAGGTACATAAAACTCTCGGATAAATAAATAACAAACACATACATAAAGATGAAAAGAAACACAATCTCATTTGGGTGGTATACATCTGTAATTTCAGCGCTAGGCAGGCAGAGGCAGAGGTAGAGGCTGGAAGATCTTTGTGTGTTTGAGTCCAGCCTTATCTTGGCAAGTTCCAGGCTAACCAGGGCTACATAATGAGACATATTTAAAAAAGCAATACAAAGAGCCAATGAGATGGTTCAGCAGGTGTGACAGTTTGTATTTGCTAGGCCAAGGGAGTAGCACTATTAGAAGGTGTGGCCCTGTTGGAGTAGGTGTGTCACTGTGGGCATGGGCTTTAAGACATTCATCCTACCTCCCTGGAAGCCAGTATTTTTCTAGCAGCCTTCAGATGAAGATGTAGAACTCTCAGCTCCTCCAGCACTGTGCCTACCTGGATGCTGCCATGTTCTTTCCTTGATAATAATGGACTGAACCTCTGAACCTGTAAGCCAGCCCCAATTAAATGTTGTTCTTATAAGAGTAGCCTTGGTCATGGTGTCTGTTTATAGCAGTAAAACCCTAACAAAGACAGCAGGTAAAGATGCTTGCTACCTAAATTCAATCCCCACTAACTCATAAATTGTCCTTTGACACCCACAGGCATAATATGGCTCACATACACATACATTCACACCTGCACACATACACCTGCACAAAAATTAATACAAAAAATTTTAAGCATATACAAAAATGTTGAAACACATACAACAATTTTTTTTTTGAGACAATCTCACTATGTAACCAATGCTGGCCTCAAATTCCCTACAATGGACAGTCTGGCCTCTGGTTCTCCACTTTTCCTCCTCAAACTCCTGAAAGCTGGGCTATAGGCACATGCTACCATGCCCAACTCCAAAATATCTCCCATGATAGATGCTCCATTACAAGCATATTAAAATCTAGCCACAGACCTAATATAACCTTAAAGGGATAGTGGGCAGTGTCTTTAGATAAAAGTGACTTCATTGTGATAAGAGGATGTCTACCCTTCCTGCAGGTGACAGGTGCAGGGATTGCCGATAGGATCTGGTACATATACACATAATCACGGGAAATGCCATTCTCGTTTCTATGTTAACAAATGCAAAACTGAGCCTCTCTTTCAGACCATGTATATTCTATATATGCATACATCCCAGCTTCAGAGCCTCTTATTAGAACAGTTTTGCCTACCAGAAGTGGGGGCAAGCAGGAAGCAGGATAGGAGGACTGTTAGGAGGCCTCAGTGGTCCAGACAAGTCTGAGTAGACTTCAGTACTAGCATTGAGACAGTGGGTGGGATCAGGAGTTTGGAGTTAGAAGAGAGCTGGTGGCATGGTTTGAGTATGAACTGTCCCCAACTTGCTCATGAGTTTGACACTCGGTGCCCAGATGATGATTTGGGGAGGTGGTAGAGCCATCAGGAAGCCTAGCTAAGAGTAGGTTACCAGAGGCATGTCTCTGAAGATTCAACCTGGTCCCCAATCCCTTCCTCCTCCACATCTTCTTTCTATACAGTGATCTGTTCTGCTCCATGACACCCTCCAGCTAGGTGGACAGAAAACCACAGAAGCATGAGCAAAATCAACGTCCCCCTGCCCCTGCCCCGCCCCTGGGATGTTGTCATGGGTATTTGGTCTCAGCAACAGGACAATGACTAACACAGAACAATGGGAGGTGGCAAGGTAGATGGCAGAGGATGACTGGAATTGCTCATTGAGGTTTCTAGCTTGGGTAAGAGGGAAGATGGCAGACCAAGCCATACCAGGTCATTCAGAGACTAGTCAGAGGCCTACTAACCTGCTCTTTGAGTCTGCCCTTGCCCTGCTGGAGTCTAATTCCAACGCGGCAGCCAGAATAATTTCTTCAAAATGAGTAGCTCAATAATGTCAAAGTCATCTTAGTTGACATATGATCTACACCCCCATCCCCTTCAGATCTCATTTCCAACTCTCTCCTTCACACCTCTTCACCAAGTATTCTCCATCATTGCTCTTCTTAAACATATAAGGAAACACCCTGGCCTTGAACCTTTGCAGGAAGTATTCCATGCCTCAAACATTTCCTGCAGAGAACCCTCAACCAAACTCATTAACACACGAGGGTATATGCACCCTTGACCCAATTTACCCCAGAGAGACATAGTCTGATAACACTATCTGAAAAAGCCTCTTTAGACTAAGGGAGCAATTCTATGATAGAGGATATGCACAGTATGCCTATAGTCTGCAACACAGTTAAGTGGGAGGAAGAGGAGGAGGAGGAGGAGAGTGAGGAGGAAGAGATCTTGCTTGAGACAGCTACATGGTCTAGAGATGAAAAGGTTGCTTAAGGGCTAGGAATGTGAACTTAGCAGCTGATCATCATGGAGAAGTTTAGTTAGCTGATCTTGAACTCACAGTATAGCTAGCACAGGCTGATTCTGAACTGTTCCTCCTGTCTCTACCCTCCCTGTGCTGGGATTATAGGCACATAGCACCATGCCTGGCAACAAAAGAATAAAACAAGTTTTTCTTTAGGTGTAGGACTTTTTTCTAATGTTTTGGCATTAGTACTGTTGTAAATCAGTGACATTTTTTGTGTTATTGATAGTTTATCTTGGCCCTTTTCATGTTTTCCATTGTCTAAGTCATTAAATACAAAGATGCAGATCAAATTTCCATGAATTATTTTGTCTCTATGGAGAAATGCTAATACTGCTTTAAATCTAAACAATCACATATCAGAGACTACTGAGGTAGGGCCTTAAGAAGGCCATGCAATGGCTGAGGTGGTGGCTCAGCTAGTAAAGTATTTGCTTAGCCTGCAGAAAACCGCAGGCTCTATACTAGCATTGCATAAACTAAACATGGTGGTGCGCAAGGCCACCATGGCGGTATGCATTCTAACACTTGGGAGGCAGCGGCAGGAGGATCAGAAATTTGGTGTCATCTTTGGTTACATAGGTAGCTTGAGGACAGTATAGGATATGTGAAACTGTGTTTCCTGTGAAACAAGGAAAGGGAAAGGGGAATAAAAAAAAGGAGGAGGAGCAGCACTGCCATACAGAGACTGATATCAAAGTTGTTAATTCTATGTTGTGTATTTGGGCTGAGTGCTGGGGAAGAGGTGTTATTTTGTTGATATTGCTTTATTCTGAACACTCTGAAGCTCAGACTGGCCTGAAATGCACTGTATAGCCCAGGCTAGCCTCAAATAGACAGCAACCTGCTCTGTCTTCCTGAGTTTAGGGATTACAGTGATTGCTCATCATTGTAGTCAGACCTTTGGCTACTTTGTGTGTTCTTTTGTCTTCCACCCTTCTCCCTCCCCTTTTCTGCCACCCTTTCAACCCCCTAACACTGGATAGGAGAGAGAAAAGGATAGGGGAAGGGGTGGTGTCATGCTTAGACTACTTCCTACTGATTAGGGGTGTCCAGTTACTTGGAGCAAGTTTGATCTTCGAAGTTAGGATATCTAATTTCTTCTTGTGGTTTCTTCTTTGACCACAACTACTTAACAAACTGCAACCAACAGCAGCTATCAACTAACAACTCAACAACAACAACCTGGCCTCTCAGGGCCCTAGCATTTATATGCCCTCTGAAGAGACCCAGAATTCCAAACATCACATGCTTGCAGAAACTATCTGCAGCTGGCAAACACCCCCCTCCCCCAGCACGAGGCAAATCACAGTCAGCTTCTGTGGACAATCTGAAGCAGTTCCACAGCCCACACCTGAAATTAAAACTAGAACACATTCTTATAGTATGCCTGTGCTTTTAAAGAAACCAAAATTCTCACTACAAGTCATTCCATGTAGTACTCTTAATTAATTTAATAGCTTTGACTAATTTATTGAATGAAAAAACAATTTAAAGGATATATATATCCGAGACAGAGTCTCAATATGTAGTCCAAGGTAGTCTCAAACTCATGATCCTCCTGAATTTGCCTCCTCAGTGCTGGGATGACAGGTATGCTCTACCATGGAGTCCTCAGAGATCTTCCATAGGAATGGGTGTTAAATTTTATCAACTGTATGTTTAGCCGATGATAGCCATTTGGTTTCTGTTTCCTTTGATCAGACATATCAATTCTATATATGAATTTATATAAATAGATTCTACACTGTTAAGCAGTTCTGAATGCTTGTAATACATACTACATTACTACTATATTTTTCAGAATCTCCATGTATTGCACAGGCTAACCTTGAATTAAGTCCTCCTGCTTCAGGATTATAAAATAAAATTATAAATAAAAATTTCACAATTAAAGTGAGCAATCCTCGTCTCTCTCATTTCTAATGTTTGTGTTTTCTTTGTAAAGTGATACAGACATTTAAATTGCAACCTATTTAGTCAAAAGCAATAACAGAATTCCCACAGTGCTACTGTAGCAGCCAGATTAAGTCTTGTGCAGTGATTAGGAGTTCTGGAATTTAGAGATTTGGGTATTTTATAACATTTGTACAAATTTGGATGATAAGAAATAACTAACAGCGCATTTGTAGTCACTTGAAGCTCAAATAAATTAAGACCTAGTGAGTCTGAACAATTATGAATCACTTAACAGGTTTACCCTAGTGCCACGCCCCAAACATCCAGTGCCACTTCCTCAACACTGCATCCCAACCCCCTGAGTACTAGTACCCAACCCTCTTGGAGCCACTTTATCTCCTCTGGGAAAAAACATTCTTAACTATTTAGATTTTTGGCTTGGCCACTTAATCACAGCAGGGTCATCTTGGAATGCATCAATGTCAGCTCCTGGACATTTCAATTTTACTGAGCATCAGCTCCCATCTCCTCTGTCTTCCTTAACCTAGTTTAATGAATTACCTATCTCTTTATTTTTCAGCCTGTTATCTTGGGCAATCCACACCATTAATTTTCAGTTTATCTCGTTCATAGGATGAGGAAGAGTAACTTATTACTCTCTGGATTCCTATTTGCTTATCAGCGTCACATTCCCATTGACACAGAATGCTAGTCTAGGAAGGATTATCAGCTAACTCGTCCTTTTGATTTCTGTGAATTCCACCATATTTTATGTTTCCTGTTCTGTTGAGGTACTGTGGTCTAGCTAGGGGCTGCAGGTTTACTGAGGCTGCTTTCTACTCCTTCGTTTGTTTCAGATGTGGGAAGTTTTAGAAAGCCCTTGGCTAAATTTTATAGTGATTGCGGAAGTACTCTAAGACACGAGTCTTGCTGTGGGTGTAATTGATATATCTAGAAAACCATGTACAGTTGACAAAAGCAAATGAGTGCAGATCCCAAGCATCTGAGTTCTACAAAGTTGAAGCTTGTCCACAGGATACACAGGATACATGTTTCTGAAGACTAGCACTAGCAGGCAGGGATCACATCAATCTTGTTCACTACTAAATTTCTAACTAAATTCCAGGCGTCAAACACTGCAGGCAACCAGACATATTGCCAACTGAATAGCAGATGTGTGTAGAGAACTAATTTAGGAATGTATTTGAAATTTTCCACTCATGACTTGAAATTGTGTAAAGCTGTTTTACTTATATAGCACAGCTGATCTCTAACTCATGATCCTCCTGCCTCAGACTCCTTAGTTCTGGATTACAAATGTGCACCACCATACCTGGTTCAGATGCTCTCAAGTTTCAGGTATCCAGTGCCCAGATGTCCAGGCCATGTCCTTTTCATGGGGGTTTGGTGGAAAGATTCATAGGGTCTTAAAAGAAAGACACAAGATGCTTAGTAGGTGCAGTATCCAAGCCACAGAACTACAGACCATGCCTCAGTCTCACCATCTGTAACTGGCACCTCCAGTAGTCTATGATGGAAGCTCCTGACTTAAGAGCTTTTGGTAGGAGGGCTGGAGAGATGGGTTGTGGGAACAAACCTGGCGAGGTGGAAAGAAGCCCCATGTGTCTGTCCCGGGTGCTTCGGCTCTGGGTGGGACAGGAGACACTCGGAAGCGGCCAAGAGTCTTCCCACACAGTCCGATGGGCAGGTGGGAGGCTGTGGGAAGCCTTTTCAGGGCCCTGCCCATGGGTGGGGAAGAAGGCCATTCCCAGAGAACTCTCAGCAGCCGTCTCTGTGGGTTCTCTAGCCCGGGGCACTGCAGTCGCCACAGGGTGCTGCAGACGGGTTAGCCAGAGAGCAGCTGGGGTTCCCACTGGGACTGGGTCTCCGTGGGTTGGGGCGCCGGGCTAGCTGCTTAGGCTTGGGTGAATGGGTACTGTCTGGGAGCACTGGGAAGCCCTCAGCGAGAGATTAGACGAGGCTCCTTAATTGAGGGCCGGATCCCTTGCTTCCCAGATGAAGAGACAGTCCATAATTCTAAGACATTTATTTTCATCGTGTGGAGAGTGGCGTGGATGGAATTGTATTCCTAGGAGAGGGGCAATAGATATAGTAACTGGGAAGGGGCGTGGCTAAGCCTCTAAGTGTCTCATTAACATGGGGATGGCTTGGGGCTGTGTGGCCATGCCTCTACCTGGGCTGGGGTGTTACATGACCATTACCAGAGCCAAAAGCCTCCCAGGAGCATTGGCATAATGTTTCCAGTCCCTTGCGGATTCCATTGGGTCGCCCAGAGTTTATGCTTGTGTTCAACCGGGTGCCAGACTGCCTGTCACAGATCACTGCCCCACAGTGGGTCAGGATTAAAAGCACTGGGTTCAATTCCCTGAACCCACATGGCTGCTCACAACCATGTGCTCTCGTTCTAGATGATCAGGTGCCCTCTTCTGACCTTCATGAGCATTGCATGTACACAGTGCACATAAACACATGCAGGCACACATATACACATAAAATAAAAAATGAATAATGAATAACTATTTTTTTAACAGACCACTTGGTATTCTTTGAGAACTAGGTACTGTTGCTCCCTTCCCTGTTGCTTACTCTCAAGAAGGGCTCTGTGTTAGGGAGTGAGCTGGTACTAGCTATGCATATTTGGAGCACATCCCAGACCTCCCACCACCACCATCAGGAAGAATGTGTGTACCTAGTAATTCATTAGAGTAATGCATAGCTATCTACCTTATCCATTCACTAAGCAGTGCAACACATGCCTCTGTCTTAGCCAGATACTAACCACTGTAACATATCCCTATCTGGTTTAGCAAGTAACTAACCAGTATAATCCATGACTCTTTGGCTTAGCTGCCACTAACCAATATAACACACTCCAATCTGGATTAGCCAGTCATTAACCAGCATGATACACTCCTATCTGGCTCAATTCTCTAGCAACAGGCCACTCTGCAGGCTACCAATGTTGCAGAGGGTTGCTTCAGGTCAGATATTGATCCTTGGATCAATCTCAGTGGCCAGGGGCATCAGAATTCTGGCACAAAGGGAGTCACAAGCAAGGCAGTATTCTGAGGCATCTCCCATGGATGAGTGCTACATACTATTAAAGGCCCCAACCAGGGGCCATCCTGTGCTCACATCAATAACCCAAACAGCCATGCTGACTTCATTACATACCCACATCTTTACAAAATGTCTCCACATGGATGCCCAGCCGTGTTTCCTGGAATCATCCTGATGCATTCTGACAAAAATCTAGACATGAGTCAGAATTTACTGGGAGGAAAATGCATGTGGCACAAGGCAGAAAGAGTTCATCCACAGACATTTCTGAGTGGGAGCTTTGGGAATCCTGTAGTTTTCAACACGTGGCATTCCAATACAGCAGAAAACATCTCTGAAGTGCATCACTCTTAGAAAAATACTTCTTGCAAAAGTTCTGAACGTTAGATCTGTTCTGCCACAGAATCTCTTTACATCCATGGTTAGGGTAGCTCTTTTCATAACAGCAAGATACCAGATCCGCCTAGACAAACTGATGTATTGGTAAAGAAAACATGTGGTACACACACATTGTTGGGACTCTATTCAGCTATGAAAGAAAAATGAAGTTTGCAGGAATATGGAAGAAACTAAAAAGCAAATTAAATTGTGTAACCCAGGTTCAAGACAACAAATGCAACACATATTTGTGGATGGCAACTGTGGAATGATACCCACACTTGACCTCTGACCTCACAAACATGCTGATACATGCCATGGCACAGAGACCTCTCATTGTTCAGCAAACCTGCAGAATAATTAAAAGTTGCCATGGCTTTTAGAAGCTTTTGTGTGTCTAGGTACTACTGTCACTCCTGCAGGCAGCAACTAGAACCATTTCTTACTTCCTTATACCTGTGGTTACAGAGAGTAGACAGTGTCACAAAAGGACAGACCAGCCAACCAGTGGAAGGGAAGGCATAGGATTGTTTATAGAAGCTGGTATCTTGGCTATGACTCTATAATTTTTTACTTTTAGAAGGTAATAGACTTAGTGATTTTAATGAATGACCAGAAATCATTTAGAAAAGACAGCTTACATTTTAGAGAAGACACTCACAGAGTTTAGTCTGTCTGCTGTTAGTTACCCTGGAAGACTAGACTTAGCCACACATTATAATTAACATTTCATGTTTATTTCCATATACTTTATGATGAAAAATGCTAGCAAATGTCCTATTTAAAAGAGTTTATTTCTGGCACAATGGCACACAACCTGTAATAGCAGAACTCAGACAGTGAGAAAAGGGATCTTGGGCTCTATGTCAGCCTGGATTACGAAGCCAGACTCAGCCTTTAAGCAAACAGACAAAGAGTATATTTGCATTTGACAATTCTTAAATATTCCTTCATGATTGTTCTTTAGTTATAAATAATAGAATTACTTTTTAAAAAACTATTTTTATTTAATGCATATGGGATTTTTGCCTGCATGTATGGCTATATATCACATGTGTGCCTGGTTCCTGAGAAGGCCCTGGAACTGGAATCAGATACAGCATCCATGTGGGTACTAGGAATTGAACCTGGGTCCTCTGAAAAAGCAGCCAGTGCTCTTAACCATGCCTACAGTCCATAGAATTACTTAAAAAATAATTTATGTATATGAGTGCTCTGCTACATGGACACCTGCATGCCAGAAGAGAGTATTTGATCTCTTTATAGATAGTCATAAGCCACCATGTGGTTGCTGGGAATTAACTCCTGTCCTCCGGAAGAGCAGTCAGTGCTCTTAACCACTGAGCTATCTCTCTAGCTCCAGAATTACTTTTGATACCTAGAATTTCTTAACATTTTCAACTGCTTAACAATAACATTTGTAGAATTAAAGACCTTCATGTTTTAGTGACCAATCTCTGGAATTCTGACCTCTTCATCCTTGGCTAAGTTCTGCCTGTGTCTTCTTTGTCTTTCTTGCAGTGATGGGATTTTACTGTAGGTATACATTCTACCATGGAACTTGTCTCCAGCCTTTTCAAAATATGTTTTGTTTTGGTTTTTAAGATAGAATCTCAGCTGGGCGTGGTGGCACATGCCTTTAATCCCAGCACTCTGGAGCCAGAAGCAGGCAGATCTCTCTGAGTCAGAGGTCAGCCTGGCCTGGTCTACAGAGGAGGTTCCAAGACAATCAGAGCTACACAGTGAGATCTTCTCTTGAAAAACAAAGCACAAAACCAAACCAAACCAAAAACTAGAATCTCACTCTATGGCCTTGATTGACCTGGAATTCATTGTGTAGTTTAGGCTAGTTTAGGCTAGTAACAAATAGCAATCCTCCTGTCTCAAACCCTGAATGCTAGGATTATGTGTATTCTCTGAATATTTTTCTATTCCTGCATATGACTATATTTATTATTGTGAAGGGTGTGTGTGTGTGTGTGTGTGTGTGTGTTGTGTGTATGGAGGCCAGAGAACAACTTGTGGGAGTCAGTCTTTTCTTCCACCCTGTAGATCCTAGATCTGGGGTGATTGAACTCAGGTCACCAGGCTTGGCAGCAAGCACCTTTTACCACCTAAGCCATTTTATCAGCCTATTTTTCTGTTCTTTATACTTCTTACAAACTAAGCCAGAGATAGGGGTGCTGAATCACACTTCTTGCTGTCTCTTTACCTATATTCTACAACATTCTACATATTCTACAGTAGCTGTTATGTGACTCCAGCTGTTGTGCTAGATTAAGTATTTTGTATTATCTATGACTGTTCTGAATATCTCCCATTACCAGGGTTAACCAAGAAGTGATCGAAAAACAAATCAAACCTTTGCCCCCTTTTTTAACCACACAAGACATTATTAAATAGTACCCATGGGAAGTCTACCAGGAGTTAATGTTTGTAGCCATCACTATATCAACAAACTCTTCCCATTGTCCAAAGGCCTACTTCCCACTCCCAGAACATTCCAGTGACTATAGTATTTGTTTGCTCAAACCAGCTTTGGAGCTGAAGTTAATAACTTCGGTTGTACATTTTATTGTATTGTACATCTAGAAAATATCACATTTTTGAAACAGAAGTTTCCTATATTTGATCTGAAGCAAAATAGTGATGATGATGACAATGCCCATAGCTGGAGAGATGGCTCAGCAGTTAAAAGCACTTGTAGAGGACCTGTATTCAGTTCCCAGCTTAGAACCATCTGTAACTCTAGTGCCAGGAGATCCAACGCCCTCTTCTGGCTTTTAGATGCACTGCATGCATGTAGTACACAGGCAAACACAAATACCCACACATATAAGTACTGTTATTTGATTTTTAGGGTCTTGTGCATGCTGGGGAAGCACCCTACCTCTGATCAGTATCCCAAGTCCTCACTCATACCCGAAAAATAAAATCTTTACATCATCATCATCATCAACAACAACAATAATAAATTAAATTGCCAATCTTGTGCTTTACAAAAACAGTGGGTAAAAAAAAAGAAATCATACCTCTAAAAATTTAGAAACAGAAAACTATAGAGAGGAAAGAGTCGACCACAGATCTGCTTAGTCCTTCCTGTTGTGATTCTCATGTGAGGAAAAAAAAAGCTTCTTTAAAAAGTATGGTTTTTTCCCAATGAAACTAGAGCCTTGCAATTTTGTCTTTCTTCATTTGGATTTGCCTATAAACTGAGTGGCTAATAGCTGCAGCCCTTGTTGCTTTTTTTAGATACAGCAATTCTTGACATCTGTTTGTGTTTAAATGATGACACAACATTAGAACACGCGGTGTCATCGTGTCACATTGTTATAGCACAACAAGAAAATTACAGCTCCCCAACAATAACATGGTGTCAGAAGTGTCCGCTTGGCGGTGAGTCAGTGCTCTAGAAGTTACGAGCTATTTTTAGCTCATCCAGTGCTTCTGAAGCTTAGGTTCTTAAGATATACACATGCTGAAAAATCTAGGGGTGCAGTGGGAAGGGGCCTTGCTTGGTCCCCAAGTACCCTTCCCTGGTACACATGGCTCTCCACCTTCCTGTCCAGGCCACATTAAACACGGATTCCACTGGGAAATTGCATGCATTTAGGGCTGGATTCCCAGCTCTTTTGCGCCAGGCCAGCATCCCTGTGGAGGAGTAGAAACTATAATTATCTTCCCGTCTGGGGTAAGCCCTAGGATGACATCTCCCAAGTGACCCCAGTGCACTCGGAGCGCAGTTCCATGGCTGCTTAGGCGCGCGGCGCAGGCGGTCCCTGCGGGTCCCCCGGTCCTCTGAGACCCTTGTCCAGGAAGACCGG
Source organism: Rhynchomys soricoides (assembly GCA_019843965.1). Lineage (NCBI taxonomy): Eukaryota > Metazoa > Chordata > Mammalia > Rodentia > Muridae > Rhynchomys > Rhynchomys soricoides. The sequence continues at coordinate 2,060,553 of JADRCH010000036.1, read as the reverse complement.
TCCCCAATCTCCAACTCCAGGGCGCGCGGTGGCGTTGCCATAACAACCGGCGCGCGCAGCCTCCACGGAGGAAGTGACGAGAGTGGGTTGGCTGTTGTTGGGACACGTGATCAGGGTAGTGTTTTGACAGGGCAAACAGTGAGAGAAAGAGTAGAGAGCGAGCAAGGCAGGCAGGCAGCGGGGCCGGTGGATGCGCGGGGCGCGGCGTCTCGGCGTCTCAGCGGCCGCGGGGTCGCTGCGCGCTGCGCTCGGGGAGGCGTGGCTCGGAGCACGGAGTGTGATGTGAGCGGCCGGGCGGCCGCAGAGTGCAGTGCCGGGAGGAGGAGCGAGGGGTCCCGGAGGGCAGCAAGCGGGCGGGCCATGGGAGTCGTTCCCGGGTGGGCAGAGCCACGCGTGGGTCGGCGCGGCTGAGGACATGCCCAGACTCTGCTGCTGACCGGCTCCGGCTGGAACCCGGCTACTGAAGCCTCGGCGAGGCTAGCCAGAGGGGATCCCCGCAGGTGAGACCCGGGGGGGGCTGAGGGGTCTGCTGCGCCCCGGCCCCTGCGGAGGTGCCTCGGTGCCCGGAGGCTACTGGACCGAGGGCTACCTTAGCTCTTGTGGCCCAACTCTTCCTCTTCCGTGCCTGTACCTCCAGGGCATAAATAGATCCTGCGGGTGCTTCCGAGACGCTGTGTCAGAGGAGGACACCTTGGCCTGGAGAGCGCAGGGGCGGGGAACCAGGGGTGCTAGGCCCGAGGACGCCGGGGGAGGCGGTGCAGACTTGAGCTGCCTTTTTTCCCCCTTTCCTTCAGACCTGCTCAGGGTTCTGTCACCGCAGTCTGCACCAGGAAGAGGCCTAACTTAGTTTTCTTGCAAGATCCGGGGGATTAAGACCCGATTATTTCTTTTTCTTTATATTTTTATGTTTATTTTGATTTCTTAGCGTTTGGAAAACGAAGCAGAAGCCGTTGAGTCAGCCGTGTGCCGGTTGGAAGAACCCACACCTGTGTTTTACAGCACTTTGGGTGGAAATTGGATGCCAAAATGAAGCCAGACCGAGGTAAATGATTTATTTAAGTAGGGCTTGAGTTGTGTTTTGTTTCTCTGTCTCCTTTTAGAGGCGTTAACCTAATTTTCCGCAGGATCAACCATTCCTGTGTCAGATGTGACGAACTGTCTCTGTGAAGATACCAGACGCTGAGGAAAAGATGGACTTACGGAGTAGGTGTTTAGTTAAAGTCAGATGGAAGGACCTGTTCTTAGAGAGTGTTTGGCAGGATGAAGATGTCAAGTGTAGCGTTTATTAGTGGCTGGAAGCTTAGTATCCTTTTAAGTTGCAGTTCTTCATTTGTTTTAGGTAACGTCAACCCAACTTCAGAAAAGTTTGTCAACTTTTGAAACTTGAGTTTGAACTTGATAAAGAGTATTATTTGTAGCCATTACTGTGTTCATTAGCTGGATTTTTTTTTTTTGGTGTGTTTTGTTGTGTGTTTGTTTTATAGATAGGGTTTTGTCAAGTTGTCTAGGCTGGCACAGGTCTTACCATGTAACCCAGGCTGGCCCAGAAGCCCCTAAGGATCCTTTTACCTTCACCTGCAAATGTTGGCATTATGGCATGTACCGCTGTGACCCCTCATTAGTTTTGTGCTCCAAGTGAATTCCAGTTCCAATTGTTTTTAGAGTTCCCCAGCTTCAGTCTCTTATGGACAATTAGGGCTCAGTTTTCCATTCTAAATCTATGTTTTCTACAGGTTTCACTTGTAAACCTGTGTTGGAGACAGGGTTTCTCTTTGTAGCTTTGGCTGCCCTGGAATTCAATCTATAGACAAGGCTGACCTTGAACACATAGATCTGCCTGAGTCTGACTTCAAGTGAAGTAATTAAAGGTGTGGGCTATGAAGTCCAGTTCTAAACCTTTATTTTCAAGATTTAGGGGAAAATGTATATATCTTACCCCTCTCCCAACTCTGGTGTATATTTTGAATGAAAAACAAATAAAGGTTGTCACAAGCCCAGGAGATGGCTCAGTAAAGGTGCCACCAAGCCTGATGATTTGAGTTCAAACCCTAGAACCTACAAGGTAGGAGAGAATCGACTGCTGAAAGTTGACCTCTCACCTCAACCCATGCACATTTGCACATAGTGCACACACAGACCCAGTAAGTGAATATTTTTAAAATGATAAAAAATATCTTGAAAAGAAAAAGGGTATCACTACTATCCCAGGCTAGCCTACAGCTAGGATCCCTCCTGCCTAAATCTCTTAGGTGCAGAGGTTACAAGCATACAACACCACACCAGCCTCATTTGCTTTTCAAAGACTTCAAAAGATCTTGATCAGCCTTCTGATTAAGAATAAGGACAGCAGAGCAGTAGTGGCATGCCTTTAATCCCAGCACTCGGGAGGCAGAGGCGGGTGGATTTCTGAGTTCGAGGCCAGCCTGGTCTACAGAGTGAGTTCCAGGACAACCAGGGCTACACAGAGAAACCCTGTCTCGAAAAACAAACAAACAAAAACAAAACAAACAAACCAACAAACCCTAAAGAAAGAAAAGAAAAAAGAATAAGGACAACTCTGAGGGGTGGTTGCTATGGTTGCTATGGTTGCTATGGTTGCTATGGTAGCTATGGTAGTGGTTAGGAGCGAGGACGTCTTTGGTGTGAGTTTGAGTCCAAGGGATTATATAGTAAGTATCTTCCTGTTTGGGAGGAAGGACTAGACAACAGCATTCATCCAAATAAGGTTTCAGGATTGGAAATAGTTAATTATCTACTGAGGTGGATTTACAAAAACCTATTAAAAAATCACACACACACACATATATATATGTATATATATATTTCAAAAGGATTAGAAATACAAATTAGTCAAAATTTATCTTTTGGTCATAATGACTGTTAAAATATTCAAGAAAGGGGTGGGAGACTGCAATATTTAATTTCATGCTTCAAATTAGTTTCGAATGCTTTACTGTTAAGTAAAATAGGTTTGTGGTGAATGCCTGTAGAAGTGTCATCAAGTGCATCGCTACTGAGAGGACTGCCTGTAGACCATGCTAAGTTTAGATTTTTAGATTACATCAGTGACTGGAAAAACTAGCTCTGAGGTCAGAAGCTGCATCTCAGAATAAACAAGCAAATGAAATCAAAGTCACTGTTTGTCTTGGATTATTGTTAAAAAGTCTCTTTAAAGCCACAGCAGTGGAAAAACTAGCATTTACAGCAGAAACTTTAGAAAAGTTGTTTTATCTCAGGTAGAACTGTAACCAAGCAATAAAAGGTTTAGTTGTATGCTGATAGGTTTAGTTGTATGCTGATAGGTTTA
>JADRCH010000036.1:2034111-2049026 GCA_019843965.1 Rhynchomys soricoides | reverse complement strand
TGGGCACTAGGAACATGGTAGAAAACACAGAATGATGAACTATTGGGCAGAACTGCGTTTTAATAATTGATAGCCTTACCTAGGGTTCCACAGGATGAGGACCAGGCTCCCAGAATAAGTCCTCTGGGCTTATTCTCTAAGCCCAGAATTCAGATTTGTTTCATGGTGTTGTGAATAACAGCAGTGTCCTTAAAATAATCTGTGGGGAGAGAAAGGCACAGAACATTAAGGGGAATTTCTATGTATCATTTTGTGATTTGTTAGCTCTGTAATGTAAAATAAGATACTCTGATGTCAGTTTTTGTTTTTTTTGTTGGTGGTGGTTTGGTTTGGTTTGGTTTTTCTTTTGTCTTCTAAATAGGGATATTTATTCCTAAAAGGTTATTTGTAGAATGAATGAAATTATAAAAAGAACTGTATATGCATCAAAAACTAAGTAGGGAGCTTTTTATTCTTTTCGTTTGCTTTTTTTTTTTTTTTTTTTTTAAAGCAGGGGCTTAGCAAATAGCCCAGGTTGGCCTTGAACTTTGAACTCAAAGTTATCATTATGCTTTTATCTCCAGAGTGTTGGCATTACGGGCTTCACTACCACAGCTGGCACAAGAGCTATTCACTGTCTAAGCATTTATACTTCTATGCCACCTGTGGTTACCCCATACATACTAACAATGAAGTCAAGGCAGTAGGTATCTAGTGTGGAAAAGGCCAGAAACGAGGAGCCAGCTCGGCAAGCAGCCTGATACAGCAGTACCCTGAGGATGGGAGCCCATGCAAAGGGTGCCCAGTTGGTGGAGTCTCAAGGAGGTTCCCTCAAGGTCAAAACCAAGGAGGAAAACACACACACACACACACACACACACACCAAACTCTGCCTTCCCTGGTTGTGGAATTCAGGATTGCTGTGGAATGAATTTAGATTTTTGTGGCATTGGTTTAATGTTAACACATATCAAGTTCATCTGTAAAATCCCAAATGATTAGGAATCCCTTCAGTGTTTTGAGGTCTGCTAAGAAAAGTTATGGTTACACAGATAAAGTGTTTTAGCAGAATCTACCACTCTGTCTTGTAGTTGTTTATCTTGTAGCAGCTTGCAGTCATCTGAAAAGAGCTGATAGCTGACTGAGTGTCTGAGCTGTGTCTCTGTCAAAGTGCACTGGCAAGATTGATTGCAGCCGGGGAAGTGGATTTAAAGGCATGGATGATCTTTAAGAAGACACAGCAGCTCTGTTGAGCCTTATAAGACATGGATGATTTGTATAGATAGACTTTGTTTTTACAACAGTTATAGATTGAGATGACTCAGAACATCGTGAGGAGAGAGTTGCAGTGTAGAGGTGCGGTGGTTTGAATGAAAATGGTCCCCTCAGGGAGTGGCGCTGTTTGGAAGGATTAGGAGGTCTGGCCTTGGAGGAAGAGTGTCACTGGGGTTAGGCTTTGAGCTTTCCAACTCTCAAGCCAGGCCTAGTGACTCTCTCTCTCTTCCTGCTACCTATGGATCCGAATATAGAACTCTCAGCTACCTCTCCAGCATCTTGTCTTCCTGAGTGCTGCCATGCTTCCTGCTATGACAATAATGGACTAAACACTCTGAACTATATGCCAGCCCCGATTTTAAGAGTTGCTGTGCTCAGAGTGTCTCTTCACAGCAACAGAATGCTGATTAAAACAAGGTAGAAGGCACACTCTTGGACTCAGGGCTAATTTAAGAATGGAAGGGATTGGATTTTTCAATATCAGACTAAGGACTTTGGACTTAATCTGATTGACAGTGGGCAATAGTAAGTACTTTGGGATGACTACAGAGAGCTTTCTAAAAGAAGAGTTGGATTTTCTTTCTTTAGGGGTAAACAAGCCAAGCCTTGAAATCATGTTTTAGATCTCAGGATTACATTATGACCTGTGCTTATGGAAATTACTCAGCATTCTACCCTTTGCTCTTGGCTAAATTCTTTGTTCCTTCTTTTGTTCTACCTGTTGCCTTCATGCTTTGTCTATGAACAGCAAGGGTTAGTATTCTCTATTCTGAAGGTTCTTGGAACTGTTTGTGTGGTGCACAGTTCTAATAATCCTGTTGTCTGCTATTTTATGCTGCTCTTGTCAGAGCAGTGCACTATTATTTTGAAGTAGCTACAGGTTCTGACATGTAAGGGAGAAATATATCTGGGAAGGAGGGAAGGTTAGAGGTTCATTTCCTGTTCTAGACAGTTGCTTGAAGAAGCTTTATAAATGCTGTGGAATTAGACGCCTTATCCTGTAGCTTCCTGTGAGGCCTGAGTGTGGAGGTCCCAGCACCCCTGGATAAGTGTTCCTGGCTGTGTGGAGGAGAGGACCAACATGCATCTCTTTCCTTACCCAACCATAGAAATGGTCTCACAACAAAGTTTTAAGGAAGGAAAGCCAGTGGACAGCAGGTGAGTCTTGTTTAGGGTGGGAGAAGCATGAAGGAGGAACTCTGAGGTTTTGGTTCTTGGTTCTCTGACTAGTCTGTGTAAATAGTCACCACCTTCTTCAGCCATAGTCAGCCTCATCTGCTGGTTGGATGAGATGACTTCAGGGTTCAATGTCCCTTTACTAGAATGTCCTTTCTCTAATGTTGTTTCCCTGGACATGTCTTCTGAGACATGGGACGGATCTAGCCAGACTTTTGAGAAAGTGCGTTCTCATCTTAGTAATGGCTAATGACTATGCAGAGTGAATGCTGGTCCTGGAGGTGTGCTGTGCTTGTCAGCTAACCATGAAAGGTGTGCCTTTCTGCCAACTCGGGATGTGGGGTTGAGGTGTCTACCAGGCATTCTGAATGGCTCAGGTCAAAGGGAGAGCCTCATACATAATGGCACAGAGTAAATTCTATTAGCATCTCAGGCTCTGAAAGTGCGTTTGTTACTCTGAAATTACTTTCAGAGCCATTTTGTTGCTAAAAAGCAGAGTGGAAAAGGCTTGCTGAGAATGTGAGGCTCTTTAACTTCTGCAGTTAAGAAAACTAGACTTGGGCCAGCAGTGGGGATGCCTGTCTTTAATCCCAGCACATATGAGGCCGAAGCCATCAGATCTCTGTAGTTTAAGGTCAGCCTGGTCTGCACAGTGGGTTCCAAAACAGGCAGGAAGGCAAGCAGGCAGACGGGCAGGCAGGTGACAGACAAGAAGGCACGGAGAAAAGAAGTAACCTGTCCGCCTATAGAAGGTGGTCTCAGATTTCCTCCTGCCCAGCATTTGTTGTAGGACCTGTGCACAGGGCTGTTGTAGCCTTCAGTTGAAGTGAGCTGTGGGAAGTGTTCAGTCTACAACTTGATTCTAATCATTTGCAGTGCTGTTGTCTGTTGCTGTGAATTCTCGCATGTCTTTAATACATAGGTTGAACACAGATTCCAAATGTTCTGAAGGGAACCTACAAAGGCCAAGATCAGAGAGAAAGTAGTTAAGACCTCTGAGAAAGAACAAAGGACAAGAGGGAGTGAGCTGTGAAGGAAGGAGCAGAGTGTCCAGGGCAAAGTCCCTGAATTTAGAAAGAGTCCGAAGTCTTAGTACCGAAGGAAGACCGGGTACTGTCTCCTCGCTTAAGTTTTTATTCCAAGGGAAGAGGGTGCATCAAACCCCTTGGCTGTGTTCCTCCTGCCACAGAATTGGCTTTAAATAATGTTTATAAACAACACTCCCATGCCTATTGCTTACCTAAGCAACAACAGCACCTTGAGATGAGTAGTTTTGCTTTCATTAGACAGGAACAGGCAAGATTCAGTAAGGTCTTTTTGGTTTGGTTTGGTTTGGTTTGGTTTGGTTTGGGTGTGTTTTGAAAGGATCTCACAGAGCCCAGCTTGGCCCTGAACTCCCTACATAGCTGAGAATAAACTTGAACTCCTGATTCTCCTAAATCCTAGGATTACAGGCATGGCTTGCTATGCTTGGATGTTCATATGGTACTTTAAAAAATAAAACTTGAAAATATTAGCACACTTTTATAAAGTATATTCAAATAATTTCAACACTGGATAGTTGACATTGCTGCCTGAGACAACTCTGTTTTAACTGCCAGAGTCTCTTGTCAGTCTTCCTACATGCAATGGTGGCTAGTATTTTCTTCTTCCTTATTTATTAAAAAAAAAAAAAAAAAAAAAAAAATGGAGCTGGATGTCATAGTGGCTAATAGCATTTGCTGTTCTTGCAGAAGACCTGATTTTGGTTCCCAGAACCTATGTCAGGGGGCTCATAGTCACCTATAATTTCAACTTGTGGGGACCTGGTACCTTCGTCTGGCCTCAGAAGGCATCCACACTACACACACATAAATAAAAGAAAAATGAAATTTCTTTTTAAAAAGTGACAGTTTGGGGCTGGAAAGATGGCTTATAGGTTAAGAGCACTGACTGCTCTTCCAAAGGTCCTGAGTTCTATTCCCAGCAACCACATGGTGGCTCACAACCATCTATAATGGGATCTGATGCCCTCTTCTGGTGTGGCTGAAGACAGCTACAGTGTACTCATATAAATAAAATAAATCTTTAAACAAAACAAAACACTGCTTTGATTTCTTTATTGCTTTTCAGAACATTAATTCCAGTGCCTGCTCTGTGTGTACTTTTTAGTTAGTTAACTAAATAATCTAGTGCAGTATAGGCCAATGCTGGGGACAGAGCTCAGGGCCTTGTTCATGTCTCAATAGTCCTCCACTGTTACACTGTGTCCCCATCCCTTTGTGTAACCCAGGCTGACCTTAGATTGCTTGCCCAGTCTTCTACCTCAGAGCTTCTAGTGCTGGGATTACAAGTATGTGCCACCTCACTGGGCTGGCTAGCTCTGCAGAGCTGCTTTCCTTCGCAGATGTCTGCTAAAATTCTTTTGAACTTAATTAATGTATAGAATCTGTCACTGATGCCAGTCCCTGTTAATAGAGAGGGCAAGGATACACCTTGGTGACAGGCATAGGGCTTGGTGTTGTCACTCACCAACTACTTTAGTTTCTTTACTCAGCTTCTTAATCTCTGAAATACTGTCTCACAAAATTGCAGTTGTTTAAAGAACGGGTGGGTTGGAGAGATGGCTCAGAGGTTAGGAACGCTAGCTGCTCTTCCAGAGTCCCTGAGTTCAATTCCCAGCAACCACGTGGTGGCTCACAACCATCTGTAATGGGACCCGATGCCCTCTTCTGGTGTGGCTGAAGACAGTGCCAGTGTACTCACATGCATGAAATAAATAAATCTTAGAAAAGAAGAACAGGTAACTATGAACTCTTATCTCCATGGGACTATTTTCAGGAAAACGTTGATTTATCAGAATAAAAAGTCTTTATTGGCTCTAGATTTTTACAGTTGACTTGAAAGTAGCATGCTTTGCAATAACAGGGCATTAGCAAATTCCAGAATACAACTTTGAGGAAGCAAAGGGAATCCATATGCATCTCAACACATGTTTTATGTACTAATGCTGAGATTAACCATGTGTAGGATATTAAAATGAATTCTTATACCTGATCTTAATGCTTATTAATATGTGACTAATGTATTGCACATATTATTAGACAACAGTAGCTTAGATTAAAATAACTCATTCTAGCTCATTTTAAACAATGTAGCATGAATGGTGCCAAAAGAACCAACTGGAACATTTTCTTCTCTCTAAGAGCTTTGGTTTTGTAAACAAGGCTCTGGAGATACTCTGCAAGGCTCTGATATGGCAGCCTATCTAGGTCATTGTAACCCAGACTTTGGCACAGATGAGGATGCCAATTAGGTCTCTTTGGGTCTTATTATGATTTATATAAAAAGTGGTTTGGCTTTTAATAACAAAGTACTTTGGTGACTCTTTGGCCACTCAGACCATCTCAGCAAACACAAACATCTTGCTCAGCATCTACATGGGGGAGGAACTGAATGGGACTTAAACCCTGATTTATCTCTAGGCTGTCCCAACAGCATAAAAATTCTCTTTTTAATTTTCAAAAAGGCTTAGCTATTTCTATAACTGTTAACTGTTAAATTTTAACTATCTTGTCTTTCTTGCAGCTTAATTATTAGGATCTTAAATGTGACAGTGTTTAAGGAATATAAAAATTAAGAATAGAAACAATTTGTAGTCAAGATCAGCTCCATCCCTTTGCTATTTATCTGTGTTATTTGCCGTGTGTGTGTGTGTGTGTGTGTGTGTCTGTGTGTGTCTGTCCGTCTGTCTGTGTATGTGTGCACATGAAACACACACATGTGGGAAGGTGTTGGAAGAAGTCCTCTGGGTTCTTTTATTATAGCATGGATCTCATGTATCCAAAGGTAAAGAAACTTAAAATACTTTCGTTCTGGGACTCCAGCCAAGGGCATCACAATCACTGACTCTACTACGGAGCTGTGTCTCCTTGCCCAAGAAGAGACTTCCATTCTTGAATTGCTTGAAAGCCAAGTACTAGGCTAGATGGTTTGTGGCATTAGAGAAATCAGCATTCCTACTTTGTTAATAAGTGAGCACAGGTAGGTTTGCTAGGACAACATTTGAGTGGAAACATTCCAAATCCTGAGAGCAAGCACCTGCCCTAAGTGATCTTTCCAGGAGTAAGGTTGGGGTTTGTATGAAGGTGCCTGCACTTCCATACCGTGCTTCTGTCTCTGTGGTGGTAACCCTGGTTAGTGGATAGAGAACAACAGTGTGGGCTGTCTATGTCTAAATAGTATTCTTGTGTAAGGCTATATTTTCCTTATGGATGGAGATGTATGTATGTATGAGATATATGAGACACAAGCCTGTTATCCTAGCTGTTTACCATGCTGAGACAGAAGGAGCCCAAGTTCAAGGTCTGCCTGTGTACCACATGTACACAGCATTCAGGGTCAGGGTAGGAAACATTTTGAGACCCTGTCTAAAAATAAACAAGTAAAAAGAGGGCCAAGCAGGTATGGGGGCTGAGCAACTGTAATTCCAGCACATGTGAGACTGAGGCCAGAGGGTCACTGAAAGCTCAAGGTACCAAGCACCTTGGCTACAAATGAGTCTGAGCCTAGCCAGTGTTACATAACAGAAGTGTGTGTGTGTGTGTGTGTGTGTGTGTATGTGTGTGTGTGTGTGTGTGTGTGTGAGAGAGAGAGAGAGAGAGAGAGAGAGAGAGAGAGAGAAAGAGAGAGAGAAAGAGTGAGTCAGTCTAACTTTCTGTCTGTCTCCCCCTTACACACAGCTTCTGGTCAGGACAGCTGTATTTAAACTCCTACATTAGGTTCAGGAAGAACTACATTTGAACCCTAGCTCTATCCACTTGATTCTGGTTACTTGGGCAGGTAACCAGCCAGTTTTCTCAGGTGTTGGGTAACAACTGCCTTGGGGTGAAGGAGGTGGGTATGTAAGCAATCCAGTAGTAGCCCCTATGTAGTGGTTCCCTAATATGTATGTGTACATGATAGTTACCTACTGAACATACCCACATTGCTTATCCGGCACCTTTGAAAGGCCCTTTTTGTTAGGAAGTATTAAAGCTTACATCTAAAGTATCTTAGGAGTTATTTCTGCTAGCAGGAAGTGTAAATTATCTAAAAGAGTTGGCTTTTGAAGTCTTGCATTTTCTATCTGGAATAAATACATTGTTTTTAAAACCATTATAAAAGATGCACTTTCCTGTCAGTCTTCTTGCACCAGGATAACAGAAGTAACTCCTGATCTGGACCATGTACTGTGCATACTAATGGGGGAGGGGACAGAGACCTAAGGACAGCAGCCAGCCCTTGTGTGTGTCTAGACTCTTGGCTTATAGTTGATGCTGTGCCATTGTCTCATACCTATCACAGCCTTGTTTACTAAAATTTACTAAAAGACTCCTTTAGAAAAAGGTAAGGTACTGTTCAAAATGTCCTGGAAACCGGTGGCAGCACAGGGGAAGGAAGCATTTTGCTAAATAAACTTATTGGTTGTTTTCATTTTTTCAGGGTGGTACACTTCTTGGAAATGGTTATTAATTTATAGCTATTCTGACTAAGTAAATTTAATGTATTTTCTATGAGTTCTCCCCTTTTCTTGTTTAGGATATATGCATGCATGTATGTATTTTTGTGGGTTTCTGAGACAGGGTTTCTCTCTGACTGTTAGAACTCTCTCTGTAAACCAGGCTGGCCTCAAACTCGGAGATTCTTCTTCTCTGCCTCCCAAAGGCTTTACTGTCTAGTTTTTTTGTTTTGTTTTGTTTTGTTGCAATTTTATTTGTTTGTGTTATTTTAAACAGAGTCTCATAATGTAGCCTAGGCTGGCCTCTAAATCTGATTCCTCCGTCCCTAGCCTCCTAGGTGTCCATTGTACCTGGCTTAGGAATTCTTTCTTTATGCTGCTGATCCATCCTATATTATCAGTAAGCACCCAGTAGTACTAGCCAGTAATTACATTGCTCAGCAGCTGTAACTGAAGAAACTGTTCCCAGTCCACCTAGGAGTTATAGTTGTTTTTATTTCCAAGGCAGAGGCTCACTGCATAACCCAAGGTGACCTGGATATTGTAATCCTCCTGCCTCAGCCTCTGGAATGCTAGCATTACAATTGTGTTCTACCATGCTCAGCTGGGTTTTATGTGGTTCTTTTGTTTTTCTGAAAGATAGGAAAGAGTTAATTTTGAAATAGAAATTTATTGATCCAGATTTTTAATGCCTTTCCCTTAGATGAGCCGGTTTTCTCATTTGAGCAGCTCAAACGATACCTTTATTCATTTGTGTTCTATTCATCTCCAGTAGTTTTGGGATAAAATTAAATTCCGTGGGATTTAATTGGGCATGTTGCTGGGTGAGCAGTTGTAACACAGATGTGAAGCCACCATGTGCAGGGCATACAGTGTGGCAGAGGAGACCCCTCAAAGCAGTTGGTTGTCAGCAGCTGTTTACAATCTAGCCCAGCACTCAGAAGAACCCTGGGACCGGTCTTGCATTAGGGGCAGTTTAAAAATAAGGAAGCTTCAGTGGCTCAGCTTCTACCTCTTATGTGTTAGTGAATGGAAGATTCATGTTTTGGTCTGACTTTAAAACTCTGCCTTCTCTTCAGTAGCATTCCTGAGTTCCCTGTGACATAGACTCATTCTGTATTCCCAAGCACACCTCTGTCTTGTCCCTTAGGAGAGCTGGGAGCTCTCCCACTGCCTAATAGAGGAGCCAGTGATTGGATTGCGTTTAACTCTTTGGTTGTGTTTTCTTATATGTTATAAACCTCTGGGATCTGGATGCTTCCTTGGGGTAGTAATCTTGTGGATTCTGGGGCTGTTATGAAACTGCTGTGCTGTTTGTAGCCTCTCATGTAAAAATAGCCCTGTGGTGCTCCTGCAGCGCTTAGAAGCCAGGATTTCCATCATGTGGAGCTCCCCCAACCCAGGACACTTGATAAACAAAGCTCTGAGTAAGAAGCAGATTGCATCGGCTGCTCTGCAGGCCTCTCAGCTGCCACCAAGAGCTCACATAAAAAGGTTCCATTGCTTTAACATGCAGAGCCCCATGTTCTGGTCGATGAGATGTTCAGAAGGTTTGTGAGCCTTCCTGTTTGTCCCTTATACCTGATTTGAGTCTCCCAAGCAGCCTATAGGGGTTTGAGGTATGGCGTGACAGTGATTGCTTGGCAAACATAAGACCCTAGGATCAATTACCAATGCCACTATTTTTAAAAAAGAAAGCGCTAAACAGCTTTACAGGCTGGGGAGGTGGTTGTTGCTGCTGATGTTTACAGAGATGATGTGGACTAGCAAGCATGAAACCTCGATGATTTCAGTACCTTCCCATATCCAGGTAATTTTAAGGTAAAAGTAAGTGAATTTAGGTTATGTGTCTTGTTCCATGTAACAAGAGACCTTCAGTGGAAATTTGTACCTCTACCCTATACTGTCAGGGTTCACTAGGCAGCTTGTGGCTTTTCCCTTTTGAATCTTACTCTTTGACCACTTAACCTGTTCTTGCCTCTTAAAGGCCCTGGGACTCATGGAGTCAGCAAGACAGGCCCTGCCTGCCAGTCAGTACCTCTCTAGAGGTGCCTTCCTTGTAGTGTGTGCTGGAGTTCATAGCATGTAGGTCCGTGCTATGTTCACATATGTATGTATTTGCACGTTGTTTAAGGGCTTCACTTGGGTGAGAACATGATTTACTTGAAATGGGAGGTAATGAATGTTTCCCTTTATTTCTGCTTTGTCCTGGGATTATTGTGCAACTCTAACAAAGATCAATTTTATCTTACACACTTCTGGTCTTTTAAGAGTGATTAGAAGTACACGTGTTGGGGCCCCGTGTTGGAAGTCTTGGTCATTGTCAGTTCACTGTTCTTTCCTTTCAAGTTGCCTAAACACAGCTGAGTTCTTAAGAGGAGCAAAGAAAACATGACAGTGCTGCCAAGTAGACAGGAAGCCGAGCGAGACCCAGGAGTGAGGCTAGCACAGCCCCACGTCCAATCAGCTGAGTGCACTGTTGCTATGTGCGCCCTACTCTCTGCCTTTGTGAGAAGCCTGCTCGGGGAAGCGCAGCACCCAGCGCTTGCTCCGCTGGCTGGCTCGCTCCACTCCCGTGCCTTCCCTCGGAGGCTGACAGTGTAGCAGCTGACAGCCAGAGGCTTCCAGTATGGTTTTCAGTGGGAACAAAGGGCTTCGCAGACAAGGTGTGTAACGAGGTGTTTCCAGCGGCTTTGTTGTTGTCCCGTTTGGGGTGGTTGTTGACTGTACTGCTGGTTTACTTGGATTTGTAATAAACAGGTCGAGGGATATGATTGGACTTTGAGAGTCATGGGGCATAGGGAATTGTCCTTTGCTTCAGATAGCCTGAAGGATTACTAAAATGCTAATCTGAACAATGAGTGGGAAGAAAAGAAACCAGATACAGTGTGCTCACTTTAATGAGGAAAATGCAACAGAAATAAGAACACTAAGGAGGGAGTGTGGCTGGCCAGAAGTGTTGCTGTGGCACAGAAGAGATTTTAAAACAAAAACTGCCAGGAAATGTTTTGAAAATTTATTATATATGTTTAATTGAATTAATGATTTCTAAGACCAAAACTGTCAGAGATTAGCTTTAATGGATTTGACAGGAAGGGATGCATACTGCCCAGCTATAATGTACTTATGAAGATGTGCCCCCAAATTATGCAGTCTCTTAATTATTGGGTCTCTTGACTAGTTTTGTGCAGTTCAACTAGAAGACAGTAATGTAATTCCCCAGGAAACCTGTTAAATGTCTACCTAGAAAAGAGAGCAAGAGATTTTGAAGCCAACCCACCACGATTACGATAGTATTCTAAGACTAAAGTTGGTCTTGTAAGTATAATAATTCACACCTGATGAGCTAGTTGCAAAATTAAAAAAATATTAATTAAACCACACTACTTTAGTAATTGAACAGGGTATAAGGTACAGTTTGAGATCTGAAAATGCTCGCCTAACAACAAGGGTTTTCTTTTCTTGGTGGTGGCGGTGGCGGTGGCGGTGGCGGCGGCGGTGGCAGTGGCGGCGGCGGCTTCTCTGTAGCCCTCACTGGCCTTGAACTTTCTCTGTAGACCAGATTGACCTCGAACACACAGAGATCCATCTGCCTCTGCCTTCCAAGTGCTGGGATTAAAGGCATGCACCACCACCATTTTTTTTAAATACCGTGAAATTAGAATTTATATAATTGACATAGATGATGATTTTTTTTAAGCTAATTAAAGCAGGGACTTTAATTAGCATTTTTCCCATTCTATGAGCAGTCAGTGCTGAGCTGTAAGTAATACGAGTCTGGTTGTGGTTTGGCTTTTGTTTGTGGTACCAGGGATCAGACCCAGGCCTTGTGCATACTACGTAAGTACATACTACACCGTGCCTCTGAGCTACCTTGTGAGCAATCACATTTTCTTTTATGTAGCTGTGTAAGTCATTCCTGTTTAATTTACTTCGAGACATGTCTGAACTTTCTAATCTTTACAAACATTATTCTTTGGAATTGGATTTTTAAAATTATTTTTCAAAAAGTCCTTGTAATTAGAAAGTTATACCAACCAGTGTCAGGCATTTTTGATAAGTGAGGAAAAACTGTTTCTTTCCTTTGCAAACAATTCAAAATATGTTCATGCTTTTTTGTGCATTCGGTGCTTATTCTTAACAGTACATATAGTATTTGTGTCAGGGTAAAAACTCACTGGGTATGGTGGCACACTCCTGTAATCCCAGCACTTGAGAAACTTCAGCAAGAGGATCACAAATTAGAGGCCAGCCTGGGCTACAGAGCCAGACCCTGTGTTTAAAAAAAGAAGTGACCACATGGAGACAGTCTGGTGGTTTTCTCTTTTCTGAGCTCATTCTCGTCCACTGTTAACTTCATTTTTTCAATTACACAATCACAAACCCCAAAGCTTTACTTAAAGCATCCTGCTATCCAGTTCTCTTTGGTTTATTTCATAGGAATCAATTGAACTCTGAGCACAGGCTGTTTTCATATGCTACAAAGATGGGAGAACACAGAGCCGCAGAGAAAGCTGAACACACTCATTCGTCACACGGCTTTGCTGTGTTCAACAGGGATATTCTTGGCAGAACCACTGAGTCCTTGCTCGGCATCTGCAGATTCCTTCTGTAGCAGAGCCCTGAGAACTCCTGCTCACAGTCAGAATCTCAGGGCAATGGACTTTAGATACTGGTGGTTAGGGTTGTGGTGCTAGCTGGTTCCTCTCCAGTTTATTATTGGATGGTGGGCATTCCCCTGCTTTCTATGTCAGATCTGTAAATCGTCTATCTGCCTTTGCACTTTGCTTTATTGAGGCAAACCCAGTTCTACTTTTCAAGTAAAGTGACATAGAAATTTGCCTGTCTGCTTTGAAATCTGTAAGCTCTGATATGTTAATAGACCTCACTTACCGTTCCTAAGTTCTCTTCTCTGTTGTTGGAAGGAAGAGGGCATGATGGTAGTGCTGGGGCTTATGCTCAGGGCTGCGGACAAACTGGGTAAGCCCACTGCCACTGAGCTACTTCTCCAGCCAGGCTCCTCAGGATAGCAATGGGTACCAACCTGGTGGGTTTTTCTAGTCTCTGTGAAATCATTTATACTTAGGTATCTCCACAGATCTTTGCATCCTTGTCCTGTACGTGTCCACTTAAAAGCTGCATGATAAACTCAGAAACTGCAGTTACCTGCAGAAACTCCTTGTTTATCTGTAGCCTAAATCCAGGGAAAGATTGTTTTTCATAGTCCGCTAGGTAGGGCAGGTGGATCTTGATGTTTTCTTTATCTTTTTTTTTTTTTTGTCAACTATTTTCTTCTCTCAATCTCCTCCTCCTCCTCCTCCTCCTCCTCCTCCTCCTCCTCCTCTTCTTCTTCTTCTTCTTCTTCTTCTTCTTCTTTCTTCTTCCTCTCTCTCTCTCTCAATATTATTTTTTGCTTTTTTTTTTCTTTTGAGACACTGTCTCACTTATTTCCAGTCTGGATGAACTCCTGAGCTCATGTGACCATCCTGCCTCAGCCTCCCATAATGGAGACCGGCCTCCAGCCTGGCAGCTCCTGGTCTGTTGCTGGGCAGTTTCCCACATCTATTGTGCTGCTACATGGACTTGACACTTAGTAAGAACATAGTGCATCTTATTTTAGCCTTCAGACGTCACTGTGGAAAGTCAAAGACTGGAGATGGGAAAATATACCTGTTAGTGATATGAATTGGGTCTGGTTATATAATCCTCTATGCCAAGACTGTTATGAAAGTGGCAGGAGAGGACTGTTTGTAGGGAAGCTGGAATTATTACCTTCTTGTTCTTATTCGGAGATTCATCAAAGGAAATAATGGTGTGCACTAGAACAATAAAATTATAAATGACAAGAAGTAGTCACGATAGCATATGAAAAAAAATAACCAGTTAAGCCTCGGATTTTGCTAAAGTTTCCTTGTGGTATAAGATGGAGCTGTAGCAGCTGTTACATGTGCCCCATTCTCTGCCTTGTACGGCTAAATGCATGGCATTAAGATTAGCATTTGAAGCTGGGCATGGTGGTATAGGCCTGGAACCTCTGGGAGCTGAAGCAGGAGGATTGTGAATTCAACACCAGCCTGGACCACACATAGTGATACAATAGTGGTAATGATTTGGCCTGTCTTCCTGTAGTGCTTGGAATGAGAGGTGTGCCTGGGCAGGCTGTGGGCTGCAGCCCTTCTTCAGTGGAGTGATTTCAGGCTGTGTTGGGGTCTCAGTGAAAAACTGTGCAGAAGTGTCCAGATTAATGGCCCAGTGTACTCAGTGATGTACCACAGAAGTGCCAAATGTGAACATGTTTTCTCAGTATTAGGTAGATTTCAAGTTTATTTTAAGACTTTACCCCAAGCTTCACATTTATACATATAATAAATTTCTCGATTTTCTGAGCTGTGTCATGCTTTGGAAAGAAATGTGAGGATTGAATCAGAAAAAGGAGACAGAGATGAGGACTGTCAAACAGCAGCAAACAGTGGGCTAGGGGGTGAGAGAAGTCAGGAAAGAAAGGCTGCTGAGAGCAGCCCTGTGTACTGCCCGGTACATGCTGACCTGCCTTGGCCTCCCTGGTAGCCTCTGGGTAGTAACTTGTTTTGTCTTCTCTTGGAGTTCCTCAGCAGGAACTTAGCAGGGGCGACCTTGTCATTGCTACCCATGTTAACAAGCAGGGACAGCTAGCCAGAAAAATGACTATCACAAATAAGATGATTAAGACTGTCTCAGAGTGCAGAAATTTCCAGAACAGAAATTGGGTGGTACTATGAGGCTAAATTTTGAAAATTCAAACTTCCAAGTGAAAATAGTCAGAAATGGCCTTTTAAAAGATCACTTTAAATCACCTTAATTTTTAATGGCTACAGTATTTTCACCGCACTGAGCTATGATCATTTTATTGTGTTATGGGCAAGATTTAGTCTGGGTCCCAACATAACTTTTATTATTTATTTTAATACTAACATCTGTGTGTGTGTGTGTGTGTGTGTGTGAGGGAGGGAGGGAGGGAGGGAGGGAG
>JADRCH010000036.1:2019561-2031788 GCA_019843965.1 Rhynchomys soricoides | reverse complement strand
GTGATGATGGCTTGCTCCTCCCCCTAGGAGGTAGTGATGATGGCTTGCTCCTCCCCCTAGGAGGTAGTGATGATAGCTTGCTCCTCCCCCTAGGAGGTGGTGATGGTGACTTGTTCTGTCTTTGCTTTCTCTAAAAAGAGCTGAATTTTATTGGTTGTTTTTGACACGTAAACATTAAGTTCCTCGTTTCCACTCCAATCTTCGAGCTATTTCTTCGGATTGATTGAGTTCAGAGGGTTTTGAGCCTTGTTCACCACCAACTCTTTATGTAAACATACAGTAGACTGTATGGTGTACATCTGCAGTCCTGTAAAAGATTGCCCAGGCTTAGGAACTTCTAGGAACTAGGAAGAGCTCTCTTGTTTTTCTTTCTTTTTCTTTTTCTTTCTTTCTTTCTTTCTTTCTTTCTTTCTTTTTTTTTTTAAATGGATGTGAATGCCTTTCACCCTTGTGTTAGAAGTGTCAGGTATGATTGCCTAAAACTATTTGCTCATTTTAAAATGAATGTGTGTTTTTCCCATTAAAGGGAACACTATACTGATAGAATAGAAAATAGGTAGCTATTAAAATATGGGGTCAGTGAGAATAAGAATCATTATTTGCAAAGGCAAATGGAAAACTTTTTAAAACACTTAAATCAAAAAGAAGCTAAAAATAAGAAGAAAACAAAGCAAGAACTAACACTGACCATTCAAGAACCTGTTCCTACCAGATACTATACCCAGAGAGCTGGAATACTTAGTGATGATTCCAGCCAGCAAGTGGGCTCAGCAGATAAGGGGCTTGCGTACAACCCTGAAAACCCAAGTGTAATGTCCAGAACATGTAAAGATGGAAGGATAAAATTGACTCCATAAGGTCATCCTCTGACCTTCACATGCATAACATACAATGTACACAAATATATACACACATTCACACACATGCATACATATACTACACACATACACTCAGGAACATTCATATACACATAGACACACTTAGACATATCTACACACACTGACTGCACACAAGCACACATACAAACCTGCACCCACACATACACAGATTATTGGCCTTCTTTTCTCGGAGTTTGAACTAAAGGTGTGTTTTATTCATGTTGTGTTTAGGAAGAAAAAGTACACAGTACAGTGAGGTCTTCCAAAGACAGTCAAAGCTGCAGAAGGGGATTCAGGCTTCAGATGAGATAGGGAGAGCTGCAGAAGGACTGTGTGTATGAGCTGAAATGGAGACCTTCTTCAGGCAGATCTCATTATATAGCCGAAACTAGCCTCAGCTTCCCAAGTGCTGGGATTACCGGTGACCTTGGCAGCACCCAGCCTATAGTATAGTTTTTGATGTTCATAGTATGATGAATTTCCCTTCCAGAGAGAAATTATGGTAAGAAATATAAAGGGAATCTCTTCTTGCAAGAGCAGCTTTTAAACCCAGCTTGATCCCCTGTACATGCTGTGAGGAGCTTAACCTTAGGCTCCCTAGCAGATGTCTTAAGAGGCGCTCATAAATGGTGAGATTGAAGCTTCTGTGGTTTCTAGACGTCAATTCAAGTGGTTTTGGTCATGGCTATAGTTACAGGGAACCACTGGTAAGTTCATGAGGCATCTGAAGAAAAGCAGGATGAGGGTGCTAAAGGATGGGTGTGCTGTTCTGATGCACAGGAGGATGAATCAGCTTCTGACCACCCAGGCCTCCATGGTGCAGCCCATGAGACCTTCGAAAGGGAGCGCTGGAAACAGGAGCACCTCAGCAACTGAGGTGACCTAGACAGATGGAGTGAGGGAGGATGGGGTCCATGCATGGTGGTACATGCCTTTGATCCCAGCTCTCCAGAGGCAGAAGCAGGCATATCTCAGTCATCTGAAGCCAACATGGTATACATAGAGTTCTAGAACAGCCAGGGATACACAGATCCTGTCTCAAAACAAAACACTGAATACATAGAAGAATAGGCTGGGGTTTGGATTTTTCACCCCATGCCTCATTACTGCACTTCAGGCATCCAGTGCTCCAACTCTCCTGGAAATGGTCATAGGGCAGATATTAGAAATTACTGGAAATAGAGCAATCAGACTTTACCACATGGATGGCAAACTCGGGACAAAGATGGAAATGAAGGGTAGATCAGTCTTAGGTTTCAAGTCACAAAATGCAAAGCAGCTGTGGTTGGGACCAGGCCTCCACTCCAGCTAGCACTGATTATTTTTAGTTTGTTGTGGTAGGGTAGATGTAGGGTCAGCCTGTGCCTGTGGCCAGAATGGTATTACAAACAACAGATGGGATGGTGGTGTTGATGGTTGCGAAGGACCAAGGCTGGAAGAAGCCTGTCCAGTTTCACACACCTTTATTGTCAAAGGAGTAGGCTGAGGGTCAGAGGGGTTGACATTCCCTGAGGACCCAGGACTCTGCAACTGTGGAGCTTGGCTGGTGGCTCTGAAGCAGCATTTCCCACAGTGCTTTCAAGGTACTGAGCACTTTCATTTGGCTTCTGATTTTTGGTTGTTTTGTATTTTTGAGAGATGTATAAATTTCAAGATACAATATAACTCCAAATACTGACCTAAAGCTGTGTTAGTTAGGGAGGAGGCCAGGCGAGGTGCCACACCCCGTAATCCTGGCACTTTGAAGACAGAGGCAGAAGTATCCAGGGTACAAGGTCATTATCAGCTACATAGCAAGTTTAGAACCAACCTGGGTAATACGAGACCCTGTATCATAAAAGTTGTTAATTTATGGGGAAAGAGCTAAGTGTGGAAGTAGAATGTGGACATTAAGCAGACTGGCACACTTCAAAATATATTTTGAACTAATGAACAGTAAATAATAACTGCAATCATAATGGCTGTGGGCATTTGACTATAATTCCATTTATGTGTGATTTCGCTAGTCTCAAACCAGTTTAATCTGGTTCTAGAAAATAGTTTATGCTTGACTGCCAGAAGTTGATTATAACGACCACAGTTATCTAATAAAGCCTTAATTAAAAGTGTTGCTTTGGTTTTTAATCCCAGAGCTTGATTGTTGTATTTAGCCGAGGATCCCACTTCTGGCCGTCACCACTCTAGAGGGACAATCGGGCAGCCGGCATGGTGTTTGAAGAGAAAAACTGGAGAGAGAAAGTATGGCTTCTGTTCTCACCAACCTGATAATAAAGTGATACCTTAAGAGAGAACTGACAGCCGGGCAGCGGTGGCACGCCTTTAATCCCAGCACTCGGAGGCAGAGGCAGGCGGATTTCTGAGTTCGAGGCCAGCCTGGTCTACAGAGGGAGTTCCAGGACAGCCAGGGCTACACAGAGAAACCCTGTCTCGAAAAACCAAAAAAAAAAAAAAAAGAGAGAGAGAGAGAGAGAAACTGACAATTAAGCTAAAACGTTCCACTGTAAATGATTGATCTGTGAAACAGTGTGTAAACAGGAATGTGTGAACCCCTTGAGAAAGTGGATGGTTGTAGATGCATGCCCTGCCTCAAGTAGTTGAATCGCTTGAGGAAGGCTGCGCTTCTTTCCAAAAGCTGCTGGATTGTCTCATTTTCTTTTAGAAAGCTTGTTCCTTTTTAAATTTTATTTTATGCATTGGAGTGATTTGCCTGCATTCATATCTGTGTGCCACACATGTGCCTGTTGCCTACCTAAGCCAGGAAAGGGCATTGTATCCCAGGAACTTCAAACAGTGGTTAAGTCACCATGTGGGTGCTGTGGTTGAACCTGGGTCCTCTGAAAGAGCACCCAGTGCTTTTAGCCACAGAACCATCTCTCCAGCCCCAGAAAACCCATCTGGGTTTCTTGGCAGTTTTCTATCTTGTGGAACACAGGACTTTTGACTTTCTGGTGGGGACCCTGCAGTAGCCCTCCACTGAGTTCCTGGGCACTCTCAACCTCAAGCCTTTCTGTGTTTTCACTGAGGGCTGGCCTAATGTCTCCAGCAAAGACAGGCCCTCTCATCATCTGTTCTAAAATGTCTTCTCATTTATAATTATGATGAAAGTGAAAGTTAAACCACTACACTTTTAATCTTTTTGTAGACCTGTGCTTTTGCTTAGGAAGTGAAATAATAACATCTTTATTGTAGATTCTTAATCCAGAAACTTGGCATGCTTATTTTAACCTTTTACATCATTCTTAATGCTACTTTCCCCCTTCATTTTGATGACAATCTAGCATAGCCTCAGCTTGCCCAAACTCACTATGAAGCTGAGAGTGGCTTTGAATTCTTGGTCTTTCTGTCTGTATCCCAAGTTCTGGGATTATAGGTATGAGCTACCATGCTTGCTGTACCTTTAGGCATTATTTTAAAACATAAGAAATATGAAACTATATTTCTTTTTAACTGAGTGGACTTCATCATATGTTTTGCTAAATAAGATTTAAAAGATTTTAAGATTTATAAGATTTAAATAATTGTAAAATATCATTAGTAAAATTTGATACCAATATTGTTGTAGATTTTGTTGTTGCTTTAGTAAAATTTGATACTAATATTGTTGTAGATTTTGTTGTTGCTTTGGTTATTTGTCAGTGACTTTAGAAGCCTTAGAGCTAGATAGGTCTGAACATGTTTTTGTTTGATTTCCAAACAAAATGATGTCCCAGCTTGTTAAACTTTGGTTTAAGACATTATTAAAATGCTATCTAATGTTTGAAACAAAATTCAAACAAGACAGCATGTCATCAAATAGAAACTGATTCCTTCTCACTTCCTTTTTCCGTTTCTCAAGCTAAGTAGTATCAACAGCTTGGCCTGTGTGCCTCCAATCCTTCTAGCCGCTTCTTAGCCACATAAACTCACATTGATTTGCTTGCCTTAAGACTCCAAAAATGGAACCATACTGAATATACTCCACCAGCTCCATCTTTCTGTGCAGAGCAGCGACTGTGCATCCGTAGAGACCGACTCTAACTGTAGCGTGGTTTTCCAATGTAGGAATGCTATATACATATTGCATACATTTTAAAAGTGAATGACGATTTTCAGCTCCTCTACTGGATCTGTCTCAGCAGCTTCCTCATGTTCATATCTGAGTCACATTTAGCAGTGTAAATGGCTAATATTTTGATTTTTTAATTGAGGTTGTAAGACAATACTTGTTTCCTTATTTTTAAATGCTAATGAAATATTTTCAGTTGTGTAAAATTACTGTCATTTGTAACAAATATACTTAAGATCAACCCAGTATAAAGTCCTTAAGACTAGCAGATTACAGTTGGAGCAGCTCTGGTTCAGTTGTTAAAAGACAGAAGATTAGTAGTAAGGTCTGCATGCGTGTCTGTAGGGGTGATGTTGACAGGAGAGCCAAGTACAGAAATGGGACCAAGATGTGCTGGCTGGACACATTTTCTGTGTATTTTTGGGACGATTACATAACCTGTCTAGACTTCCTCTTATACTTCTTTAATGTTATACCAGGGAGAATTAATAAATAAAAGGAGTTTGGCTTGATTTTAGAAGCTGTATTATTTTATTTCAGCTACTGTAACAAAATGCACTAAACTAAGTAATTTATAATCAAGAGAAAATTATTGCTTACAGTTCTGGAGTCTGGGAAGTCCAAAGATCTAGACACCAGAAGATTTATTGTTTATAAAGGGCTCACTTTTGAATCAGACATGCCTTCCTGTTACATCTTCAAGTAAAGGGACAAACAGGCTCACTTGGATGCCTTCCAAAGGTATCCGACTCCAACTTCTATCATATTGGAAACTACATATCAATAGAGGATTTCAGAGGGATGCCAACATTCTGACTATATTAGGAAATCTGTCATATGTTTAGGAAAGCCCCACATAACTCTCAGTGACCTCAAGGTAACATCAGAGGAAGGATTGACGGTCTTAAACGCTTTGTAAGAAGTTGAACACATTCTCATCTCTTTAAAGAGTTGAGATTTGAGCCTATTCAGGGTGTCTTCAAGCTCTCACAACTACCTAAGGATTAAAATTGATATGGCTAGCATAAATTATTTTTAATTACAATATAGGAAAATTAATAAAACATTTCATTCAGATAGCCCTCATACAATTATAAAGACAAAGATTTTAATATTTTAATATGTTTTAGTTGAAATAGAATTGTATTATGCTCCCCTTTCTCCTCCAGCTCTTCCCAGCCACTCTCCCTGGAACCCCTTTTATATCCCCCCTTCTTAATCTGATAGCCTCTTTTTCTTTTATTATTATTGGGGTGTGTGCGTGCACAAGTATATAGAAATACAGCCTGCTGAGTCCATTTTTGGTTTTTGTGTGTATATGGTCTCAAGACTGATCATTTTGCATTGTATAACCAATCAAAGGGTTCATCCCTAGGAGAGGCTAGTTCTCCCCTTCCAGCAGTTAGTTGTTAGTTTCTTACAGCTTTTAAATGTCTAAGGGTGGGACCCCAAAATCACCCCTCCACATTAAAATGTCTACTGATACTGTCACTGGCTATTTCTAGGAGAGACTGTTTCACAGCAGACCTCTTGGTACGCTGGCTCTTTGGTGTTCCCTGAGCCATAGACACAGAAGCTGTGATGGAGATGGGTCTGTTGGGGCTGGGCTCCCCACAATCTGTTGATTTCTGCATTGCATCCAGTTTTAGTAGTTTCCACTTGGTATAAAAAGAGGCTTCTTTGATGAGGGATGGTAGTTGCTACACTTACCCATGAAAGGTAGCTCTCACACAAAGAGGGTTCTGTGGGTCATGGGTCTGGAACTAGGCTTGTGCATTTGCAGATGGTGAAGGGGCAAGAGAAAGGTGGCCCTTTAACAGTTTCAATGCAAATAAGGTTACAGAACCAATACACTCTAAAGTCACTGTGACAGTTACAGTTATAAAGTTACTATTCAAATTATGAACCCAGAGGTTGGTCTAGTTTCAGGGAGAAGTCTTTCAGCGTGGAAAGTGTTTGTGATGCTGTATAGTTTAATATTTGCTTAGGCCAATGTCAACTGTTAGTCTTCCAGGCTACCATAACATTTTCACATGACCCAAATGTAGAACCTGTGTTTTAAGTTCCTCTGTCCACCAAGCTTTTGAAATCATGCCGTTTGAACAGTCTATCTGTAAATGTTAATCACGGAGAGTGTGCCTGGCATTGAAGTGTGAAGCAGCAGTTCTTTATGACTTAGAGGACTCAGCATAGATTTGTGATACGTTTCTATTTTTCTTTGAATGATAAATTATGTTATTCTCAAGAGAAAGACCCAGTCAGCTCTCCAGGGTGTCAAGAACTCAAGTTTGAGGAAAAAAAGTTGTTAATGAATCTATGCAGGGTTGTGACTACAGCCGTTATAGCCTGTTGTATACAACAAAGATGGGGCTTTCATTAGTACAAAACTCTGTGGCGCCATCACTTAATTGTCATTTTTCTCTCATTGCCTGGTTTTAAGGTTCCATTAAGAGCAAGGACTCTGACAGAGGCAGGTGGATCTCTGAGTTTGAGGCCAGCCTGGTCTAGAGAGTGAGTTCCAGGACAACCAGGGCTATACAAACCCTGTCTTTAAAAAAAAAAAGCAGGGATTCTTGGGGGCTGGAGAGATAACCCAATGGTTAAGAGCACTTGATACTTTTTCAGAGGACCCATGTAGGGCAGTTCATAATGATCTATAGCTTCAGTTCCAGGAGATATGATGCCCTCTTCTGGCCTCTGTGGGCATTACACTTGCATGGCATACACACAGACAAATATACATAAATATTTAAAAAGAAAAATTAAGAAATTCTGAGTCTCTAAACATTATTCTGCAGTGGCTGCACTTTGAAATTCCTTAGGAATCCTTTTTTTTTCGAGACAGGGTTTCTCCGTATAGCCCTAGCTGTCCTGGAACTCACTCTGTAGACCAGGCTGGCCTCGAACTCAGAAATCTGCCTGCCTCTGCCTCCCAAGTGCTGGGATTAAAGGAGTGTGCCACCACTGCCCGGCAGGAATCCATTTTTAAAGATGAATGCTTTGGTGTCAAATGGAGCCCTAGTTTTATTGTGTCATTGTGTTTTTGTTTAGTTTCAGGATTGAATTCAGGGCCTTGCTGTGAATCACAAGCTTTGCCACTGAGCTACCTGCCCAGACACTGTTTGTATTTTTTAAAGATTTACAGTTTGTTCCATGTGCAACTAAAACTCAGAACTTGAGATTTCAAACTTTTAAAAGTTTCATCTAAAATTAAGTCTCAGCAGAATCATGATACATAATAGCATTACACCACAAGCATGTTCAGACAGTGTGCATCACCTTTGAAGTGAACAAGGCTATAAGCTTGATATTGCCTCCATCTTTCTCAGGAAAACAAGCTTTAAACAGACAAAACATATTTTCTTAACTTATGTAGCTCAAAGCGCAGTCAAGACTCAGACTCTTTGCATCATGATCCTAGCTGTCATTATTCTTGGTGGATCCCAATATTGACCTCTGATCCTCATCCATACGGGGCAGCAGTGTACCAGTGCATACCACACCTGACGTAGAGAACTGTGCAAAGCTCTTCAGTGTCAGTGGAAGAGAGCAGCTGTTTCATAGCCTCCTGCTGCAGGGAAGGCCTTAAGCAGATAGACAGATACTGGTGGTGTTTCTTAGACTACTGCATTCATGGAATACTGAATGGTCATGATGCAGCATGGAGTGCTGCTCATTAAAGACTCTCATTCTGACATTTCCCCAAAATACAGAAATTTAATACTCATTGTTCTAATCCACCGAATTTTGTCCAAGAAACTTGGCATTGGAGGTTATATAAAAGATGGGTCATTCACAGTAGACTTAGAGGACGTCAGCTGTTTTAGGAAGACCCTTCCCTAGCTGCTTAATAGCTTTTTGCTTGCGATACAAGTCCAGTAGCAAGTACTGAGGTGCAACCTTTCCTCCTCTTGCACTAACGAACATCTTGTGTTTTTAAGCACTGAAGACATTTGTAAGTACTGTGTGTTCACATTACCAGGCATCGAAATGGGTTAGGTGCTTAACTAGGACTGGAGATGTAGCTCTGGAGTAGAGCACTTGCCTAGCACATGCAAAGCCCCGAGCCTAGTCTATAACCAGCTGATCATAGTGCACCCCTGTAATCCTGGCCCTCAGGATGCTGAGGCAGAAGAATTCAAGGCCACACCAGCCTGGGGTGCATGATGAGGCTCCCTCTCAAGCAAGACAAAAGATATAAACCAGTGGGGCAGTATGAGATAATGGATGTCATTTCCTTGAGGATTCTGTTTTACACGGCATTTATGAAATCAAGATAACTTTATAAACAGACCTTCTCAACCCAATAAATAGTGTGAAAACTATTCTCCTGGTTATTAAATTTAGTTGTGAAATATTAAACACTCTGTTGCCAAGGTCAGAGGTAAGATATTCATGATCACTATTGCTACTTCTGTACTGTTGTTGTGTGACTAGCCATTATAATACGCAAGAAGAACAAGGCATAAAGACTGGAAATAGAGAAGCAGAGCTCATCTGCAGTAATTATGGTTGATTCATTAGAACATCCTGTATGCAGGATACAGGAACCCCTTGGTTATCAGCCTTAGTAGCAATGGGTATGCCTGTGGTCAGTGGTTTTAGCGTATTTCTTAAAGAACAGAAATTGGCCATTAAAAAGTAAATAGTAGAAGCCTTGCGGAGGTTTGATCCAACAATCACATTTACGCTGTATAGAGAGTTCAGGGATGCACAGGGGCGGAAGGAGACTAGATGCAGAGAGCCCAGCCATGGAACTATTGTAGTTACTCTGAAAGAGATTACAGCCATAGAAGAACACGTGGGAAGAAAAACAGCTAGAGTGTTTGGTCTTGGTTCCTTGAGCATGTGCATGGTAAGAGCGTAGACAGAATGTAGAAAGAAGAACAGGTTCGGGCTGGGAGGGTAGGAGCAAGAGAGAGTGGCAGATGACACTGGACCTAGTGGATTCGTTGTGGCTTTTATTTTCCCTCTGTCCCTTAGTCTTTATGGTTTCTTTGCTCTCCCTAAGTTGATCCTAATTTCATAATGTAACCTATCACAGAGCAGATTCTTTTTCATTTGAGTGAGGCCAATTTAATGCTTGCCATACCTCATTTCTAGTCATTATAACAGGATAACTGGTTGGATGGTTAACTATTAAACTTACCAGAAAGTCAAGATAACTGTCTTAGTTGGTTTTGTACTATTATGGCAAGATCCCAGACTTCATAATTTAAAAAGTTATTACGTTTATGTGTGTGAGTTCATGTGAATGTGTATGTAGATGCACGGGTACCCATGCCACAGAACATATATGGAAGTCTCAGGACAACTGTGTGAATCAGTTTTCTTTCCACCGTGTGGATCCCAAGGAAACAGGTATTAGGCTTGCCAGGAAGTACCTGTAGCTACTGAAGCATCTCACCAACCATCAGAATTCTTAACTTTAAAAGAACACATTTAGTCTGGCACAGGGGAACAAAGCTTAGTTTCAGCTATGTAAAAGCCTGAGGCAAGAGAATTGTAAGCTATAGGCTGGCCTGGGCAAGATAATGAGAGCCTGTTGTGGTAGGCAGGGGATGGATTTACTTCCTGCAGTTTTGTGACTAGGAGGTTGAACATGGAGGAGCTACTGTAATCTAGCAAGAACCTTTGATCCCACAGTGTGTGTGGTAACTTACCCACATGGTGGGGTAAGTGTTCATATGTGTTTGGAGTCCAAAAGACAACTTGAGGTGTCCAGGCTATCTTCAGCTGCTGTCTTCCCCTCTCCTTTTTCTGAGACAAGCTCTCTCACTGGTCTAGAACTTACCAAGTCGACTAGCCAGCAAGTCCCAGATATCTGTCTATCTCTGCCTTTCTGACACTAAAATTGCAAGTACATAACACCACAATGGGTTTTTTTTTTTAAATGTGTGTATGTGTGTGTGTGTGTGTACCATGTGTGTGCCTGGTGCCCACAGTAGTTAGAAGAGGGCGTAAGATCCCCTGGAACTAGAATTACAGATTGTTGTGAGCTAACCTGTAGGTGCTGAGAATTGAACCTGGGTCCTCTACGTGAGCATCCAGTGCTCATAACCACTGAGCCATATCTAATGAACATTTTTTAAAGTATGTTTTTATTTTTTATATTATGTGTACATGTTTGTGTGTGCTAGTGCACATGAATGCAGTGTCCACAGAGATCAGAAGAGGACATCAGATCACCCGGAGTTGGAATTACAAGCAGTGTGAGCTTTTGACCAATCTTTAATCCTCTAGGAAGGCAGTATATGCTCTTAATCACTAAGGAATCTCTCTATCCTTCTTTTAAAACAAACCAACCTACATGTTTTCTGGGAATTGAATTCAGACCGTTATGCTTACATGACAAGCACTTGACCTCCTGAGCCATCTCCTGCCTATCATACGACATTAAGGACAGAGTCAGATGCTACCTCCTCATCTTGTCTTCTGTCACACACTTTATAAGTGATATGTACAGTGTGATTATTTTTCCTATATTGTAGGGGTTAGAGAGATGGCTCAGCAGTTAAGAGCACTGGCTGCTCTTCCAGAGGTCCTGAGTTCAATTCCCAGCAACCACATGGTGCCTTACAATCATCTGATGTCCTCTTCTGGCATGCAAGTGTACATGCAGATAGAGCACTCATATACACAACTAACTAAATAAATAAAATTTATTGTAAATCTAGGCATGGTGGCAACAGAAATGATCCCAGTACTTGGTAAGTTGAGGCAGTAGGATTGCCATAAGCTTACCTGAGCCACTGTAAGTTCTAGTTACCCTGAGCTACATACTAAGACTGTGTTTTGTTTTGTTTTGTTTTAAAAAAAAAAAAAAAACCTGATTTAAAAATGAGAATAGAAGAAACCCTGTCTCAAAAAACCAAAAAGGAAAAAAAAAGAAAGAAAGAAAGAAAGAGAGAAAGAAAGAAAGAAAGAAAAAGTGAGGATAGAGCCAGCAAGATGGCTAAGAGGTCAGGGCATCTAGTTTCAAGCCTTACAACCTGAGTTCAGTCCTGTGGTGGTGGGGCATTATCTCCTGAAAGCTGTCCTCTGGCCTACATACTGTGTAGAATATACATGCTTACATATTGACATACAAAGTAAAAATGTAAAACCAAAAGAAAAAACCTGAACCAACCAACCAAATAAACAAACAACCTAAAACTAAATTATTTACATTTATCTGCACTTGAGTGGATCCAGATACTACAGTTTTCTTCTGCCAAGAGGGCTTGCCTTAACATCTCTGGTCATGCATGTCTTCCACAGGTGAATTGTCTCAGGAGGGCTTGCTTTAACATCTCTGGTCATGC
>JADRCH010000036.1:2006685-2010008 GCA_019843965.1 Rhynchomys soricoides | reverse complement strand
GGCTGTCCTGGAATTTACTATGTAGCACAGGTTGGTTTTGAACTCAGGGGTCTGCCTGTCTCTGCCTCCCAAGGGCTATGATCAAAGGTGTGCTCCACCACCATCTGGCTATAAAATTTGGTCTTAAAGACTAAAATAACAGAAAATAGTTTCCTCATCTGAGTTCAGTTGGCTGTGCCATGTGTGTAGGTTTTGGTGGTGACAAGGTAGAGTGACTGAGAAAGTGGACCTTAGTGGGAGTTAATGCAGAGATAAAACTTCTTTGTATCCTTAAAGTGATTCAGGGGAATGGAGAGGCAGCTTGTGACTGATCTGTGTTGTTTGGTTCTAGAATCAGTGCTGCTGATGTTGACCTGCAGTGGAGTTTTTCACAGACTCCAACTGAGCATGTATTTCCCGTTCCCAATGTCTCTCACAACGTGGCCTTGAAAGTCAGCGTACAGTCCTTACCCAGACAAGCTCATTATCCGGTTTTGACCTGTAGTATTCATACTAACATTGGTCTGTATGAGAAGAGAATCCAAGAACAGGAGCTTAGAGCCTGTCAGCACCGTGGCCCTGGTGAAGTGGAGTACCGTTGTCCCAGCAGCTCACAGAGTCTATGCAGCAAGCACACATGGACCATGGCACCTGTGAGTGCCCTACATGTCAGAAGTGGTGTGCCTCCCAAGTACACTGCAGCCATTAGAAATGTCAGGCTCTGCCCAGGCACGGGTAGCAAGTCTGACCACGGGGCACCTCAAGCCAGTGTCCTGGGCTTCAGTGGCACCCGAGAAGTGAGGTCACAAGAGGCATCAGTGAGAACTTTCAAATCACTCTCTGTGATCGATTCCAGTGTCTCTGGCTGTCAGAGCTCCCGGCAGCCGGTGGGGGAGCCTAACCCTTTAATCGACTCCCTGATTCAGGATCGACAAGAAGTCATTGCCAGGATTGCTCACCACTTGATTCACTGTGACCCCAGCTCCTCTCGCATATCTGAACTCCCCTTTAACACCCAGGAGTCCACTTCACTTAGCCCAAAGCTTCACCCAGTTTCCCAGGAAAGTGGGTGTTTGAGAAGATGCAAAGAAGCATTCTCCGTCTCTTTTGGGAGTCCAGAGTTTGGCTCCCCAGGTGACAGCAGGGAGGGGAAAGTGAGCGAGAAGTCGGAAACCAGGCCAGGAGAAACCTGCACCTCTCACAGTCTGTACCCTCACCAGCCTGCTGGGGAGGTGAACCCGCTGATTGGCTCTTTGCTCCAGGAGCGGCAGGATGTCATAGCCAGGATCGCACAGCACTTGGAGCATATCGACCCCACAGCTCACATTCCCCGGCCTGCATTCAGCAAGCACGACTCCAATTCCATTCCTTCTAAAGTGTTCAGGAGTTCATTTGATGACAAAACCTTGTTGAAGAAGGACAGAGAGAATGTCTCTGTTTCTACTTCTCATACAGAAGTGTCCTTATTGGGAGACAGAGGTGATGGGGAAAGCCTCAAACCTAGTAAATGCTTCCGATCTTTCAAATACAGTCCCCAAGAAAAGCCTCTGAAACCTGAAGTGAGAACTCAGCATCAGAACCATCCCGATGACATCACCCACACCGCCAGGCAGGAGTTGCTGAACAGGGCTGCTGGCTTACTAACTCCCTCTAACATGTCTCTCAGCGATGAGAGCAGCTTGGGTTTGATTAGCAGATTGGAAAGGACATCTTGTAAATTACAACTTAAGGAGCAAGAAATGAACCATGAAACTGAGACACAGTGCTTGTATTGCAACAGTATTGACAAACAGATTTGCACAAATAAATGTATGGAGCAAATAAAAGATGAGAGTAGCCCAGGATCTCTCTGTCATCTCCAGTGTGATGTTTCAGAAGGTATTGACTCAAAAATGAAGGTGACTATGTTGGAAATGCCTGACTGTTTGAACAAGTACAAAACTAATTGTTCAAATAAAGACTCCAAAAGATCAAAGACATGTGAGCAAAGCATTCAGCTTGGCACAGAAAATGATCTCAGTGAAGATATTGAGGGTTCCAAAAGCACACTGTCAGACCAACTAAAAACTGAGCAGGAGGAAAAAAAAGATTCAGCAGTAGCTGGAAAACCTCAAAGTGTAAAGCACTGTTTGTCTACAAGTGAAAGACTGAAAAGCGCAGACATGTTGGTAGGTAACATGTAATAGTTCAAATGTAACTCTTAGCTATTAGCTGTAGTTTGAATTTGATTCACCAGAGATGTGCTTATGAAGGCCCAAGGGTGCCTGTTTTCTGTAGAGTAACCAGTGTGGTATGATAAGACTTCTACAAAACTGTTAATATTCTTGCCAATAATCCACTCTCTTGAAAGTCAACATAAGGTAAGAGAAGAAATGGATCATGGGTCACATGGTTTAAAATTCAGTGAGTGGTCCCTTCTTTAAAAGCTATGATTACAGCAGCAAAAATATGAAGGCTCTGTGGGGTCTGTCATTTCAACCTTTCAGCCACAGTCTAAAAGCTATGTGACCTTTTTCTCCCATTCGGAAGCACCTGGCCTTTATGTTTGGCCTGGGGACACAGGAATGAATGCTCTGTGTGTGTGTGTGTGTGTGTGTGTGTGTGTGTGTGTGTGTATTGATTTCAGCATTCTTTACTGGCTCCTCTCAGTTATGTCAAATGATTATAGAACTTGGCACTTTACCAAGGGGCAAGTAGGTCACGTTGAGGAAATAGAGGCTCAGAGGGTTGGACACTCCAGGAACTTTGTCATCCCCAGTAGCTGATCTGGTACCACTTAACCCCTTCTAAGGTCTCTTGTAGTCCAGGGTTCTGCTGTACACGTCCTCTGTTCATTTGGGTTTTTCCTGTTGCCTTTGTTTGTTTCAGTATTGTAAGCAATCAGTAGGGAGGAAGCAGGAATCAAGCAGACACTCCTGTCAGCTTGGTGTGTTTTGCAAGCAGCTCTGGCCTGGTACAGATGCTACATGGTAACAATGTAGGCTGTCAGTAGGAGCTGCACTAAGTGGGTACTCAGAATCTTTAGTTCCTGGATCTTTTCTCATTGTTTAGTCATTGAGTCATAACAAATAAGTCATATAATTCTGAAAATGATAATTGA
Source organism: Rhynchomys soricoides (assembly GCA_019843965.1). Lineage (NCBI taxonomy): Eukaryota > Metazoa > Chordata > Mammalia > Rodentia > Muridae > Rhynchomys > Rhynchomys soricoides. The sequence goes on along the minus strand of JADRCH010000036.1, from coordinate 2,006,929 downwards.
TCTGCATAGTTCATAGACCTTTAACATGCTGCTTAAATAAAAAGATATACCCTAAAAGCATACAAAGACTTATGGTGGCCTTAAAAACACTCTATGTTTTGGAAAGACACAGTGACCCATGCCTGCATTCCCAGGCTTTTAGAAGCCATAGGGTGGAGAGTCCAAGGCCACCAGGACAAGAGAGTAGCCTTCGAACTTAATTTGAACATGGTGTCTTGGTTTGTCTTCTAGCACTGACTTGTGT
>JADRCH010000036.1:1991685-2004185 GCA_019843965.1 Rhynchomys soricoides | reverse complement strand
CAGCTGAGTGTAAGTTTAGTAGGTGCACAGGCAGATATTTAGAAAGCACTTAGTGTGACAGACAGAAAGGGGAGGGAATGGTAACCCTGAAAGGGCCAGAGAAGACAGGTACCATGCTTATCAGTACAGCAGAAGCTCCAAGCACAGGCCAGGTAGAACATGGAGACTGAAGTGAAGGAAGACAGAGAGCTTTTCTGAAGTGTGAGTTATGCTGGCTTGTACACATGGGCTCATGATTGTTTTGGCTGGTTTATTTTATATGGTCTGCTTCTGGAACACAGCTGAGTCAGAGACTTTTTCTGTGGTATTAAAGATTGAACCCATTTAAATGAGCGCATGCTAGGAAAGCACCCTACCACTTAAACATACCTTTTCCCCATTTTGGGGGCATGGGGAGGTGACTTTACTTAGATTCAGGATCTCCAAAAGATGTCCATTCCAGTCCTGAACTTTCTGCTTTTCTCATGACCTCTGCAGCTTCCAGGATTTCTATCACTCCTAGCCATGATGATCTCAGCCATTTCTTCTCAGACCAGTACATCAGTTGTATTTTACATTAATTAATTCTGCATGCTTTACATAGACTCCCAAAACAGGTCCAACTCTCCTGTTGTATTTGACTCTACCTTTAATTTGCACTTAAACCTTTCATTTTTAGTGTATTTTAAGATAAGTGGCTTGTGAGAAATATAATCTAGTATATGCTGGTGATTGAAAATTCAGAGTACTCTTTTTCAAACCCATTCTCTGTGAATATTACATTCTTGGGAATGTTACAGTGGATAGGATGCCAACACTCTTATTTTTGCCCCATTAGTGTAAGCTCTAAACGTTACAAGCACACATCCCCCCAAAGTGCACAGATATATACAACTTACAAATAAAAGTCCTAGATAGGAGATGGTTCAGTAGGTGTACTGGCTGGTTTTTTGTCAACTTGACACAAACTGGAGTTATCACAGAGAAAGGAGTTTCAGTTGAGAAAATGCCTCCATGAGATCCAGCTGTATGTAAGGCATTTTCTCAGTTAGTGATCAAGGGGGAAGGGCCCCTTGTGGGTGGTACCATCTGTGGGCTGGTAGTCTTGAGCTCTATAAGAAAGCCAGCTGAGCAAGCCAGGAGAAGCAAGCAAGTCAGTAAGCAGCATTCCTCAATGGCCTCTGCATCAGCTCCTGGTCCCTGACCTGCTTGAGTTCCAGTCCTGGCTTCCTCTGGTGATGAACAGCAGTGTGGAAGAATAAGCTGAATGAACCCTTTCCTCCTCAACTTGTTTATTGGTCATGATGTTTGTGCAGGAATAGAAACCCTGACTAAGAAAGACAGTAGGTAAAGTTCTGAGTTCAGATCTCAGTGCCCCCACAGAAGCTGAGTACTACAGCACATGTCTATAGCCCGTGATGGGGAGGCAGAGACAGGAGGATCTCTGGCACTTGCTGAATTGATGAGCCCCAGGTTCAATGAAAGAGCCTGACTCGAAAAAGTAGGATAAAGACACACTGGAGGGCTGGAGAGATGGCTCAGCTGATAAGAGCACTGACTGCTTTTCCAGAGGTCCTGAGTTCGATTCCTAGCAACCACATAGTGGCTCACACCATGTGTAATGGGATCCGATGCCCTCTTCTGGTGTGTCTGAAGACAGCTACAGTGTACTCATATACATAAAACAAATCTTGTAAAAAAAAGACTGACTGAAGAAGAGACCTATATTGACCTCTGACCTCCATACATATGTGCACATATGTGTAAACACATACACTTGTACACACACAACATATACCATATATGCACACACACACACAAAGTAAGAGTCCTTGTATAAAAAAATGGTGTGTACTTCAGTTTTGGGGAAACCTAATTTTACTTAGAACCTAGTCAGAGTACTTTTAGGAATCATCTGGGTTCTTTTTCTATGTTAATAAAATGAGAATGAAAGAAAAATATGTGATAAGCATCATTATTTGAAGTAAACTGTTGTGAGAGAATTTTTATTATTTTAAGGATATGCTTTGTATTGGTAAGAAGCCTTTGTATTGGTAAGAAGCCTTTGTATTGGTAAGAAGCCTTTGTATTGGTAAGAAGCCTCAGCGGTAAAGGTGCTTGCCGCCAAGCCAGATGACTTAAATTCAGCCCCTTGGGCTCACATGAGGGAAAGAGAGAACTGACTCCTGTAACTGTCCTCTGACCTCTACATGTGTGCTCTAGCATGTATGCACCTACACACATACAAACAAAGAGATAAATGTCATTTAAAACAACATGCTTAGCTTGGATTTTCTAAGTGTTTTATTAATTTTAAAAGTAATCCTTAAAAAAAAAAAATAAGTGATTATTTTGCTTTTAGGTTCCTCAAAGAAAAACACAGTCAGGTTGCTTTGACCTAGACACATCGCTGCTGCATCTGAGAAACCTATCCTCCAAAAGGTAATTACCTCCAGTGCGTGGGTGTGAAGTAGAACTGTGCAGCCGATGTGCTGGCTCTAAGTCAGAGTGCAATACAGGTATTGTCTTGAGAGACGAAGCAGTGGTTAAGGAGATCCCAGTTCAACTCCCAGCACCCACAAGGTGACACAAAACCATCTGAAACTCCAGTTCCAGGGACTCTCACACCTTCTGACCTCCATGGACATACAGACATACATGCAGACAAAACACCCCTGCATATAAATTTTATAAAAATTAAAGATTTTTTAGTCAAAGAAAACCGAAGTCCCGTTTCCATGTTGCTGCACATGCACGTAAAGAGTGAGATAGTGAGCTTGGCTGTGTGCTCGTCACCAGTTATAAACAGTGGTTCAAAGGTTAGGTTGATCGATCGGTTCACTGCTGATCCTTAACCTCTGCCTTCTAGCCCGCATTGCCTCCCCCCCCCCCCCCCCCCCCCATCCCTCATTCCCTCCCTCCTTTTTGAAACCTGTTTTCTTTGTCAGTGATCCAGCCTAGGACTTCATATGTAGTAGGCATGTGTTCTACCACTGGGCTGCATCCCGGCTGGCCAGCCCTGTAATTACAATCACGTAATTTTGCCTTTGAATTCCTGTTTCAGCTGAAAGTGATGTAAAATTCTGAGTATTAAGCATTTCCAGTAGCTTCCACTATGTGATGTGTTATAAATTGTACCTTGAAACTTTTCAGAGAATTATATATGTGTATGTATTCATTACTGAAAATTGCTAATATAATATTGAATCTAAAATTTCAACTACGAATTTTATATATTTCTTTAACTTTTTCTTTTTTTGGTTTTCAAGATAAGGTTTCTCTGTGTAGCCCTAGCTGTCCTAAAACTCACTTTGTAGACCAGGCTGGCCTCAAAGTCACAGAAATCTGCCTGCCTCTGCCTCCCAAGTCCTGGAATTAAAGGCATGTGCCATCACCATACAGCTAAAAAAAAAGGTATTTTAAAATTTAATAACAATTTTATTTTAGTAGTTTGAATGAAATTATTCAGCTTCTTCTAATTCATTTTATAGAAGTAAATAAGAAAATATTGCAGTTAACATGTTCTTTTTTCTTTGCTTTTATTTTCCAATAGCTCTCGACCATGTCTGAACATTGAAGAGGACCCAGATGTTCATGAAAAACCTTTTCTGAGTTCAAGTGCTCCACCAATCACAAGTCTTAGTCTCCTAGGAAATTTTGAGGTAATGTTGCTTTGAAACTATTTTAGAAGTCAAAGTGCCTTAAAGTAGGGCACTGGGACTACGGTATCATTATGTCTTTAACATTCTTTGAGAGAAGGAAATAAATGAATTGGCTGTCTTTTTTCAAAGCCTTGAAATTACCTATCTTGCTCCATCTCAAATGATCACTTGACTGAAGGGCTGCACCTCCCACACCAGGATATCCCCATAGGTAATTTGTGAGGGTCTTGAAAACACCTGAAGAGCTGCCACTTAGAGGAGGTTCTCAGGAGTGAGCGCCACGTGGGTAGACAGAGCTTTTTCATCAAGTTTGTTTTTTTTTTTTTTTAATTTTATTTAGCTAAACTAAACAAAATGCCATATATTATACAACAGGGTCTTTTAAAAACAGAAGTAGTCATTTTTCAAGATAACAAATGTTTGGCTTAACTTTCTAACAGGACTTCTCTATGTGGCCTGCTGTTGAGCCTAGTGGGCTCTCTTGGGGGCAGATTCCTTCTCTGGTAGAGTTTTTCTTTTCAAATATGGCCTATTATATAACCTAGGCCAGCTTGGAACTTACTATAGTCCAGGCTAGCCTTGAACTCACAGCAGTCCATTTGCCTCAGATGCCCAAGTACTGATGAAATTGTAGGTGCAAGTCCCTATGCCCAGCAGAGAGCATATTTTCCACTTGCAAAAATAAATAGCATACCAAATGATTAGATCTAACAAACGGCGATGTTCCGAGAGAATCCAGTGGTGGCCAAGAGGGTGAGAGGAGCACTGGGTAGGATCTAGTAGAGGGCGATTGGAGGGAGGCAGAGGTGATCGCAGGTCAGTTAAGAAACACTTCTCTTATAATTACCAGCATTTCTCAGATGGAGCTACAGTTTCTGTGTCCCTCAGACTTCCAAGCGGTCACTCACTACGCTCTTGCCTCAGTCTTGTTATATAATGAGTCACAGACACATGCTACCACAGGACCTAAGTAGAAAGTGAAATTAATGTGCTAAATTTTCTACCCTTTCAAAACACATGTTGTTGTCGTGTCTTCCAGGAATCAGTTCTGAATTACCGTTTAGACCCGCTCGGCATAGTTGATGGCTTTACTGCCGAGGTGGGAGCCAGTGGGACTTTCTGCCCAACGCACTTGACTCTGCCAGTGGAAGTGTCATTCTACAGTGTTTCGGATGATAATGCTCCCTCGCCTTATATGGCAAGTATTTTTGTCTTTTCTGCAAGAATCAGCCAGCTTAGTAACTCACATCTCTGCTTCAGTCCTGTCCTTGAAAGCCTGAAGCCGTTCCTAAGAGAAAGTTCAAAACTGAATGCAGACCAATAAGTCAAAATACTTCTCCATGACCTTTTTCTCAGCTGGCTGAAACTACGGGTGGCCGGTTTTGCATTTGAAAATGGTGCTGAAATTTTACCCATTTCTACATAACTGACTAGTGACTGACATAGTTGGTCTATCTTGCTGTGATCACACAAATTCCCCAGTGCTTACTTTGTACTCTAATGCCAGGTGGGTGTCTCCTCACATGGTTCTTACATCAGTCAGACTTGGTAAGATCTGGGGATTGGGGCATCCTGAGGCCTCTCCACCCCATCTTTCCCCCACCCTTTTTTTATCCTGGGGTTCTAGAGAGTGTGAGCTACTTCTGATCACACCAGGATCTTAGCAGACAGTAGAGAGCTTCTGGGAGTCAGAGGACAACCTTGAGCCTGAGGTCTTGGAAGTTTACCTTGCCCATTTCCTAGTGCAGGGGAGTCTGGGTAAAACAAGCCTTAACCTGCAGGAAGTGCATCTGAACACTGGAGAGTGTATAAACGCTCCTTCAGAATACAAAGGAGAGGATTGTAGTGATGGAGTAAAGTGCAGAGTCACAGTGAGTTTCACTGTGAGAAGCAGAAGCATAAAGGAGCCATAAGGCTCCTAGACCTGCACCCTTGACTTAGCACCTGCAATGGCTTTCTCTCTCCTGCCTTCAGGGCTTTTAAGGACATTAGTGACAATTTCTTTTGTTAAAAATAAAAGCTATGAAAAGGAATTTCTGCATCCCTGACAGGACAAGAAGTTGTACTTTTTAGGGAACTAAATATGGCCACCTCAATGCTGTCCCAGTTTGTCAAGGGGGCTAGTTTAGGCTTACTCCAGTTTTAAGGTGAAATTTTTGTCAAGAGCCTGGCTAGTGTTTCATACTTTTGATAGAAAATAATAGTCTGGTGGGAACTTTGAATGGCTACTGGAAAGGGGATATCTCAACCTACTGAATTGTTAGGTTATCCTTATAAGGAGGCCTGCCTTCTATCACAGTGGGGTTGAGGCTAGCCCAGGCTATGTAGTAAGTTCCAGAAGACCCTTGGCTACAGAAGATAATCCTATCTCAAAAACTTAAAACAACTAAAACTGAATGCCTGCCTGCCTTTTCTGTGACAATGATCTTCACTCTATCATGTTTTCCCCTAAGTCTGTTTGTTTAGTAGGAATGGGTTCCCTTTGCTAGTGGCTTACTCCAAACCTCACACCACAAATCTTTCCTAAAAGCTGTTCTATTTTGATAGTTTAGTCTGCTTTCAAAGGACTGAGCATGTTTTGTTAGCCAAGACTGATTGTTTTGTTAGATCAAGCATGCCATAGACCATCAGAAGTAATGCACCTTTGAGCTACTCTAATAACTGTGAGACCCCACCTCACAGACTGAATGGCCCCCAGAGGTAAATTGTTAGGACAGAAAGTTCTTTGTGATAGGATTTTGCATCAAGCAATTCTTCAAAGATCAGTTCTTCATTTTGGAGTCAGCAGGAAGAATATTCTCCAAGAACCACACCACAGCACTCAGCTGCATGAGAACTGTGTTGCAGAGAAACTAGCTGTCATGGTGGCGAGGTCAGGCTAGGTCTGTGTTTTGGTCTCATGACTGGCTAAGAGCGGTGTCCTTCTGTTTGTAATTAGTCAAATTGAGGTCTACTGGTTTCAGTTTCCCATCTACTGTTCCATACTAGTTCTTTTGTTCTTGTTGTTAGTTTTATTTTTTGACATGGGGTCCATGTCATCCAGTCTGACCTCAAAGTCTATGTAGCTGAGGCTGGCCTTGAACTCATGGTCTTTCTGCCTCCACATCCCAAGTGCTGGGATTATTGATGTGTCACTGCACCCAGAAATTCATATTCTTTATTAGATAATAATTTGGGGATTTTTTTGGTGTTAGGATTCTGCCAAATTTAGTTCATCTTAACCTTACTATTACAAACGTGCCAGAGGAGATGTTTCATTATATTAAATGTGGTTTTCTTAGGTACAAATGCTGATATGCTGGCCCATGAAGTAAATCAAGTAATTTTAATCAAATCCCAACTTTCCAGTCCTACCACTGGTCTTACGTTATTTGGAAATTGTTGTTTGGGAGCTGAAGAGAAGGCTCAAAGAGCATTTGCTACTTGTCCTGAGGACTCAAGCGTCCTGTGCCACCTGTGCCCAGCACCCACGCTGGGCAGCTCACAACACTGTGATTCTAGTTCCAGGGGATCCAGTGCCCTCTCTTGGCCTCCAAGGACACCATACTCAGATTCAAATACCCGCACAAACACACACACGTAAAAAGGAGAAAAAAGTAGTTAACTGGAGTGCTGCCCTAAACTTCAAAGACCCTATCAAAATTTTCAGTCACTATGGGCGTAATCACTATTATCATTATGATCTAAAACCTGTCAGAATTGTACATTAGAGAAAGAAACAGTCACAGTCATAGTTGTCATCGTTCTGGCTTTCTCTTCTTTGTATGGGAAGGAGGTTAGGAGGAAGGACTATGACTCCTGGCCCTGCCAGTGTGATTATAAAAGTAGTTATCATTTTGATATGCCTTACTTATTCATTCTGGAACTTTCTAGAAAGGAGTGTTTTTCATGTAACTACCCACACTGCTTGTACTTGAAGAGTGGTGTGTGTACACCTCAGTGAATACGCTGAGCACATTGTGAGCAATTACTGCTGCACTGCCAAGGTGTAAGGCTAGCATCCGTGCTCTGCATGTGAAGTTAGAATCATGTGTCAGAGCAGAGCTCTCTCTCCACCTTGGTCCATTGCTCCCAACCCTGGTCTCATGTCACCTAGTTCAACAGTCCTGGGTTACGCTTACCCTGAGATTCCTATTTACAGTGTGTAGTGATGGGTTCATGAACCATATAGAGCACATACTTATTCGATTTACCTGCCATAACTACTTGGGGGAGAGAATCCCTCCAGAAAGTAGACAAGGACAGCCTTCACAAACACCGCCTGTGGCTGTGCCCTCAGCCTGGTTATTGGAAGCTTTTGCACATTCAATCTGACTTACTTTTTTTCACAATTATAATTTCTTCCCCATTGTTTTGACTTTGCAGAATAACTGCTGCCTGTGCTGAAAGTTTTCTTAAGCTTTGCTGTACAAATGATATCATCAGGGAAGTCCCGTTGTTGAAATGCAGATTCGATTTGGTAGATCTGGACAGTGGCCAGGCAGACTGCTTTTCTAACAAAATCACTGTTGTGGCCGCCCCTCGGAGTACCAGACTAAGTGGAAGACCTTCAGGGTCCCTTATAGGTTTATCTAGTGAGATGACTGCGATTCACCTTTGACCTCTTCCCAGAGCTCAGCTCTTAGACCTTTGAGTCATGTGCTCTTGTTTAGAGCCATTCCAAAGTCTAAGATTCCTTACCAAGAAAACAGCTAAAAGGGAATACCCCTGGGGGTGGTTGACCCCAGCCGTGGCCCCAGCATTTGAAAGGCAAAGGCAGGGTGATTTTCTTGAGTCCCAGCCCAGTCTTGGCTACATAGCAAGGCTTTGTGTAAACAAAGAACCAAGAGAAATAGAAGTAATTTGGGTGTGATGATACACACTGTGTTATCCCAGCACTTGGGAAGCAGAAACTTCAAGCAGTAGACATTCAAGGCCACTGTTGGCAACATAGTGAGTTAGAATCCAGCCTGCAGTACATAAGACTCTGTGAAAGACAGAAAACATAAAATAAAAAAATTCAAAGTAGCACCTTAAAAAGATCCAGCTTAAGACACAGTATGACACGGCTGCTTCTGAAACAGCATTTCTTCTTGGAAAACAGAGTTGTGTGGCTTGATTTTTGCAAAGCAGGCAGCTTGGTGGTAAACCATTTTTCATACTTGCTTTGAATATCTCTTCTGCTAGAAATTCATCAGGCTGGAACCCAGATTTCCAACCCCACTTAGTTGCTGCCTTAATTCTTTTCTTCTGTCTCATCAGAAATTCAGATGTGTAAGTTGACTCACTGACTGAAGAATTCCTTCATTTGGAGCCCAAAATTAGACATCCTATGCTCATTACCTTTCTATAGTCCATGATCAATCATTTCTTTGCTTCTTCATGCCCCCCTCTCTCCTTAGATGATGGGACTAATCCTATAGCCTTGCTTTATTTATTTCCTTATGGCTAGGAAACTTCACCCTGTGTCTCAGTGGGCAATTCCAAGCAGTGTGGCCATGATGCTGTATGCTGCTCATTGCAACATGCCTAGGAAGAGCAGCAGTGAATGGTTTCTTTAGAAGGGGGAGTCTCACCATTTCACACTCGCAGAATGTAGCTCTTAATGCAATTTGAATGTTTTCCCTTAGAAATAGGTTACTGAAATTATACTAAAGCATGTGTTCTTACGTTCGCCTGTTATATACGTATGCACTTAATTTGTCTTCTTTTGTTTCAAGGGTGTGATTACTTTAGAGTCCCTTGGTAAAAGGGGTTATCGAGTACCTCCTTCAGGAACGATACAAGTGGTATGTGTTTTATAGCCTACAATTGCAATAATCATTCTCTCACACATATAGAACTTAGCCCTTTCTCCTGCTACTGCTGCTGCAACAACCTTGGTAAGTAACAGTGGGCTGCAGCTTTGTTTGGAGTTGCCATGCTCTGCACCAGGAATGAGCATTTTGGGGGCCTCCATTAAAGGAAAAGATTAATAAGCTAATAGAGGTGAATGCTTTAGACAAATAATATGAACCATTTGCATGACGTAAACTGAGATATTTGAAATATATTTAGATCCTGAGCAGTGCCTTCTAGTAGATATTAAGTGATATTGAGATTGATCTGTTTCAAAGGAGACCCTAAAATATTGTATTGCTTTGGTGGGGAAACCTGGGAAACAAGAAGTTAATACTAATGGAATGGTTTCTAAAACTGACTCAGTGCAGTCTGATAGGTGCCAGGAAAAAGAAAGAAAGTGGGGTGCCTTCAACTGTATTCATCTAACTTGGCCTAAGGAAACCCCTTCTTAGCAGGGCAGACCTGTCTGACCTAGGATAACACTGCAAGTCCTTAGTCTGCTTCAGATTTTGCAAACTGGAAGAATCTAGCTGGCACTGGCCGTTAGAACTCAACCTCTGTTCCAGCCCAGTGACCTCAAGGGGTCAGCACTTTTGTCAGTCAGGTTACACCTTATCAAGTCTGACTCAGAGCTGTGCCTCGACTCACATTTATCTGGCATCTCACAAGAGTGAGATAGTAGAGAGCAGTGTGTATGCACCACAGAAGAATGGCTGCATAGTAAAATGTGATTTCTCTATCCTGGACATTTTTTTAAAGCTAAGGAATAGTCCTTGTCCATTCTCTAGCCCATGGCTATGGAACCCATGGGGGTGTGGACCACTGGAGTGCTAGCTACAAGCTGCCCTAGTGATAAGCCATTAGCCCAGAAAGAGAAGTTCACCTCTAAGTGATCCGATTTAAGCACGCTTTTATTCTTCACATGGTCTGAAGTCCTGGGTCTATCTGTACTTATTGAATGTATCAGCCTTGATCTTAGCTCGTTCTAGGTTGTAAACTTGGATCATAATGCTGATGTATTTCTCATTTTGATTCAGTGAGTGATGTCCAGTCCCTGGGACGAGCTTCTGAAAGCCTGGCACCAAGTTACCGATTGATGTGTTGGTAATTTGGTTAAAGTCAGTTCAGCAGCTTGGGTTTTTAATTTAAAAATGTGTATTTTAAAAAATTACATTTTTTCAGTTATTCATAGCCAAGTAACAATTGAATTACCCAGTCTTCTCTGAGAATACATCTTTTGGTCTGTAATGATGGTGATGGTTTGTAAAGCCTGATGGTCTGTGAGTGATTCCAAGTGTGAAAGCATAGTGTTGTTACAGACTGGAGCTGATGAGAATGAGCTCTATGTATCTATTTTCTGACCTTGAAACATTTTGGGTAAAAAGTCTCCCCTTTGCACATTTACAGCAGTTTTACAGTAGGTAGTTTAAAACAGGTACTCTAAAATGCTAGTTTTACTGAGCTTCTGGTTTTGTTTTGTTTTTTTTAATTTTAAAAAATTACAATCCATTAAAATATAAGAAAAATTAAAATTATACCTTGGGAATTTGCGGTTGATATCACCAGTGAAGCTAATGTTCGGAATGACAGAACTAGAATCTGCTAGTGCAAAAGACACCATGAAGAGTGTGTTCTGCCTAAACTAGCAGAACAATGTCTGAAAATTGGAACAATGAGAAAACTGTACGTTATTTGCTATTAATTTGAAATGTGTGGCTAAAGATCTTGGATTTATTACAAGATTTTTTCTTATTGTCATATAAGAAATGAGGTTGAGTCTCTGCAAGAATATTGAGTATTATTTTTCAACTGTTAATGCTAGCTTCTGATGGTCTCTGTCGAGTGGAATTAAATGACTAAGAAGCCTGTTTAGTAACTGGGAAGGCGTCCTGTGTCACGCTGAAGAATAACCCTTCTGTGTTTCTTCAGACCTTATTCAATCCTAATAAGACTGTGGTGAAGATGTTTGTTGTCGTGTATGACCTACGAGGTATGCCAGCCAATCACCAGACATTCCTGAGACAGAGGACGTTTTCTGTTCCCGTTAAACAAGAAATGAAGAGAAGTATTAACAAAGAGAGCGTCCAGCACCCGGCACAGTTACTACGCTACCTCATACACCTGAGGTAATGTCTCAGATGAATAGGAATATACCTTACTTCAGGACACCACAAGAAGGCATCAGATCCCATTATAGACAGTTGTGAGCCTCCATGTGGGTTCTGAGAATTGAATCCAGGACCTCTGAAACAGCAGCCAGTGCTCTAAACCCCTGAGCTATCTCTCCAGCCCACTAGATTTGTTTTTAAAGGGAACTTTTTAACTGACTAGGTTAGTACCATGCACTCGGCTTAGCATGGGGTCTCTTGACAACATGCCAACTTGGAAAACGTGTGGCATTCATTCTTACCACCCTTGCTACTTATTAAAATCAGGGGTTTGCACTTGTAACTGTTAAATGGGGAATACTTAAAGTTAGAATGAAGCCTGGTATTTGAGGCAGTAACTTTTAAAACCAGTGATGCTGATACAAACTTAGTCTGAGCCATCAGCTTAACTCGCAGTTACTAGCCGACATTTAGTAAAGTGACAAAGCTGGCTATGGAGCCTCTTGTCTGTCACCCCAGAACTTAGGTAGTAGAGGCAGGAGGACCAGAAGATCAAGGCCATCCTCAGCTACCTGATAGATTTAAGGCCTGCCTGGGTTACATAAGACCCTGTCTGAAAAAAAATCACTGGAAAAGTAACAAGAAACAGGTAAAATTAATGCACTTTACTTAGCATATCTAAATGTTATAATTTGAATATATAGTCAGTATAAAATCAAGATTACTTTACATTCTTTTTGTTTTAATATATCTTCTAAATCAACAATATATTTGACACTTGGGACAATCGATTTGAAGTAGTCCCATTTGAGGTGGCTGTTAGCCACATGTAGCTGAATGGCCATATTGGACAGAGGAGTTCTTAAACTTGGAGCCCCCCCCCTTGACCATTCCCACATGCTTCTAGGCACCTGGGAGGTGACCCCCCCCC
>JADRCH010000036.1:1960067-1973937 GCA_019843965.1 Rhynchomys soricoides | reverse complement strand
TCCATAACCTAAGCAGGGTCTCCTTTGATTACTCCATAACCTAAGCATACATAAACTTGCCGTACTTCTGCCTAAACCTCCCAGGCAGCTGGGTTACAATCCTATGACACAGGGCCCAGCTTTGGTGTTGATGTCTTCCACATTTCATATCTAATTACTCCAAGCTTTTGATCGTTCCTGTCCTCCAGACCCGCATCCACTGCCTTCCGATTCTTACTAGTTGAATATATAAGGCTGCCTTATCCCCAGATTTCTAAGGGACATTTCCTTGGAACCAAATGTGCCAGCAGCTATAAGATACTTAGTAGAATGACGAGTAAATATGAAGCTAAGGATTTGACAGTTAAGAAAATCATTGCTTTGAAAATCAATGTTTTTGAGCTGACTGCTGCAGGAGAGCAAGGAATGGAAGCTGAATTGATTCATCGGCAATTTATTGCATAGGAAATACCAAGGTCTGGGAGTATAATATTGGCTTCTTCCCTGCTGTGGCTAATATGAAGAGGGATGGTAGCATTACCAAAGTAATCACAATTCCTGTGTAATGATGCTGTGCTTCTTGGAACACTCCAGAACAGTGGTAGCTTGATGATGTTGGTCTAGGAAGAAAAGGTTGTGCTGAGGCAAGGTTGAGGGACAGAGGAAATAAAGGTGGATGGGGTTAAACTGAAGAGGAGGTACTGCAGAGCACAGAGCAAGCAAGGAGGTCAGGGTAGTCTAGAAAGGCGGGGAACGGGGAGGGGGCGCGGGGAGGGGGAGGAACAGCGCCACAGATCAACTACAATTCCCAGGAAGCACTGTGCGCCCATGAACGGAAGTGAGGTGAGGCGCGAGCCGCAACCTTTGAGGGAAAGAGGAAGTGCTCGGGCGTCGCAGGGCCGGAGGCGCGGGGATAGGTAGGTAAGGGCGAGGCGCGGGAGACTGGCCGGCCTGGGCTGCGGGAGCGACGGCGGGCGGGAGCCCGGGGCCCGTGTCGTCACAAGGCGGCAGCCGCCCGCCCGGCGGGCAGCGGGGCAGGCAGAAGGTGGCGGGCGGTCTTGCCTCCCGGTAATCTGTCTTCTCCCGGCGTCTCTTCTGCAGAAGGAGCACCATGTCCGCGGAAGTCCCCGAGGCAGCGTCGGCGGAGGAGCAAAAGGTGAGTGTGCGGGAGGGCCCGGGGACCTGGGGGGCCTGCGGGACCAGGTGTGGCCGGAGCCTTGGCTGGCGGGCCCGCGGGAGCGCGGCCTGAGCGAGGCCGGCCTGGAGCCCTCCGCCGACAGCTCCTCCCGCAACCGAAGAGGGCCCCGGTGAGTGAAACTTAACGATTCTCTCCCGTGCCTCGGTGTAGCACCTAAGTATACCAGAGAGCTAGGACTCGGGCCCGTGTTAGGAACCCAAGTTTAATAGTGGGCATTTATTTGCTCGGACGTTTTCCCTCCGGAAGCGTTCGGACCACTTGTAAGCTTGCAGGTAACTCTTAAGGCGGTGCCTCCATGCAGGCGGCGATGCAGGGCTGGATTGGGGTTGTGAGTTGTGTGACCTCGTGGTCTTTTCCTAAACCCTTTGGGCTTCAGTCTTCTGGTCCGTAAAGTCCCGGTAATAGTACCTACTTCCCACGACGGCTGTGAGGCCTAAACGAAAGCCAGCACAACTTCTGCTCAAAAATAAAAAAGCTAGGTGGTGGGGTTTGCATATGTCACTTGACTAAAATTCGAGAATTGGAGCTTTAGAAAACTTCACTACCTTAGATATTTCTCGAAACATGAGGGTATTTTTGTCAACTCATTTTATTTCTCTGATGAAGGGAAATGTGCTAGCAATACACCTATGAATTTGAGGCCTGTATGTTTATCTGCTCTAGTGCCTGCCCATTCCGTCGTAATTATTATGATGCCTTGACTTCCTGGGTACATGGAGTCAGTTAGCTATCAAAGGAGAAAAGTCCTTGATCTCTTTTCTTAAGTTGTACATGGAGAGTTCCCAACAATTTTTCTTACAAAAAACAAAAAAACAAATTGCGCCTTTAATCCCAGTACTCAGGCAAGAGGATTTCTGTGAGTTCTAGACCAGCTGAAGCTACATAATGAAACCCTGTCTCAAAATTAACTAATTGATAATTAATACCAAACTGCTTTACTGTATATGGGATTTGGTCTAATGTTTAAATGTAATCCTTATACCTATGTTGCATGTAGATTACTGGGTTTTGCTCATTCCATATGCTCTAATCTTGTCAACTTATCCTCTATTATTTCTTACATTGTCATAGTTCTCTTCTGATAGTAATTGTAAATTAACTGGTGAAAAGAAGGAAAACAAGGATAATAGGAACAGTAGACAGTCATAACATTGTCATATTATACTTGGCAAAAAGAAAGATTTTTCCATCCCTAACTCACTCACTCCCTCCCTCCCTTCCTTCCTTCCTTCCTTCCTTCCGTCCTTCCTTCCTTCCTTCCTTTTGCAGTAGGGCCTCTGGGACAGCCTAGGCAAGAACTTTACTACTAAGCTCTATTCCTGGGTCCCCCTCTATTTTCATTAGAACAGCATGAAGAAAGAGAGAGAATATGTGTGAGCACAGCAAACACTTTCTGGCTGACTGTCTGCCCAGCCCTTTTTGTCTTTTTGAGACAGGGGCTGGTGTAGCTCAGGCTACCTGGAGAGGATGGCCCTGAAATTACTGATCCATTACAATGTTGGCCCTCGCCTTCTTCCTGTTTTCAGCTTTGAAATGATTTCAAAAGTTGCCCAGACTGGCCTTGTACTCACTCACTTTGTAGTCAAGCCAGGCCTTGAATTTGGGATCCTCTAGGCTGAAACACCAGATGGCTCAGGTTACAAGCCTGTGCCTGTGACCTGAGGCCCAGCTGAGCAATGGATTTTTTTGAAGCCCCCCCCAAATGCATATAGTTTAAGGATTACAGTCTTTCTTAGCAATAATCTTAAATATATTACCTGTTCATATTGCAAACTTGGTGTGTTTATAATTGCTTTGGATTTAGGAACTCAGAGACCATGTCTGTCTTGTCTTAAATACACAGAAATGAAGTTCAGTTTTAACTTGCTACAAAGTAGTACGGTGGATAATTTTCTTTTTAAAAAAATTGTTGTGTGCTGGGGGTATTTGTATATAGATCAGAACACAGCCTGTGGAGGTCTGTTTTCTCCTTCTACCCTGAGAGTTCCTAGATTAAACTTGGATTGTAAGAATTGGTGGCTAGAGTCCTTACCCACTGAGTCATCTTGCTGGCTCCTGTTTAATTGTTTTTTAGGAAGAGGCTCACGCAGTAGTCCTGGTTGGCCTTTAACTTGAAGTGCTCTGCCCTTAAGCCCCCCAAGTTCAAGGATTGTAGTCTGGCTGCCACTACACCCAGCTAAAATAATTTTGGGTAATACTTGCTAATATGTTGCTAAAGTTTGAAGTATTGATTTCTAGAGTATAAATACTTTTGATTAAAATAGCCTAATGCAGGGCTAGAGAGATGACCCAGTGGTTAAAAGTACTGCCTGCTCTTCTAGAGGACCTGGGTTCAATACCCAGCAACCACATGGCAGCAGCTCACAACTGTAACTCCAGGATCCAACACACTCACACAGACATAATGCAGGCAAAAACAACAGTGTACATAAAATAAAATTAAATAAATTATTTTTTAAAATAGCCTAATACAATACCTAATATCGGGGATAACTTTTAATCTTTTCTTTTTATGCTTTTTTTTTTCTCCTTGAGCATTTTTAGATCTTTTTGTCTAGCTACTGTCATTAATACCAATAAGAGAGTGTGGGAAATGTCCCATTTTGAGTTGAAGGTTGGCTGTACATTGTAAGTGCCTGTGGTGTGGATACTATCCTTTAACAGGGGGAAAATGTGCAAAGTCACTTCTGTGTTCCCGTGAGCCAAATCACCTGTTTCTTCTGTTTGGAAGAGCAGTTACATGACCTAAAAAGTTGATTATTGTCTCTGTACCCAGTTGACCTTTCAATTAAAGCTTAAGTATTCAGCTTAAAATACTTTTAAGGTTTTATAGTTGGTTAGCTGGTTGCCTCTAAAAGTTTAAGATACTTGGACCTTGCATGAAATAAGACAAGGTTAATGTTTCTCCCCCTTCTAAATGGTGTACACTCACATTAAGAGACAAAATTCACAGACCAATGGAAATTAAATTAAAAAGCAAAAGTTTAAAAAAAGAAGGAAATCAGGCCCCTATTTTTAATTAGGATAATAATTAGATATTATCTCTTTAGTTTGTACCAGTCTTAAACAGAAACCCAAACAAAGTCAATCTATAGACCATTGATTGTAGCTGGTATTGTACTGAAACTAAATAATATATTGAGAAATGGTATCAGCTGTTAAAAGTTAACTATGCCATAGGACATGTGCCGAGTAAGTTCTCTAATGAAAGCTATGAGGTCATTTAACTATTTAGAATTGAAGATAACTTAACATTTTAAAATTAGTTTTAGCTAGCTAGGACTCAGAAGCTATGTGAGTTCAGGACCAACTTGAGCACCCAGTATAATACAGCAAGCCCCAAAACCTTGACTTTGACTCACTTAAAAAATATGAACAAAACTAAATGCATGGTGTGTGTGTGTGTGTGTGTTGTGTGTATGCATGCTGCAGCTTAGGTTATTTGTTTTTTGTTTGATTTTTAGGATGCCAGTAGCAAGTTTTCTAAAGATTATTTTAATTAAACTAAGTGAAGTGTCTTAGGAAAGACTAGCTGAAGTATCGCTCTCAGCTGAAATAATTGTGTTAAAAGAACGCTGGGCCAGGCTGGAGAGATGTCTCAGTTAAAGAACACTGGCTGCTCTTCCAGAGCATCTGGTTTGATTCCCAGCACCCACATGGTGGCTTATAGCCATTTGTAACTGCAGTGCCCTCTTCTGACCTCTGTGGGCACATGAAAAGTATACAGACATAATACAGACAAAACACACAAACTTAAAAATAATTATTTCTTTAAAAAAGATATAGGCAGGGTGTGGTGGCACACACCTTGAATCTCAGTGTTCTGGAGGCAGAGGCAGGTGGATCTCTTGAGTTTGAGGCCAACCTGGTCTATGTTGTGAGTTTTGAAGCAGCCAGGGCTATTTAGAGAGATCCTGTCTCTCGTATGTATGTATATATGTATGTATGTATGTATGTAATATGTATACACACACATTTCTGGTTGTGAGTGAAGCCTTTAACACATGGTGGTGGCTCACAACCAACTGTAATGGGATCTGATGCCCTCTTCGGGTGTATCTGAAGACAGCTACAGTGTCCTCATATAAATAAAATAGATAAAATCTTAATTTATATATGTGTGTATGTATAATATATAATATAATTTTAAAAATTAAAGAAGACAAGCTTGGTACTTTTATGAACTGTGGAAGAACAAGGAAACTGTAAAATATGTTTCAGTGTAAACCTCTAGTTCCATTCTGGATGCAAGTTCTCTCAAAGGCTGCCTAGAAGTACATGGTGTTGGGTGACCTTGAACAGTCCTATTAAGTTTGTCTGCCCCAATTGTCTGTCACAGGGTGAAGTCCAGGCTCACCGGCTTGGTGTTCAGCCTCCTCTCGTCACCTTTTCTTGCTCTGTCTCCCATAAGTCGTCGTCTTGTCCACACTCTTCTAATCTCTTCTTGATGCCTCCTATGTCATCCTCAGACAGAACCTGCTTGCCCAGGTCTTTATGTGTCTAAATCCTACATGTTCTTTCCTGTAATCAGAATTATGCTAGGTTGCATGTGTCAGGAAAATAAAATTAGTAGTAGTTTAAACAAAATAGAAGTTTATTTTTCTCTCTTGGCAAAAAAGCACAAAAGAATGTAGCCCAGGAGTGGGAGAATGGTTCTAAGTCCTTTGTTGCTGCTCCACCATTCTTAGCACCTCAGTTCTTAATGTAGTACGGCTGTCCCAGTTTCAGACATCATAAGCTCATTAAACCATGAGAAAGGACACAGGGAAAATTGGTATTCTCTCCCTCATGGGAGGCTTTTTAAGTCTTACCTCTGACACTTATCTCTTAGTAGCTGTTTGTTATTTGTTTTAATGTGTATGGGTCTTTTGCTTGCATATATATCTGTGTACATGTGTACTAGTGGTGCCCTGGAAGGCCAGAAGAGGGCATCAGATCCACTGTTACAGACATTTGTGAGCCATCATGTGGGTGCTGGGAATTGAATCCAGGACCTCTGACCAGCCATTGCTTTTAACCACCGTGCCATCTCTCCAGTCCCATGACTATTTCTATATATTAGTATTTAACAGTAGGTATAAATTGTTTTTTTGTTTTTAACCCAAAGTTCTAAAAATTGTAGTTAATCTTAGTTAGTATTTTCTGGAACTATTTTGTTATACCTTCTGGTAGGCTAAATAGTGTTCTCTTTTTCTATTTAGACAGATTTTTCTTTCTTTGATTTGCTCAGCAGGGTCTCTTATCCCAGACTGGCCTTGAACTCAGTGTGTAGTCCAGGATGAATTTGGACTTCTTATCTTACTACACCTATCTCCTGAGTACTGGGCTTTCTTCAGTCATATCCCATCTGTACTAGGTTGAAACTCAGGGCCTACTGCATGCTGGGTAGGTGCTCTGCCACTGAATTACATTTCCAGCCCTACTGGCTTGTTAGATTTGCTCTTGTCTTTTGTGTAAGATTTGTACTTATAACTTACTTCCTGAACCTGTTAGTTCTACTTCACCAAATATTCTCAGCTTGATGATAAACCTACCTTTGTAGAAAATTTTGGTTTTATGGAAACAGTTAAAGGGCATTATGTTCGTTCAGGAGACTTTTAGTTACTGTCATTGATTGCCAAACACTGGCAAACAGTAAGAATTTACAGGGCAAAAGTGATTTTCTAAAATTGGCAACAGTAGTTGAACCTTCCTAACACTATTTAAAAGGTCGGTTGCCTTTGTTAATTGTACTTACTCACCAGTGCACTAGTGAGCATAGTGCCCAGCAGACAGAGAACATACTTGAGTGCTACTGTTTACTGCTCATGCTATGTAACTTAGCCACAGGCTGAAAAGTGATGTTTTTGATAAAATTATTTTTAGCTTACTGGAATATAAAATAATCATGTAGCTTTCCCCCCCAGGACTAGAGATTGAACCTAGGATATATCATACACATGTGAAGCAATCACTGTACCACTGAGCTACAATTTCCAGATCTAATAATTTTTCAAAGGTCTTTTGCTATTGTTGGTGCTGATCTATTGAACCCAGAACCTTAGGAATTTTAGATTTTGCTTTGCTACTAAACTCCAGCTCTTAAATGTTTCTATGCGTGTATACCTAATACCCTAGTAACAAAGGGTTTCTAATGTATTCTAATTATAAAACTCACAAAATTACATGTGTTAATCTTAGTTCATGATTACATTTAATAAAAATTAGGTTCTGTTTTATGTGTAGACTATAGGAAGACAGTTGTTCCCTTTCCACCATTATCCCCTTAGCTGTATAAGTATGCTTTATTTCATCATACATGCTAAAATACGGAAACCTGTTATGAGTTTTTAAATAATAAAATTTTAAAATCGAATTTGAATTTTTAAAACTTTTTCTTCCTAAGTTTGACATTCCTTTTTAAGCTTTTTAACTTTTAGTCGTGAGTGAGAGATTATGAGGTGTGTGTTCACACCAATATACCACAGTGTAAATGGGCAGAACAGAGAAAAACCTGTGGGAGTCTGTCCTCTCTTCCTACCATCTGGGACCCAGGGATGAAACTCAGGTCATTAGGCTTGGTGAAAAGTGGCCCCATACTTTTTTGGGGGTTGGTTTGGTTGGTTGTTGTTTATTTGTTTTCTTTTTTTGAGGCAGTGTTTCTCTGTATAACCCTGGCTATCCTGGAACTCCATCTGTAGACTGGGCTGACCTTGAACTCAGAGATCTACCTGCCTCTGCCACTGGACCAAGGGCCTCCACTCCCATTGATGTCAGATAAGGCCATCCTCTGCTACATATGTAGCTGGAGCTGTGGGTCACTCCATGTGTAATCTTTGGTTGGTGGTTTAGTCCGGTCAGGTTAGTTGCTATTGTTGTTCTTCCTATGGGGTTGCAAACCCTTTCAGCTCCTTCAGTCCTTCCCCTAACTCTTCTACTGGGGTCCCTGTATGCCCAGCTTTTGACATGGTCTCATTTTGTAGCCCTGGCTGGCCTGGAAAGTGCTAGGATGCCTAAGCTGTCCTCAACTTGTAATCTTGCCTGGACTGCTTGGCTCTTCCCTTTGTTGCTCTACTACTTTGTCTTCACTAATTTCTCCTTTTTATTTCCTTTTAACTAGTTTCTTTGCTTATTGTCCTTCCCCATCCCCTGCCGTGGATTAAACTCAGGTTTTCCTGCTTCCCAAGCTACTGGTCTACCACTGAGTTAAGTCTATACACATACACAACATACACAGTCTTTGTGAAGGTTCCTTTTGTTTTGTTTTGAGGCAGGGTATCTGCTCAGGCTGGCCTTGAACTCACTCACACAACTAACTAGCTCTCTCTCTTCCCTCTGTCTGTCTGTCTGTCTGTCTGTCTCTCTCTCTCTCTCTCTCTCTCTCAAATATTTTATCAGGAACTGACAGCTTGAGTTTGATATCCAGATCCCACATGGTGGTATGAGAGAACAGATGCCTGCAGGTTATCCTCCAACTTCTACACTTACGGTGCTGTGACATGCACATGCCCCGAAACAACATACATTAATACGTGTTAAAACATTAGTTGAATCCTGTTTTATAAAATCAAGTACTTGTAAAATAGAATAAATCTAAATAAATGCTCTCTGCTTTGGGGAGGGTCTCAGCAAGTATCCAGTCTGACCCTCTTAAGTCATCTCTAGCTCCGTGACCAGAACTAGATGTAGCTGTAACCATACTCAAGTAATGATGTCTGCCTGGTACGTAAATGTGCTGGTTTCAAGCCTCTTTTCTTTCTTGCCTAACAGGTTGTTGGCTGCTCACATGGTTAATATAGGAGAGACCAGAGTTTCTAGGATCTGCCTAAATTTAGACAGAAATTATCCTTTGTAGCAGCAGAGTCCACAGTAGCCAGGAGAGCCAGCTTCTTTGCCCCTGACACTGCTCATAGTTAAATTAGCAGAAATTATCACCGAAACCTTGCTGACATGCCAATCATCTCCAAGGTGGACATTCCAAAGCCCAGGCTTTCACTCCTTAGGTTAGTGCAAAATCTATGTAAAACAGCCTTTTCCTGAGTGGGCTTCTAATGCTGCTTAGGTTTTCTTCAAGGACAAAATAATAGTGATTTTCTTCAAACCCTATTGTGCTAGGACCTACCTGGCAAGGATCAGGCACCTATGTGCAGATTATGCAGGGCACAGGTCTGTACCTTACCATTATTGGGGACCAGTAAATAGCACTTGCCATCCCATGCCCACCATAGGAACCACACAGAGAGCAGGGCTTGTATACTTCGTTTTGTTTGGGTTTTTTTATTTTTTTTTTTTTTGAGACAGTTTCTTTGTGTAGCCCTAGGTGTCCTGGAGCTCTTCTTCTGAAGACCAGTCTGGTCTCCAACTCAGAAATCCACTTGCTCTGCTGGAATTAAAGGGGAGTGCCACTTCTACCACCTACCTGGCTGGCTTCTATATTTCTAATAATACTTTTGTCTAGGATCTATGTTGCTCAATATTGATACAGTTGCACTATAGCTCTTATTTAGTTAGGACTTACCTAGTATGTTATTTCCCCTGTGTTATTTTCTGCCTATGTCACTTATTTTTAAATTGTTTTTGGTTTTGTGTTTTGGTTTTTTTTTTCCTCCAGCTAGGAATTTTTTATTTTAGGATTTATTTATTATTTTATGTATATGAGTACTGTAGCTGTGCAGATGGTTATGAGCCATCATGTGGTTGTTGGGAATTGAACTCAGGACCTCTGCTTGCTCTGGCCCCACTTGTTCCAGCCCAAAGATTTATTTATTGTTGTATGTAAGTATACTGTAGCTGTCTTCAGACACATCAGAAGAGGGCATCAGATCTCATTATGGATGGTTGTGAGCCACCATGTGGTTGCTGGGATTTGAACTCAGGACCTTCGAAAGAGCTGTTGGTGCTCTTAACCGCTGAGCCATCTCTCCAGCGGTTTGGCCTTTTGAGCAGGCCTGGAACATGCTCTGTTAACCAGGCTTGTGTACTTGGGGCAATCCTTTTGACTCTGTTTCTCGAATACTGGGATTACAGGCATGGCTATCTCTCCTGGCTTCTAGACATAAATGTAAATAGACAGGCCACCTTATCATTGACACTTTAGGAGTTTTTTTTTCCTTTTATCTCACCCTTTGCTTTTTTTATTACATCTTGTTTGTATTCTGTCCCTTTGTTATATTGTTCGTGCGTTCGTATGTGCGTGCATGCATGCATGTTTTATCTAGTCCCATTAGTGTTTCATTAATGTCCCCTGTTAATTTTCTTTCTCTACTATTAAACTACCAATTTGGAAGTTTTGTGCTTTATTTTTGTTTAGTTAGTCCCCTTTAAAACTTCATTATATGCTGGTAGGTGGTGGCACGTGCCTTTAAAGCACTCAGAAGGCAGAGCCAGGCTGATTGATCTCTGTGAGTTCAAGGCCAGCCTGGTCTGCAGATGGAGTTTCAGGGCAGCCAAGGCTACACAGAAAGATCCTATCTGGGAAAAAGAAAACAAAAGAAAACTTTATTATGCATTTTTATCAAACTGTTAATTGAATATATGATCACTCTTCTATTAACACTCTTCTATTAATTTCTTTTCTCGTGACTCTGACTCAGTAGTGAAAAAAGTAACTTAAAGCAAGGGTTTATCTTTGCTGTGAGGTTGAAGATACAGTCCATGGTGACTCAGTGTATGGCACCATGAACCAATGCACTCACAGCCAGAAAGCCCGAGATGAATTTTGGTATTCATTCTTCTTCCTTTCCCTTACCCCCGAAAATTTAGTGTAAGAGCATGTGTGTGTGGTGTGTGTTAAATGTACATCAGAAGGCCAGAGGAGGGCATCACACACAGCCCCTGGAACTGGGGTGACGAGTGTCTGTGCTGCCCCTGCCTTATTACACGAGTCTCCAGCCTTCACAGCTGTACAGCTTCTCTTAAACCACTGAGCCATCTCTTTAGTCTACTTCCTTTTTTAAAAAAATACTGTCTATGACTCCAGCCTATGAAATGATATTGACAACATCTAGGGTAGATCTTTTCTCCTGGTTAATTAATCCATCCACAAACTATCTTACAGATATACCTAGAGATTCTGTTACTGTCAAGTTTGACAGTCAGTATAAGCCATGACTTTCAAATTATAAACATTTACATTTTTAAAAATACTATCTTGTTATGTGTTTTTCTTTTTTGTCTGATTCTGGTTTTGCAGCACTTGGAATTGAACCTGGGGCCCTGCCCATTCTTGGCAGTGCTCCACACTAAGCCACACCCCAGCCCTTTATTGTTTTCTGCCCTCCCTCCCTCTCTCTCAGATGATAAAATTGTGAGCCCAGGACCTCTGTGCTCTCTGACACTGGCTATATCCCTGGCCTTGTATCTTTTTGCCCCCTTGTAAAAGACATCTCGGGTATAATATTTAATATATGAATATGTAACCTAGTTTTTTGTTTGTGTTTGTTTTATATTTCCTTCTGTGTCCTCTAACACGTTTTAGCATAACTCCAGATATAAATTATTTCACTTGATTTTTGTTAAGCAGCATATATAGAAGACAAGAACAAAAGCTACATGTTTCAAACAGGAAATGGTTTGAGTTGTGCTAGGTTACAAATTCTTGAAAGGGTTGGAAGAACAGAAGGGGAAAAAAGAAAATGTTTTTAGGGGCAGGGATTGAAAAATGTCTCTGACTGTAGGAATGAGTCCTGTTTGGAGCCTGCCGTCTTCTATCCAACTGCCATGTGGCTGTTACACGAGCCCTGATTGTCTGTGGATACCCCACTGTAGGAACTCACAGGGGCCTGCCGCTCTCTAACAATGTGATCAAGAGAAGAATGGTTCTTTTCTTCCATATTCGTTCATCTACTGTGGCTACCCTTGGCTACCTAATAGTAATGCAATTTGGGAAATGTAGTTTTAGCCTTCTGTTTATACTGTTTGGGGAAGCATGTAGGGAAGAGCAAAACCAGCTGAATGCCAGCACCATAGTGCCCCCACCCCATGAGTTTATGTCTCCATAAGCAAATCTAGAGCTGTGTTAGAGTGTTAATGAATGCCCAGCAATTTGGACTTACTTAATGTTAAGGTCCTGCATCTGCACTAGGTTAAGAACATTTTTGTACAGTTCATGAGAAATATTGTGGAAGTCCCGATAGTGCTTAACTACAGCTTAAAGTGTAGCTTACGCCAATCTCTTCCTGTCTTTCTTTCCCTTGTTGAATACAGAGCAAAGTTTGAATTCATCTAAAATTGTACTAGCAGGACTTACTAAATTGTACTAACAGGACTTATTAATAATGTTGTATATTGGCAAGAAAGTTCAAGAATTGGAGTCCCTTTCTTCTCCATCCTTCACTGCCTTTCTTACCTCTCTCCTCTCATATCCTCTTCTTGATTTGAGATGTGATCCCATTAGTCTCAAACTCTAGAGCTCTTAGGTTCAAGTAGGTATTGTAAGAAGTGTGTTTTGTTTTTTCATGAGAAAGTGCCTCTCTGTGTACATGTGGCTCCTAGAACTCACTATGTAGACCAGCCTGGTCTCATGTTTCTTTCTTTCCTTGTGTGTGCTTGAATGGGTACATATGTGCTACAGCGTTATTTTTGAAGGTCAGGAAACTTAGTTCTCTCCATCTACCATCAGAGTCAGAGGTGAAACTCTGGTTGTCTAATTTATGTAGCAAGCTCCTTTACCTGCTGCATAATCTTTCTGGCCCAAGAAAATCTAATTCTGGCCAAAGGGTTTGAAAGTGCTGGGACGAAAGGCCAACAGTTGACTTTGGTTCCTTTTCAATAAGCATTACCTAAAATGGGCAAACTGGACAGGGAAATCCAAGAATAATAGGGCCTTTAATCAAGTTTGCTTTGAAACTGAAGCTCTGAGAATGCCAATGGGTTGCAGTAGATTTGTATAGTGAAGGCTGAACCTGCCACTAGATGTCACTAAGGTTCTAGCACACATTATTTTTGCATTGGTGTCTCCAGCTTTACATAAGTACGATATCGTCATATCCTTCTTGGTTAGGTTCTGAACTTCGTAAGACAGAAATCATATATAAAAATTAGTTTTGAAAAACTCCTTAAAGAACTTCCCCAGCATTCAGGAGGCAGAGGCAGGTGGATTTCTGTGAGTTCAAGGCCAGGTTGGTCCTCATAATAAGTTTCAGGTCAGCCAAAGCTACATAGTGAAACCCTGTCTCGAAGACAAACAACAACAAAACCAAAAATCTCCTTGAAGAATGGTATTGCAGTTATTTTTTTTTTGTGTAGACTTGAGCATATGACTATGATTGAGTACCAACTGAGGTAGTGGGCTTAGCTTTTAACTGTGAGAGTGATAAGCAGCATGTTGACATGCTCACACACTGAACAATATCCAGGATTTATATTATATACCTCACACTTGAACTTCTGGACATACCATTCTTGAATGTAAGGACTGGAAAAATCATTATTTAGAGTCTTACCTGTGCTGAATACACAAGTAAATTTTGTATGGGTGTATTTGTGAATCTACACAGTAAGATTGGAAGATGAAGCTGCAGCCTAGAAAAGGAAAATAGGACATCTGAAGCAGAAAGGGGCAGGGTATGGAAAGGGATTTGAAAACAAAGGGTATCTGCCATTAGCACCTTTTCCCACAGACCCTCTAAGACATAAAGTTGGGTATAAGGGAGTTGTTGAGGGTCAAGTGTTGATACTTAAAGTGAATAGGATATCTATAAATGTAATTGTGAG
>JADRCH010000036.1:1926410-1960057 GCA_019843965.1 Rhynchomys soricoides | reverse complement strand
AATTATTTACTTGCTATATAAGAACAGTTGGTTTGACATTTATAGATTTAACATTTCTGCTATTTTACTTCATAAATAACCTTAGAGACTCAAAATGTGCCAAAGTGTGACTTTGCCAGTTCAGAGAAATGAGTCCAATAGCTAAAAGTATCCTTGCCAGCTGTTCCGCCTCCCATCACAGGAGACCTGTGATTTTATTGATTCATTGTTCTTGTCATTATATGATAAATTCTTTTCTGTAAAATAGCATTTTGAAGAATATATACTCAATCAAGATAGGTGTTTGAGAAACTATTTTAAGATAGAAGACCAGGGGTATAAACAAGTGATAGAACATTTAACTAGCATACATGAGCCCTCAAGTTTAATCCTAAGCACTGGGATGGAGAGGGTGCAATTAATGACAATCTTTTCAGAAAACAGGCTCTGAAACCTAAAAGTATGTGATCTTTTTGACATGAACAGAATTTCCCCTTTTTGTTGGTGGGAAACAGGAACTTGCTCACTAGAGGCCAGCCTTGAACTTGCTATGTCTTCCTGCCTCAGATTACTGGGTGCTGTAATTACAGGGATGAGCTCTCACACAGCCAGATGTGAGGACTGATGAAAAAAAATACCATTACAGATATCAAGGTCTTCTGAATTGACTTACTTAGGGAAGATATGCTAGTATTTGGGCTGTTGTTAGTGTCTAGTAAAGAGTCCAAAGAGTTTAAAATCATACATGATTTTAAATAAGGAAATCGATCAAAAAGATCTTTTAGATTTTTGATAGTATTAGGAAAATTCTCTAAATATAGACAAAGAGCTGAAGAGTTCCATAGAAGGTGACTAATTATGAATGTATTATACATGACTGGAAAGTAACTGCAAGCAAGACTTGAGAGCTGAGCTATCTCGGTATTTTTATCCAGTGTGTGGGGTGTTATACATGCATCACAGCTATAATAGAGCGATCACATGGGACATTCGAGAGAGAAGAGAGAGGCGTTTGAGAGGTTCCTGGGCGTGATTTCTTAGTCAGAGGCTGTATTGCTTGGTGTTCAACAACGAAAGCCAGAGTCTAGATATTAAAAGGTGAATTATTTTCAAAAATTCAGTTGTAACAGAAATAATTTACTTAAAATTATTTCAGGAAATGGAAGATAAAGTAACTAGTCCAGAGAAAGCTGAAGAAGCAAAGTTAAAAGCAAGGTATCCTCATTTGGGACAAAAGCCTGGTGGTTCGGATTTTTTAAGGAAAAGATTGCAGAAAGGGGTAAGTTGCGGAGTGTCATCGTCACACGTTTCCCCTGTGAGCTCAGTGTGCTGACAGACTGTGAGTGAATGTCTGCATCTTCACTCCTGTATTTCCAGGTGCGTGTGTCTCTGTCAGTATTTCAATGGTTCATGTATGAAAAGAGGCAATTATAATGTTTAAATTAAACTATGAAGTATTTCAAGTATGTACCATAGTATTTGACATAATAATATCAAAGAATTCTTACTTTGTCATCTTTGAAAAAATGTAAATGTAGATATAACACAAACCTACCCTATGTTTTCTGTGTGGCCCCTTTCTCTCTTCTGTTCAAAAAGAACCACTGTCCAGAAACGGGTATTTACCCACCACCCTTATTAAAACTTGCCTGTTTGAAAGCAAGTGTCGTACATTCAGAGGCTTATGATCCTTTGTATTTGGATGAAATGATCACTTGTAAAATCATTTAATTTGCTTCACAGTTCCTTTAATCTAGTTTACACATAATTTTAATAATTCAAATTACTGAAAGCATTTTTCCCAGAGTCTTGTCTGCCTTTATGAGATAGAAGTCATTATTTCTTAGCATGGAAATAGTGCTACTTGTTGTTTTTAAATTTTCTCTCCTTTCTTCTGCTTAAAAAATGTAGAAAATTAGAGTTAAAGCATATTTGAATTCTTTCTCATCCCGGGTTCAGAGAATGGTAGAGTGTGTGTGAAAGATACATAGTATGTAAGATTATGGTTCTCTTTAAGTAAATACCTTAAGTATCGGTATCTGCTATTTATATAAAAAAACATGTGCACTGTAGTTATAGATGGACTCCAGAACAATGATTTTTTTAAAAGTATCAACAAATAATGTGGTTTAGTTTAAACATTTAAAAATGAAAGACTTATATCTTTCAAATAATAATATAAAGAAAATTATATTAAATATAGAAAATGCAGAATTTATGTATTCTATAACAGATTCTTGTAGGGAAATTATTCCAGAACTCAGGGACCTTAAAAAACATTAGCATAACTCTAAATAAAGACATTTAACAGGAACTGTAACTGTTAGGACAAAAAGTCACTCTTAATTTTGAAAGGTTCATGAAAGGTAGAAGATTCATGGAAATGTTTATAGTCTTTGACTAATTTCTTATAAATTGATGTAAGCTAATTTAGTATGAGGGAAAAAAATCTTCAAATTTGAAGCATTTTTTTCTTTCTTAAAGCTTTTACTATAATTAGAAGCCACGTCAATGTTCAGCATCAGAGAATTAGTTAATAAGTTATGAGTCCACAGGTAGAGTATGTGGTTCTTTAAAATATGATTATAAGGATCATGTAAGCAAGAAACATCAAGGTGAGAGCTCTGTTCATTAGGAATCTAGGTTTGGTGTAGACTGTGCATAGACTGTCTGCTTACACAACGATACCTTAAGGTATATTTTCAGCTATGACATGATCACGTATGATCCTGAGCATCAGATTCCTGTTTGCACTTGACTGATTATTAGTATTTAGGAGATGGTTTCTTCTCAGCAGAATTAATGTATCTTAAAGTTGGTATCATACATGAAAATAGTTGGAAATGAAGCAAATGACACTTGAATCATAATTATATAAAACTTGCAGTGTCAGTGTTTGAATGATTCTGTAATTTCCCAAACTATCAGTGAATAAGCTTTTATTGTTCTAGAATTTTTTTTAGAGTCTGTTCTAGGTTTCATTTTTCCTGTGCCATAATAATTAACAAGCTAAGAATCATAGTTTCTGCATTGTTTGAGAGGGTTGATTTATATTCAGTTACTGTGTTAGGTCATCTTCTGTATCGTGCCCATTGGTATTATAAAATTAATGGTATAATATTCTCACGGGGCTTTTAACAATAAGACCATATGCATGGTGAGTTTATAGCCCATCAGAGTCAAAAAGGATTTGAACAGTCTAGCCTGTTAATTTCTGTATTTGTGATTTGTAAAGTACCAAAACTGAGAACCATTCTAAAAAAACATGGCTTTAGAGTTTATCATGTTAGGTGACTACATGTATAAAGTCAGTGCTGCTCAGTGAATGGGAAGTCGGGTGGTGGCGCTTATATAATGCCAGCACTTGGGATGAAAACGCAGGGGATCAGGAATTCAGTCACCCCTGCTCTATAGCAAGTTAGGGTTTGAAGCTAGTTTGGGCTTATAAGACATTGTCTCAAATAAGTGGATACGTAAATATATGTGAAGAGAGGTTTTTGTAAGATTGTCTTCTGTATGATTTAAAGTATGCTTTATTAGGTTTTTAGGGGTTTGTTTTGCTTGAGAAAGGATCTCATTATAGCTCACACTGGCCTGGAGCTTTTACTATGTAGTCCAAGCTGGCCTTAAATGTCTACTGATATTCCTGCTATATACAAAGATTCCAGATGTGAGGATTATAGGGAGTAATTAGTATACATGGCTAATTCAGATTTATTTTTTTGTAAACTCATGAAGTTTAGAAATTGTTAGACAGCTAATACCACTGCTAGACTGTGTTGGACCCTAACCTGAGAAACATTAGTCTCCTTCACCCTCACCACCTGTCAATGTCTGCTCTACTGAGTTCTGTTTAAACTCCAGCCACAGTAGAATTTAAATTATTTTTCTCTTCAGCACATCTCAGTATGTAATTAAATGAGGTCCTTTTATGATTAACTTTTTCTTAATATAAAATAGCTTCTAGTTAGAAACAGAGTTTATTAAATTGGAGGAAATCATACAGTGCTTAGGCCTGCAAGATGACAGAGGGGAAAAGCTCTTGCTTCCAACCCAACAACCTTAGTTCAGTCTCCAGGATTCATGAGGTAGGAGTGAACCAACTTCTAAAAGTTGCCCTCTGACCTCCACACATGCTCTTGGCATACATACCCACTAAATAAGGAAATGTTTTATTGATATATATCATTTTTTAAAATTTGCACAGTGTTAAATTTCTTACTTTCTACATATATTAAGTAACACAAATAAGAAATGTGTCAAGGTGCTTTGTTGTGCAGATGCCCACCAGTAAAAAGAAGTAGTGCTCCATTTTAAGACAGGGAGGGTCTCGTGTAGTTGAGGCAAGCCTGAATGTCAGTCTTCCTGCTTCCACTTCCTGAGTGCTGAGATTCCAAGTGTGCCACACATACCCAGATATAAGCCACTTCTTGATTCTGGGAGCATCAAAATTCCCATTTTAAAGGATCAATCAGAAATGATACTGCACCAACCTCAGAAGTACCTGGTCCACATTTCATTGTTACTACTCCATATGAAGCTTATACAGTGCTATTTCTAACCATAGACCCATTGGCCATAGGCCAGATCTGGCTTATCAAAGAATAATCAGGGGGATCCAGCCAGTGAGCCCTCCTTAGACCATACAGCAGCACTAAGCAGAGTCCCAGCTGCTTCGTTTTACCACAATAGGGGTCTCCAAAGTCTGAGAAATATTTTCTGTTCAATATTCATCTGTGCTATCATTTCATCACTATATTATTAACTTTTGCCAAACCCAGACTTTGGTGACCACAGCATCTGGTTTTAAAAGTTGTTATGACAGTTGACTTACTTGATCATTTTCACCTCTTGCTAGCTCTTGATACATTAGCTTACATACAGTAGACATTCAGTAAAAATCAGCTAAACATGATGGATATAAGGCAGAACTCAAGGAAATTCTTCTGGTTTTGCTTGTAGACTATCCTGAGGTTGCTCTTAAACTGTTTGTTTGTTTGTTTAATGTGCGTTAGTGTTCTGCCTGTATGTATGCCTGTACGAAGGTGTTAGGTCTGCTGGAACAGGAGTTACAGACAGCTGTGAGCTGCAATGTGGGTGCTGGGAATTGAACCCAGGTCCTCTGGGAGAGCAGCCAGTGCTCTTAATCAGAGCCATCTCTCCAGCCCCTCATAGTGTTTATCATAGTGTTAGAGAGTTGTGGTTTCATCTTTCAACCCAAATCAGTGTAATGGTAACAAAGAACTTTTAAAGTCTAATTTGATTTTTTTTGTTTTTGTTTTCAGCAAAAGTATTTTGATTCTGGGGACTACAATATGGCAAAAGCAAAGATGAAGAACAAGCAGCTTCCTGCTGCAGCCCCGGATAAGACAGAGGTCACTGGTGACCACATTCCCACTCCACAGGACCTCCCTCAGCGGAAACCATCCCTGGTTGCTAGCAAGCTGGCTGGCTGATTAAAAGAGCTGAACTGCATGAGTCTTCTAATGTCCTTTATTTCTCCTTACTACGTTACTTACCCACTTCTGTTCCTTTCACTCACTCTGTCATTTGAGACTGACAGCTTTGCAGGTAGTGGTAGCGTGTGCTACTGTTGTAAGGGAGCATACATGTGTAGAGGTTTTGGTTAGTTTCACAGTGCACTGATGCAAAGGACATGTAACGGCAACATAAGTAAATGACGTGACAATAATTGTACATATTACCTAGCTGGTGTAGGGCTGGCTCCAACAAGTAGCAAGCAAGTTTTACAGCTTTAATGCTTTGGCTTTCTTTACTTTCTCATAGTTACAGCTTTGTATGTTACTCTTATTTAATAGAACCTTTGTTGTATTAATTTCATTTGTATTTTCCTTTTGAATTTTGTAAGACAGAAGTTTAAGACCACAAGTTGGAAGACAAGTCACATAATCCAAACACAAGTAAATGGGCTGAAAAGATTTGAGTAACTGCTTGGACTTGACGGCCTTAACCTGCTGTTCCAGCTTTAACAAGAGCATCTTACCTGGGCGATATCTGCCCATTCTGGTGTGACTTGTGTGACTCCAATGCTTACCAGCTGTCACTGAAGCTAGTGCTCTTCCTCGTTCTGCAGTGTATGGGGACAGCTTTCTTTGTTGAAGACGTGACTGGGTGTGCATGTGCACTGACTATTGCATTCACTTTTGTGCCATTTTTGTAAATACAATAGTTTTGCACAACCTTTTACAAATGTCTGTATTAATTTCACCATATTAGAAAGTAGATAATGTGCCAACCAGAAGCACAAGAATTCCTACACAAACTTGCCTGCCATTACTGCTTTTGTATAAGAATAGTTTACAATCTTGAGCTTATTAGAAAACCAAACTGAAATATACTCAGCCTGCTACAGAGTTAAGCTTTCTCATTTGTTACCAATATTCATGACTTTCAGTGGCCTTGTACAAATATGATATGTTGCTTAGGCATATCTTTTGTTCTATGCAGAACATTTCATTTTGACTTTTACAAAAAAATTACAATTCATATAATTTATATAAACGTTCTTGGTGTAGAAACTTTTTACTTCCACATTCGCTTTGGGGAATACTAAAGTACACCACTTGCATTCTCTGACTTCTGTTATCGTCTCAGGCCCCACCTTCTCTCTACTTTGCTTCTGTGACTCGTATTGGGTTGTCTCATTTATATTAAAGCGTATGTGTCTATCTTTTTAAACTTGCTTAAATAAAAGAATTTTTGTGAGGGTTTTTTGTTATGCTGAGAAACCACTGTCTCACATGTGCTTAGCAAGCACTGTATACAGAACGACACTCTTATTCCTAAGGGAACTTTATAATGAAGCAAGGAGTTGAGAAGACTTGTCTAGAATGAGCTGAATTATGTTAAATAATTTATATAATTAGGATGAACTAGAAGAATAGGGCTAATAATTACAATGATTTATGTGATAGGTAAAACATTCATATTAAAATATTTAGGTATCACCTATACATGCCATTTTAATAAAATATTAATTTACTTTTACTTGTGGTTTATGTATTAGTAGAAACATTAGCAGACTTTATTTGGACACATTTATTAGAGCTCTCCCCCAGGATGTCAGGCTGTAGCATATTGAACAGTAGCAGCCTTGGCTGATACAGTTTTTCCTCTTCATCTTGGGCTAGGGTGAGGCCTACTCCCCTGTGAAATCCAGGCATCATTTGTATTATGACTACCTTTGTGCACCTGCTTTCCTATGGTTCCACACTAGTGATTGGTCCTGCTCCATTCAACCTGAGGCAGAAAAGCAACATACTTTACTCCACATTGGTAATTTTACAGCTCAATTCTATGTAAATATATTTGTTATAAGCAAGAGAATTATTCCATATGTTCAGTTCATCATAAGATTGCTAGATAGTCTTTTTTTCCCCATGGATATTTGCAAGCCCATCTCCATTAAGTTCAGATAGACAAATCTGAGGTAAGAGTGACCATGCTCTTCCTGAACACCAGACTTACTGCTTGCGTTTGATTTGTGAAATAGGACACTGATGTTTAGCCTACCTCAAGACTTGAGGATCTGTGAAATACTAAGTGCCCCAAATATTACTATCTTTTCAAAAGTCAATTTCCTCACTAAACCAACCTGCCTTCTATAAAGTAGCAGTGCTTAAAATCTCAGGATTTTCCACGAGGAAAGACCTGTTAAGGATTTGTATGTATCGCTGCATGGCTTCCATTGGTGCTTGAGAGAGGTTTTACATTTTCCTGGATTTTGTTCTACTTCAAAGCTCAGTTGTAGATACTTTTGCAGGTTCTTTGGTCATCATTTAGTGAAGGTTTGGATGAAATGAGCTTCATTTCTAGGTCAAAGCTGTGTCTGAGGAATGGCTAACTTTAATGTTAGAGTAAATTGAGGTTGATGAAAATACTAAAGGCAAACAGGCTAAAGCCTAAGTTTGTTCAGTAGCTCAAATAAGAACCATACTGAAGGCTACATCTGACTAACCGCACCTTGTGTCTAGTTGGGAATAGCATTTGGATGGATTGGAGGGACCTTGTTTGCAGTTCTACAGGTTGTTAGAGAATCTTGTACTGCTGGTCTGGAGATAATGTCTAAATGATTCAAGGCAGTCATGACAAGGCCTCTACATGTTACTTCCAGTTGTTCTTTTTACTTGATGTAACCAAAGTATACCTCTAAATGTATTGGTAGTCATTACTAAGTCAGACTTGTATTCTTGATCTGAATATCATAAAGACTTATCAACACTGAACTGTGTAAACTTAGTGTTTGATGGTCAGAAGCAAGTAGCCTATGGGAAGAGCTGTTCTGAGTGGTCACCAGCGCCCTCTGTGATAGCCTCGTCACGTCCCTCAACCTTCAGACTCATTACTTAATCGTAGCCCAGTTCCCTCACCATGTCCACCCCTGAAGCCTACTGTAAGCACTTCTCTTACATTTCTTGATCTCACTTGGCATGTACTGCCGGTCTTAACCCAAGACTCTCCAACTTGTCACTGATACTTTTAGAAATTGGGATCCCAACCTGTGGTGTCTCATGTATAGATGGCAATTGGACTGTTACCAGTTCCAGCTTTCAAAAGAGGTAGACCTTGGGTTTCATCCTATAAATTACTGGTGGTGGTGACATTCATAAGTGTACGTTTGTATGGTATTTATCAACTAGTAGAAATAGAGATCTAGCTCCTTTAGTATCGTGCCCTCAAATCTGTCAATGCATCTCCATTTGATATGCAGTGGGACACTGCCTGTATGCTGAGGGCCAACATAAATGCCTTTTCTTGTTAAAGATGTCTGTAGAGTTGGCAGTTAATGCTGGTTTGTCAAATAGCTCGTCCAAACTTATACTTGTAAAATACACCCAAAATAAATGGATCTACCTAATTTTTATTGATTTTAATATGCAGTTTTGTCTTATTTGTTAATGTTTTGCAGTATGTCTTCTCTGAAGTTAAGCCACTATGAAGAAAGTATTTGTAATCTTGGATTTTGTTTTCATACAAATGTGTTAGTGGAACTTTGCTGTTGTTTCATCTTGTGTCTAAAATGTCCCAGTACAGTAATATTGAATACAGAAAGATGGGTGGAACAGAAATGAAGTTTCAGGAAGTCTACAGGGCTGAGGATATACCTTGATAGAGTGCTTGCCTAACATGCACAAAATCTTGGGTTCAGTTCCTATTACTTTATGAGTGTGGGTGTACATGTCTATAACTTCATCAGGAGGCAGGAAGGAGGATCTGGAGTTGAAGGTCATCCCTGGACATAGAGATCCACAGCTTCATAAGGCCATCTCAGCAAAGTTCTAGGAAGTCTGTAGGGATGAGTTCTTCAATGTAGAGCAATGTGTGGTAGAACAGAGGTGAGCTTTCAGGTGGTATTAGAGACCAGTTGCTGTGAAGGTGGGTGGGAAGAAGGAAAAGTGTTTTGAGTGAAGGAAACTTCACTGTCACAGAGGCAAGGACTTGGATGGCAAGCCTGTGTAAGGATGGTTGGTTGAAAACAGCAGGTAGGCAGTTACTTTTGTCTTAAATTTTGCCCTCAATACTCACTAAATACCAGCATGGTTCCACCAACTCAGGCTTTTAAGATCCCTGAAGTTATCCTCATTTTTCCCCTTAGGGGAAAGTGGTGACCAACACCCCCCAAAATAACCTTATTTATTTTATATCATACCCCAAACCTCTAATGCCTTTTAATTGTTTGAAGCAGGCTTTCTAGCCCAGGCTGGCTTCAGAATTATTCTAGACCAGGTTGCATTCAGACATAAAGCAAGCCCCCTGCTCAGCCTTCTGGATGTTGGGATTATAGGCATGTGCCAGAATGCTTGGCATCACTACTGTAGCTGCCAACTATTTCTGCCCCTTGTCACATCCTTTACTATGGGAAGCCTCGATGGTTTTCTTTGACAGGGATCTTATGTTGCCCAGGCTTTTCTTCAGTCTTGGGCTCAAGTAATGCACTTCAGGTTCCTAAATAGCTGAATGACTCCATACCCGGCGACACTTTTTAAATTGTGAGTCTCATAACCTCTAGAGTTTGGGTGTGAAATGTTACAGAATGCGGTGTTCAGAGGAGGAGCTTGTGACCTTGAGTTCTTATCTAGTAGATTATTCCCTGACTTGTAATCCAATTGTCTGTTGGGAGAAGATGGGAATGGAGGTTAATCATTATGGAAGTCGTGGGCTGCTAGGGACGTGTTTGGTTTGGGGACTCTGTCTACCATGAAGTGGGCCACTGCACATAAACAAGTGTTGCAAGATCTAACCCTATCACACTGTGAACCTCTGGGATTGTGTACTGGAAAAACCTGTTTCCAGTTGTGGTGTGGCTCAGCCCTAGCACACATCTTTAATCAGAGAGCTTAGAAGACTGAATAAAGTCAATCATAGATCAAGAGGTGGGCCAAGCAACCACTTGACAAGGAGTGAACATAGAAAAATACAGAGAGTAAGAGGAAGTCAGGAGGTTGGATAGAAAGACACACAGGAAGTAGAAAGGAGGGACATTCAGTTGGAAGGTTTTTAAGACTGGAGAACTGGCTTTTTCCTTCTGGGATATGGTTTAAGGAGGGTCAATTAGGTGCCTTTCTCTGCCTCTCTTGAGTTAGTTGGCTTTTCACCCCAGCTCCTGAGTCTTCATTTGGTAAAATCAAATTATTGAGATTTTGTTTTACTAAAACATTTTGGCCTCTCGGTTTGTCACAGCTAGAGTGATTTCTCTGTGGGGCCCTGCCACAAGTTGGAGCACCAAAATGTCAAAATGATGTCTCTTCTTCCACCACTATCACCTCCTCTTCCTTGTCATCCTCCTCCAACTGGATATTACTCAGTAACTCGACTAGCTTCAAATTTGAGATCCTCTTGTCTCAGTTTTGTAAGTACTGAGACTGCCAGCAGTGGTGGTACACATCTGTAATCCCAGCCCTCAAGAGGCAGAGGCAAATGATGGCCCCCAAGTTTGATGTAAACCAGGCCTACATAGTAAGACCATTCCTCAAAATTAATTAATTTAAAAAATCTAGGGGCGGCAAGATAGCTCAGCAAGTAAAGGTGCTTGTCCTGCAAGTTTGCCAACCAGAGTCTCATCTCCAGAACCACATAAAAATAAATGGATAGAACTGACTCCATAAAATTGTCCTCCAACCTCTGCAAGTGGACCACAGTACCCCCCCCCCAAAAAAAACACTAATGGTAATAAATTATACAAACAAAATAACTGCTGAAACTGCAGTTGTGCACATCCATGTCTGGCATATTATCACTGCCTTTGATTCTTTTACAGACTTCTTTTCTATGCTTAGTGATGGAATTTCACCCCTTTTTAAATAATCTATTTCATTTACTGTGTACAGTAGTATTTCTTGATTCACTTCTGTGTGTAATATCAAAATTACTATTTTTGAAACAGTCTTATGTATCCCAAAGCTTATCTTGAACTTGCTATGTAGCCTAGGATGATCATGAAGTAAGTGTGTGTGTGTGTGTGTGTGTGTGTGTGTTCCTGCGCACGTGTGCGCACGCATACAGAGACCAAAAGTCTTCTATCACTTGTCACATTATTTTTTGAGAAATACTTCCTGAACCTGGAGTTTTTCAACTGGCTAGACTGGGTAGCCAGAGAGCTCCCAGGATCTGTGGATCTTCGTCAGTCCCTCCCCTCCCCAACAAAAGGACACCAAACACCTGGCTTTTTACATTTGTGCTCTGGATCCAAACTTAGGTCTTCATGCCTGTATAACAGGTACTCAGCCATCTTCCTAACCTGACTCTCTCTAAACAGAATTCTGATCCTTCCAGCCTTCTCCTCCCAAGTACTGTGATTAGAGGTGTGTTTTACCACATGTGATTGTGTGGTACGAAGGATCATACTCAAGACTGTGCATGCTATGAAAACACTTACTTGCTGAGCTACAACTCCAACCCTGTTTGCTTAATTATGAAACAGGGTTTTGTTATATAGTCTGACCTACAACTCATTATGTAGCTCAGGCTGGTTTCAAAACAATCCCCCTGCCTTAGCTTCCTCTTTGCTGAGATTATAGGCACAAGCCACATACCTGGCTCACAATCAACATCTTTATTTTCCCCTCTGACTCTCCTCTCTGGTTTTGCCCTCTGTTTTTATGGTTCCATTATCACAGATGGGAATGCTTGCATTATAGTCTGTAATCATTAGCAGTTTCTCTAACTCTGTAGACCGATATGGTTCACTGCGGATTACAGACTACATTTCCTTGTGAGCCTTTTTTATTTAGTTTTTTTTTTCCTAGACAGGATTTCTCTGGGTAGCCCTGGCTAGCCTGTGACTTGCTCTGTATATCAGGCTGGCCTTGAACTCATTGAGCTCCATCTGCCTCTGCCTCTGCCTCTGCAGTGCTGGGATTAAAGACATGTGCCACCATTGCCTTTTTTTCTGGGAATTTCTCAGGGTTTTTCTTTCCTTGTATTTTTGTTCTAGATTATAGCTAGAATTATTTGAGTTTAGTGCCTATCGAGTAGCTATAAAATTGTTCTGCTCCAGAAAACTCTCCCCTGGATGTTTCTTCTCTTTTCCAAGTTTGTTTCTTTATCCTATTGTACAGCTGTCATCTCAGGGTTGGCTGTGATCCTGAGCCGAATCCACCATTTTCTGGGTTCTGAGGATTCCAGGCAATCTTTCAAGAGGGTTTTCTTGGAGGGGGTGGGGGTGGGGGTGGAGAGGCAGCCCAGCAGTTAACAGTCTTTGCAGCTCTTCTAGTGAGCCCAAGTTTGGTTCCCAGCACCCATGTTGGGAGGCTTACAACTGCCTGTAACTCCAGATATAGGGGATCTGATACCCCCTTTTGGCTCCCTTATACACCTGCACCCACATAGTATACATACAACCATACACACACACATACATACACGCATACACACAAATAAAAATAAATCTTAAAAATATTTGAGTTCTATGTATAATAAATATCTTTTCCTAACCTGGCTTTCCTAGCTGGGGTACCTGTTCTTACACTTGCTGTAGTGCTTAACTCCTCTGTAGGAACTGTGTCCCCTCCCCCACATTGTGTTCATTGTTTCATCCTGAGACACAATTGATTTCCACATCACACTGCTTTACCACTTAATCACAATGCACTGAAGAAACTTCACTCAGTTGGCCTCCTTACAGTCAGAATGCTCATTATTTTGCCCCAGCACTTGGCCCAATGCCTGGCCATAGTGTGTACCTAATAAACACTTTCTGAAAGAAACTGTACTCTTAAGAGTGTAGCCACTTCCATTCAGTCTTGCTGTATCGTTCTAAATGGTCACAGTTTTTAATCACAAGTATAACGTTCAGACTCGTTTAAGCAGTGAAAAGGATTTATCAAGAGCTGTATATCAGATGACTTACAAAACTATTGGAAAGGCTGGAGACTCGGGCTTAATGTCAGCCTAGGTACAGCCTCGTAAGCATGCTTCAGCAGCTGCTTAGTGGGAAGAACTGCTGAGCCCCTGCTATGATAGTTCCTGCCAAACAAAAGCTTGGAGCCTGACTTTGATGTAACCACTCCTTGTCTCAAACATTGCCTGACTCTCTTGCTGTGCATTCGCAAACAGAAGTTCTAGGTAGCTCCAAAGTCTTGTGTATTTATTTTCACAGTATGGTGCACCAATGTTGTCTGTCAGGTGATAATACTGAGTTGGAGCTAGTGATGGAGACAGACACCTGGAATCTCAGCACTGAGGAAGTGGAGGCAAGAGAATCCAAGTGGAGTTCAAGACCATCTTCATCTACATAGTGAGTCTGAAGCCAGTGTAGACTATAAGAGATCTTGTCTCTAACCAACCACACCATCCAATCAACCAAACCCAACATCATTTCAATGATTATAATACAGTCACACCAAATCACCACAGTCAGTTTACACACAGTGCTGGGAATCAAACCCAGAGCTTCAAGAACGCTAGGCATACACTCAACCAACTGAACTACACCGCCAGCCCTCCCCTCCAGGTTTTCGTGCAGCTCAGGCTGGCCTCCCACTCCTAATCCTTTTCACCTGTGTCACGGACTCAGCTTATAAGCATGCACTGCCATGCTTGGCTCTCCAACTCTTCAATACACTTTTCCACTCACCTTATTTGAACTTCTTAACAATATACATAAGAATCTGAGGGGGTGTATTATGGGGGACTGGTGAGATGACTCAGCAGAAAAAAAAAACATGCTTGCCGCCAAGCCCGAGTACCTGAATTCTATCCCAAGGACCCACATGGTGGAAGAGATATCCAGTTCCCTCAAGTTGTCGTCTGACCTTCACATGTGCCTAGTAGTCAATCAATCAACCAACCAATCAATACAAGTTAAAAAGAGGGTCAAAGTGAGCATGGTAGTGAATGGCAATAATCCTAACAGGAGGCAAGCTACAGGAGGATTGCTATGAATTAGAAGACAGTCTATACTACAAAGGGAGGCTCTATATGAGATAGAAGTGTGGGCTCCTCGCTATTTCAGTAGGGGTTATAAGAAGGAGGACAAGTTGTATAGGACCATCTACGCTCCTCCATACATGAACTTCATACACTGTAAACTTATGGTTGACTTAACACAGATAAAAGGAGCTACATTTAAAGGTATTTACAGGCAAGTACGCATGTATCAATTAGGACACATACTTATTTCCTTTTGCTGTAGCTAAAAAGTCTATAAGCTAAATACCACAGTAGCAACAAGCCGCACATTCTCAAGTAAAAGGAAGCCAGACATCTAGGAGAAATGGAAGAGGAGATAAATACAAGATGACCCTGGAAAGTGTGCTCAAAAGGAAAAGCTCCGAAACCAAACCAAAACAAAACCTATAGCTTAACTTGTCTACCTCTTTAGGCAGGGTCAAAATATGCACCTTGGCTGGCCTGGAACTTGCAAGGATCCTCCTGCTTCTGCCTATGCCTCTTTAGAGCTAGGATTATTCTCAACAATAAAAGGACTTCTTGGGGAATCAGCCTCCCTGACCTCAAGCTGTGTACTACAGAGCAGTAGTGATAAAAACTGCATGGTATTGGTACAGTGACAGGCAAGTAGATTAATGGAATAGAATCGAAGACCCAGAAATGAACCCACACACTTATGGTCACTTGATCTTTGACGAAGAAGCTAAAACCATCCAGTGGAAAAAAGACAGCATTTTCAACAAATGGTGCTGGTTCAACTGGTGGTCTACATGTAGAAGATTGTGAATTGATCCATTCCTATCTCCCTGTACAAAGCTCAAGTCCAAGTGGATCAAGGACCTCCACATACACTGAATCTAATAGAAGAGAAAGTGGGGAAAAGTCTCAAACACATGGGCACAGGGGAAAAGTTCCTGAACAGAACACCAATGGCTTGTGTTCTAAGATCAAGAATCGACAAATAGGACCTCATGAAATTACAAAGCTTCTGTAAGGCAAAGGACACTGTAAATAGGACAAAATGGCAACCTACAGATTGGGAAAAGATCTTTACCCTAGATCTTCTATCTAGGTCCGATAGAAGGCTAATATCCAAGGTATACAAAGAACTCAAGAAGCTAGACTCCAGAGAACCAAATAACCCTGTCAAAAAATGGAGAACAGAGCTAAACAGAGAATTCTCAACTGAGGAAACTCGAAGGGCTGAGAAGCACCTAAAGAAATGCTCAACATCCTTAGTCATCAGGAAAATGCAAATCAAAACAACCCTGAGATTCCACCTCACACCAGTCAGAATGGCGAAGATCAAAAACTCAGGTGACAGCAGATGTTGGCCTGGATGTGGAGAAAGAGGAACACTCCTCCATTGCTGGTGGGAATGCAAGCTGATACAACCACTCTGGAAATCAGTTTGGCGGACCCTCAGAAAAATGAACATAATACTACCTGAGGACCCAGCTATTCCACTCCTGGGCATATATCCAGAAAATGCTCCAACATGTAATAAAGACACATGTTTCACTATGTTTATAGCAGCCATATTTATAATAGCCAGAAACTGGAAACAACCCAGATGTCCCACCACAGAGGAATGGATCCAGAAAATGTGGTACATTTACACAATGGAATACTACTCAGCTATTAAAAACAATAAATTCATGAAATTCGCAGGCAAATGGATGGAACTTGAAAATCTCATCCTGAGCAAAGTAACAAAGTCACAAAAGAATTAACATAGTATGTACTCACTGTTAAGTGGTTACTAGCCCAAAAGTTTGAAATACCCAAGAGTCACTTCGCAGCAACAGTAGGGCTGAGTGTGAGGTCCCAGATGGAGGACTTGGAGAAGGGACTGAAGGAGCTGAGGGAGTTTGCATCCCCAGGGAGGGAGCAACAGTGGCAACTGGCCTGACCCCTCGATATTCCCGGAGACTGAATCACCAACCAAAGAATACACATGGAGGGACCCATGGTGCTGGCCACATATGCAGCAGAGGAGGGTCTTGTTAGACATCAGGGGGAACAGAGGCCCTTGGGCCTGAGGGTGTTAGATCCCCCAGTATAGGAGAATGCCAAGGAGGGAAGACGAGTGGATGGGTGGGTGGGTGGGTGGGTGGGGGAATAACCCCATAGTGGCAGGGGGAGGGGAAAGGGAATGGGGAGGTTCCAAAGGGGAGATCTGGAAAGGGGGAAACATCTGAAATGTAAATAAAGTATGAAAAAAATACAGAGGGATGCTTTTCTGCATCAGTCTTCCATTCCCCTGTCTGTCCTTCTATCAGAGATGGGTGATCAGGACTTCTTCACTCACCCAAACTTCACCTCTGCCCAGGACCAGCATTCAGAAACATTACAAATTAGGATAGATGTGAACACTGACTAATGTTCGGTGACTAGTTTCTGCCTCTAGAATTAGGCCATGCCTATAGAACTAGGATTAATACTTTGTAAGACAATGTGTGGTGGCACACTCCTGTAATTCCTACACTGAGAGGCTGAGGTACAAGGATGAGTTCCAGGCCAGCCAGGCTCTCTCTATAACAAGGATCTGGGTCGGAAAAAAGAAAAAAGAAAAAAAAAAAAGTGAACAAAATGCCAGAAGCCAGGAGAGAGACATAGGATACCCTGTCTCTTATAGTCCTCAGAAGGACCCATGTTCTGAGACCTTGCTTTGGGACCTCCAATTCTAGAATTGAAACTATACATCTCCATTAGTGAAGCACATTTCATAGTATTTATGTTACTCAAGCCAGTGAATACATATACTTAACACCTTCTAACTTTTTGTCTCCCCCAAGAGACTCTAAACCCATGAGTGTTTACAGAGAGTTTTCACAGGGATCCTTGGCATGTAGAATGTCTGGTACACTGTATCTGTGA
The DNA here is from genome assembly GCA_019843965.1 of Rhynchomys soricoides. Lineage (NCBI taxonomy): Eukaryota > Metazoa > Chordata > Mammalia > Rodentia > Muridae > Rhynchomys > Rhynchomys soricoides. The sequence continues at coordinate 1,942,789 of JADRCH010000036.1, read as the reverse complement.
ACCCACATTGATAACTGTAGTATTCATGAATACATATGGATATACGTGTGTGTGTGTGTGTGTGTGTGCATAGATAGATACATAGATAAGAGTCCTTGACTTGGAATGGTTCAATTTTTTTGACTTTACAATGGTATAAAAATGACATATATTCAGTAGAAAATGTACTTTCTTTTTTTCTTCCCTCACCCATCTTTGGTAGTATTGGAATGTAACCTAGGGCCTCACCTGGGGCTCAGCAAGTGTTGTAACACTAGCTACAACCACAGTCCAGAACTTTTGGAGCAATCTTTTATTTAAATAGTCATTTTATGTCTAAGGGTGCTTTACTTGCATGTATGTCTGTGTATCTGGTACCCATGGAGTCCAGAAGAGGGCATCAAATTCCATAGAACTGGAATCACAGACAATTGTTAGCCACCATATGGGTGCTGGGAATTGAACCCGCATGAATTGAATTAGCAGCCAGTTGTCCTAACCACTGAGCAATCTCTCTAGCCCTGAATTTTTGAAAAAAAAAAAAAGTTTTCAACCTAGTGACAATCAGTAATATCCTGTTTTATGTTGCTGGACAGTGGCAGTAAGCTGTAGCTCCCAGTCAGCCATGCTTTCACCAAGGTAAATGACAGATCTTCTACATTCCAGTGTACTGTGTTGCCAGCATTTGCTTTGGACAAGTATGCAATAAATTACCTAAGTTATTCACCACTGTCACTAGCTGAACTTTGTGTTAGATGACTTTGTCCAACAATAGGCTAATTGTTCTGAGGAGGGTCAAGGTAGATGAGGCTATGCTATGCCATGGCTGTTCAGTAGGTTAGGGTCATTAAGTACACCTCAAATAATAGTATTTCTAATTTATAATTGGTTTGTCAGGATATGGCTCATTTAAGTTAATAAAAAAAAAAAACAAAAGAAAGAAAGAAAGTCAAGGGGCACCTGAACTTTGGAGGAAAAGGTTTGTTTTTTTTTTCCACTTAAACTTAGTTTTCATTTGAAAACAACTTACAAGAAAATGTTCTTAATTTATAAAACAATAACTGAAAATTTTATCAATTTACAATAAAATATACAATGCCTTATACAAACTTTTGGGGTGTGGACTCTCCTCCTGGTTTTCAGACCTTAGTAATAACAGAGTACTTTGGGCTATAAATATATATGCATTAGATAGAAGAGTCCACCATCAGAATGCCTCTCTCCCCATTGCTGGTTGGGTGTGTTTTTTTAAAAGTCTGTTCTTTTCCTGTTTGAAGCAAGAGGTTAGTGGTCAGAAACCCATTTCCCAAGTGTATGTGGTGGCATGCATCTGCAATGTCAGCCTCCTGGGACTCAAGAGGGAGAGGTAAGATTGTTCCAGGTCAGCTACATGAAGAGGCTTTACCGCTACCACCACCACAACCTGCACCAAAAGAAAACAAACAAACAAAAAAACCCTTTCTCCTACCCCTCATCTCCTCTTTCTCTTACATCTGGGTGGTTGAAAGTACATCTTTGAAAATTATGAAAGAACCATTCCAATTTTGTTTTTGTTCATGTAAAGAAAAGTCACTTTCATAAGAACTCTCAGGGTATTGATTTGGGTGTTTTGGTGTCTCCCCCCCAGCCCCCACTGAGTATCCCTCAACTGTCCTGATAGGTATCTGATATCTGGAGGGTAAGGAAACAGATATCTTCTACAAGCATGAAGGAAGTGTAAGAGATAGGAGCTCAACTCATGGTTTGTATGCTCTGCTGGCCAAAAGTGCCTTTGGTCTCCTTTCACAGGTAAACAAAGGATGGAATCCAGAAACATCAAAGTGTTGAATAGTCTTCCTTCAAATACCCACTCCTCAAGTTCAGATGTAACCAGGGAGCCAGGCTTGTGCACTGACTTCCATTGGACTGCTCTCAGAACCACGTCTCTAAAATTTCAGCACTCACAAGGCAAAGGCAGGAGGATGGAGAGTTTGAAGAAAACCCGGGCTGCTTAGTGAGACCTGTCTCAAAACCCAACGAGCCAAACAATAAAACTGGTCCCAGTTTCCCATGATAGGCACTGGCCACAACTTAAGGTTTAAAGAAGAAAGATGTACACACAAAAAGGCTAAATTTTAAAAAGACTTTCCCAAGTGAGCGTGAAAGTGTGGCTGGAGAGAACATGGAAGGTTGGGATGAAACGACCACATTCTTGTGCTTGTGTAAGGGCACGGAATAGACTGAGTCAAGATTGCAAGCTCTTGAGTTTCTCTAAGTAGGCTGCCATTTTCAGGTGACTTCAGGATCAGCATCAGGTAGTGCTGTCAATCCTAACAGATCTGCAGAACAAAGGTCTTGTTCTGAATCTATGTAAACGCACAAGTCTAAGGTGGCCATTCCCTAGGGCCATCTTGTTTTCAGGTTCATTGGGGTTTCTCTGTGTTAGAGCCCATCCTATGTTCTTGCATCACCAAGGGACCATAGTGCAAACCCAAGTCCAGAATGACCTTGGGCATCCTTCAAATTCCGGGCAGTGCAGCTTCCTAACCCTGAAGTGAGCAAGTCTCTTTTGGAGTTGCAGGTTCACTGAGAGATCTTCCCCCAACCCTCCCCTACCTCAAGTGCTCTCCCTACAAACAGCGGGACCAGGAGGAGCAGCCTAGACGCTGCCGGGTCTACGCGGACACTCTTAACAGTCCCTGACTCGCGCGGGACGCGCTCCCGCACTGCCCCACGTTCGCGCACACTGGGGGCACTCCGCCAAAGCAGGTTTGGGATGTCAGCCGCGTGGCCTGAGGATGCTCGGTGCCCGCCGCCGATGGGAGGCAGCGTGAGCCCGAGAGAGCCAGGAGCAATCGCGGTGGCCGCGCTCGAGCGCAGCCTCCTCCCGCTCCCATAATGCACAGGGCGGCGGCGGCGGCGGCGGCGGCGGCTGCACCACGCGCCGCTGGAGGAGACAGAGGAGGCTACCGAGACCAGGCCTCTGAGGAGGCGAAGCGGCTGAGGAAACTGAGGGAGTGAGGGGGCTGAGGACGCGAGGCTGCTGAGGAGACAGCAAGGGCTGTGTGTGCGGAGCAGGCGGCTGGGGAGACTGAGGCGGCTGCGGCTGCTACCCCGAGTCTCCGAGCACGCGCCTCGGGCTCACGCGGCCGCCGAGCCCGGGAGGTGATGACTGTCAGGCTCCCGCCCGCCGCTAGCGCCTGACGCGCCCCGCCCCGCCCGGGCCCGCCCGCCAGCTTGGCCCGCCCTGCCCGGCCCGGCCCTTCCCCTGCTCCCCGCCCGCCACCGTTTCACCCGCGCGGGCGGCCGCCACGCGAGCTGCGGCCTCCGCCCAGGCGGGGGGCGTCGGCGCTGGGCCCGCCATGGCCGCGTCCGAGCTCTACACCAAGGTAACGTGCGCCGCCGAGCCGTGCCCTGGGGAGGGGTCGCGCGCCCCGGCCCGTGGTTGTGGAACCGTCGGGTTCCACCGGACTGCACCTCCCTACCCGGCTGCACCTCCCTATCCGGCTGCACCCCTCCTGCCTGGCTGTACCTCCCTGCTGTGCCTCCCGAGCCCATTTCGGATGGGATGCTCTTGGGCAGATGCTCGGGCCGCTCTCCCGGGACTTGTGCTTAAAATAACGTCCTGTGCCGGTATGCGCCAGGCAGCCTCTCGGGGAGATTATTTGGGATTCTCTGCAGATATGGCCAGTCCACTTTCACCTTCAGCTGCGGGGTTCTTGCTATTGCCCTGGGGTGCAAAGCCTGTGGGAAGATGCAGCCCGGAGATGGCGAGCTTATTCTTAGGCTCGTTGGTGGCTGGGAGTTTGCAACCTGCGCGTTATCCCCGAGAGCCTCGTTAGCTCCGTGTCCTCAACCTCCTTTCCGGCGAGGCTTTCCCTTTTGGTCTTCGTATAGGGGAAGTGGCAGCCTTTTCAGTCTTAAACCGACGCCCATATTCTCAGGGTCTGGTAATCTTTGAATGGCGTATTTTGGAGAGACTGTTCAGAAAAATCTATGTTGGGCAGTGTGTGGTATATGCATTCGTGGTATTTTATGTTATGATTTCAATAGGTGTTTTACCAGCTAATGATTATTAAAATTATCTCTAATTCCACTCAACAGAATTGCCTTAACTTTTCATGTTCACGTTTTCAAAATTTTACCAGAATCTATCTCTTCCTGTCTCTCTCATCTCTGCCTTTGTCTCCCTCTCTGGCACGGAGATTGAATGTAGGGCCTCATGCATAATAGGTAAACCCTTTACCACTGAGCTATATATAGATAGCCCCAGCTTTCTGGACTCTTCTTTTAGCAGTTTCGAATCATTCCTTTCACACGTGACATCAATAAGCCCAGAGCCCAAATTGCAGCCTTGAGGAAAGAAATCTGGACGGGGCATCCAGATACCTGCATCTGTTCTGGACCTTTCTACCAACTGTGTGACATTTGGCAAACTACATAACCTCTCTGGTTCAGGTTTTATTTGTAAATAGAGTGTATTTTATTTGACCTCTTGCCCTTCCTTACAAGCTGTTGTGAGGATGAAATTCAATACTAGTTGTGAAAGCTTTCTGTGACCTCTGACTTTTTTTCTTTACAAATATGAGGTTTATGATTAATTTCTTTCAGCTATGAAATGAACCTTGGCTTTCTTTCTAGCCCTAGATTTAAGAAGTATACAATTAGAACATTTCTCTAAACCTTGTAATTTTTTAGGCATGGCAAGTCTATAAGACTATCATTGGAATCTTGACTAAAAGTTACTGTATCAACTTACATAGTACAATTCTAAGTGTTTTGCAAATATTAACTCATTTAATCATTGCAATTTATGTATGAAGTAGATACAAGTAACAATTATTGCCCTGTGAAGACCTTGTTACATTGTTACATTGTTCTGTCTTGTCTGGCTCCCTACCAGGCCCTTGCCATCAGTCCATCTTGGATCTGTTAATTTTAGGCTGATAAGCAGAAATTGGGTGGTAAGTTGCTAGACTTCTAGATCTGCCCCCCCCCCAAGATATTTTGTAGGGAAAAAAATGAAGGTGTTGTTATTTTTAGATTATAAAGCATTGAGTTTCCATCACAGCCTTATGGGTAATAAGTTTATAGTTTTCCTAGATACAGACATTTCATCACTGAGACTGAGGTTGGGATTTAAGGGGCTTTTTCCTAAATTCAGATATACCTCAGAATAGCCTGATTTTGTAGTAATTTGTGGACTGATTCTGTGAATGGGCCTTAGTTTAATGACAAGAAGGAATATTTATTGAGAGTCCTGTAAACCAAATACTCTGTCTGGTGTTTAGAGTTTCTAACAGTGGACAAGTCATAGCCCTTTCCTCATAGGGCTCACAGTCTGCTTATTATATTCTTGACCCACTTTGGATCTCCAAGGGCACAAATAACTTGCTGTTACCTTAACCACAGGCAGGCAAATGTGTTAGCAGGACATAGGTGATGTCTCTGGATATGGCAAAGGTTGGAATGATTCTAGAGGATGGAGTACTAAGCGTTAGGAGTAGGAAGGAAACCATTAGAAGAAATGTCAGTATAACCCAAATATCTGCCCCTTGCAGACTATTATAGAGAAAGAAGTGGTGGATAGATTACGAGGAAAAACATGTTACTGACATGCCATAATTATGATATTCAGCATGTGATTAAATATGAAAAGTGCCCTTTTAAAAGTTGTCATCAGACCTTTAAGGCAGATTTTGATGTGTGATACAGATCAGCTCCTATTACAGTGAAGGGCATGGGACTGTTCAATTTATTTTCTTAAGTTACAATGATAATGATTTTGACATAGCAATTTAGCAGGGTTTCCATTTCATAAAAATTTCCAAAAGTTTAAATATTTAAGAGCAATAGCTTAGTGCCTTGTTATAATGTTTCCTGAGACTGACATTTTGGTTAAAACATGTTTTGTTTTGTTTTTTTTTAATTACAGTATTATTGAGTTACTTTATACTGTACAATTCACCAGTATAGAATATGTGGCTTAGTAGTCTATTCACTGGGTTAGAGTTGCTAATCTTGACTTGACAGTGGATCTCTATTTGGCAAGCTCATCTATTGATACTTTTAATAACTTCAGAGGCCAGCGCTTGTGGGACGAAGTTTATCAATGAGACCCGGAAGGATCACCTGCAGCAATTTAATTAATTGCATAGTAAGAGTCCGTATATATCATCGATAGCACATGGATACTATACAATGGACAAGGGCACCTAAAGCTGTCTGATTACAATTCCTGGTGATACATGAAGATGCTAAGTGTTGTAGGAAAGAAAAAAAAAATCAGACTGAAACTCCAAAGCCATCAAAATTTTCGCAGAGGAAAACAGCTTTGTGAGGCAGTAGGTTGCATATTTGCTGCTATATTTGCCTTTTCCACATCTTCTTATGTACCTACTGAAGACATTTAACCTGGATACACCTGAGTGCACATGTGTGTCTGTGTGTATGTGTGTGTGTGTGTGTGTGTGTATATGTATGTATGAATGTGTGTGCATGCATGTGCGTGTATGTGTGCATCTGTTTTTTTGGTGTAGTTCTGTTTGATATTCAATAGCATTGCCCCTCAAAACACCATTCCTGGAGATTCTGATATTTTGTTGTTGAAATCCGTTATCTGATCATGTGTTCTGATCTGGAGTTTGGCAAGTACATCCTTCAATCATGCTCCCTCTATGCCTGTTTCCTTCTGATGTCCCTATGCTTGCCAGTGGCATTTTTCTACCAGTTTCATGAGTTAGGAACCTCAGCATCCTTTCCCTTGGATTTTATATTGTACTTCTTTACCAATTCTGATTACATGTGACATCCAGCTGTTCAGATTTGGAACCACGGCTAGCATCTTTTTTTCTATGTCTCGATGACCTGGATGAATGAATGTGTCTTACCACTGTCATACCACTAGAAGCCTTTGAGATGCTATTTTGTTCAGCTCCTATTTGTTGAATAAACGAGTGAGTGAATACTTAAACGGGAGGAGGTAAGGACTGAAAATAATGACATGGATCAGGTGTACTGATGCACTCCTGTGATCCTAGCACTTGCAAGGCAAAGGATTACCATAAGTTCAAGGATGGCTTGAGCTACGTAACAAGACCCTATCTGAGAAAATTAAGAAGGGGGTTATATGAAGGTGATTAAGGTAAGCACGCGATAAGCCACATTGAAGAGAACGAGTAACAGAGAGGAGAGCCGGGAGACAGGGAGACCAAAAGGAAAACTGTCAGGAAATGAAATGAGAATTGTGGGGGTCTGGTAGACTGAGATAGTACAGAAAGAAGGTGTTTAAACAAGGGCATGAACCTGAGAGACAAGTCTCTGTGAAGGATTAGATATAGGACGAGAAAGAGGAGCTAGGATAAAGGCGTGCTGCGAGCTCCACCTAGGAAACCGGAAGCTGTTCCTCGAGACTGCAAATGGAAAATTACTCAGAATAATTCTCTGAATTGCTTGAGCAAAACAAAATGATTATGAGTTGCTCTTGAAATTTGTCACTGTCTCTTAAATCCTGAAAGTCCGGTGACTCAAAGTTTACAAAGGTGTTCTAACTCTAGTAAGACTTGCCACTTCTGGACCAGTTGTTCAAATCTTAGCTTTTTAAATAAGGTGAAACTAGAGGAGCATTGAAGAACACGTGCATGCACGCACACACGCACACACATGCATGCATACACGCACACACATGCATGCATACACACACACATACACATGAACACACACATACACACACACTGTCTCTAGGGTTTTCTTACTCTGCAGCTCAGACTGCTCTAGACTTACTGCCTAAACTGGCCTCAAGCTCATAGAAATCCTTCTGCCTCAGCCTCTTTCTAAATTTGAGCTACCATGCCGTGCTGTGATTTGTTTCTTTTTCTTTCTTTTTTTTTTGAAAGGTTCTAAATTTTATTACTGGACAAACACCCTAATTTAGACATGAGCAAGTCTCCAGGTTTAAAATGTTGAACTCCATCTGGTAGGAGTGATTGATGGTGACAATTCATTATAAACCCTCAGTCTTGCCACTGTGTGAATCCTTACAGACCCAGTTTTGTTCTCCTCCAGTGTCTTCTCTTAAGAGCTGTACCTGATTTTGTTAACCAGTTTTCATCCAAATACACTGAGAAATAGAATGATTTTGCTTTTGTTTCTTGGCCAAGAATCGCTTGATTCTGAAAGTCTTGTGAGTAGCCAAATCAGGCGTAATGAGCACAATGGCGGAAGAAAGGAGAAGAGCTGTGATTTGTTTCTTGACAAATGTATACCAAAACTAGAAGATTTTCAGAATAGAATGATCAGACAGGAAAGAGGCTACACATTTAAGAGGGATAGAACTTGAGAAATACAGTTGATCTGGAAACCTGAGAGAGTATTAAACATCAAGAACAGTAGAAGTTTGGTCAGCAAGATAGTTCAGTGGGTAATAGCGCTGACAACCTAAACTCGCTCCCCAGGACCTACATGGTAGAATAGAGAACTGAGTCCCTCAAGTTGTGCATGGACCTCTATATGCACTCTGTGGCATGTGCATACATGCACTCACACAGATAAATAAATGTAGTAGTAATTTTTTTAAAAATTAAAAAAAAAACAAAAGTTTGTAACACCTTAGTTTAGTAGCTGTTAGCTTATTAGAATTTGAAATAAATGTGTATAATTTTAAGTGAATTCCTATTGTAAACATTAAAGTTTATATTTATATAATGGAATACCTCAAGTTATGATATCAGGTTAGTTGTTGTATATAAGTTAGAGCCTGGGTAGTCCATGAATAATAGTTCTTTTTCTTTTTAAAGATTTATTTATTTCATGTATATGAGTGCTCTATCTGCATGTACGTCTGCATGACAGAAGAGGGCATCGGATCGCAGTACAGATGGTTGTGGCCACCATGTTGTTGCTGGGAATTGAACTCAGGACCTCTGGAAGAGCAGACAGTGCTCATAACTGCTAAGCCATTTCTAACACAACAAATTACCAAATGTTTCTTTGACAGAGTTAAGCAGTTAACCAGCTAGAACTGATGTAAAAATTTCCTTTTTTTTTTTTTTTTTAATTTGTGTGTGTGCAGACGCATGCCTGTGCGCACACACCTCTGTATGAGTTTATGTGAACAATGTGTGCACAAATATTCTTGGATGTTAGAGGGCATTGGATTCCCTGGAACTGGAACCACTTGATTTAGGAGCTGGGAACTGAACCTAGGTCCTCTGCAAGAGCAATAAGAACTCTTAACCTCTGAGCCATGTCTTTAGCCCTATAGAGTTCATTTAGTTGGAAGAAAGAGAAAACCTATTCAAAGAAAGGGATTTGATTGCTTGTGTGACCTGAAAGTTTAAGCTTGGCTTGACTTAAGGCTCAGGTATATCTTTCAGACTGTGTTTCACTGGGTCTCATGTGCTGTCTGACATTGTTTTCATCTTTAGGACAACTGGTTTCAGAGTGACTAGAGAGTAGCATCTGCAGATCACATGATTGTACAGCTCTGGGCCTGGAGGAAGAAAGCCTGATAGAGAAGTTCTTGCCTGTCTTGGAGCCATGTGCCCTTTCCTTTCACAGTATCCCATTGGCAGTGTGGGAGGAATACTATGAGCGGTCAAGTTTATGCTTGCCTGGAGGCTTGACAGAGGGCAGGCATTATTATTGATAGTCCCACTATGACCTTATGGAATGGCTGAGAGCCATTTCCCATCAGAAGGAGTAGTGCTGGGTAGTCAAAATGAACAATCACCCTCAATCAATGCCATCTATGAATAGATCACAAAAATGATGGGGATTGAGTTCTACTACTTCTGATCTTTGAGTGAAGTGAAAATGTGTTTTTACCTAACCAAGACGGTACTAGATATTTTACCCTAGAGAATCATCTTGAAGTTTAAAAATAAAGCTATGGAAAATCTACACAAGCAAAATTAGTAATAACAAACATATCAGAAACTGACTGCATGAAGCATACCTTTATTCCGTCTTTGGGAAGACGTGGTGAGTTGTGTGTTGCCTTTCATGCTATATTTTTCTGCTCTATTTTCTCAGTATTGTATATTTTTTCTTATTTGCACAGTTTCTCCCTCTTTCTTTTAATGAATTAATTTATTTTTATTTGCATTGGTGTTTTGTCTGCATATATGTCTGTGTGAGGGTTTCAGATCCCCTGGAGTGGGAGTTACAGACAGTTGTGAGCTGCTATGTGGGTGCTGGGAATTGAACCCAAGTCCTCTGGAAGAGCAGTCGTTGCTCTTAACCACTGAGCCATCTACTCAGTCCTCCCTCTTTCTTTTGAAACAGTCTCATGTAGTCCAGGTTGCCCTCAAACTTGTTATTTAGCAAAGGGTGACCTAGGCCTGTAGTTCTCTCCACTTGACAAGCTGAGGCAGTTCAAGTCATGCTGGGTGACCTGGTGAGACCCTGTCATAAAGTAAAGCCCATCAAAAAGGTTGAGATAAAGCTCAGGGTCCAGGTGTTTGCTACCATGTGTGAAGCCCTAAGCTCAATTTCTAGCACTGATCTCCCCTCCCCTGAAAAGAATAAAAGATACACCCTAACCCTAGAACTGAGGAGGAAGAGGCAAGTGGACCTTTGTGAGTTAGAAGCCAGCCTGGTTTAGAGAGCAATTTCTCTGTCTCAAAAAAGACAAAAACAACAACAACAAAAGAAAAAGAAAAGAAAAGAAAAAGGGGGTAAAGATACACTGTAGATAATTTAGAATAGTCAAAGGATAAAAGGTAAATATCACTAAGATTACCACAAAGTTTTTTGTGCGTGACACTAAAGTTCAGATATAGGGCCTTGCATTTGGTAGACATTCACTGAGTTATACTCTTATTGCAATTAACAATGATTTTTAAACTATTTTAATAACTTCTTAATGATTTTAAGAAACATGTATTATAATTTTTATATCATAAATACTTATTGAAAAACTTTAATATGTATTTCAACATCTGGAAGTACCATGATTTTTATACTGCAAGTCCTTTTCACTGTTAGAATTAAGTTGCTACGAAGGGCAGCTTTGTCCATAACTCTTTGCTTGTGAGTCAATTTTAGACAATTTCAGAATCCAAGTCTCCTTGGTGAGAATTGGCATTCATATATGGGGTAGGACATTCACATTCATCTTTTTAAAAAGCACTTTATATGTATATTACCTCAAGGATAGGGTGACTAGATGTCCCACTTCTGAAAGATGATCTCAGTGCCTGTATTTTATTTTGAGAAATTCTCCTCAGCGAAAATATGAACTTATTTTAAAAACTTAATCTTCTGCAAACCTAAAGTACTTACTTTCTTTAAAAACAAAAACAGAAACGGAAACAGAACCTAATCTCAGAAGCCCTGGCTGGCTTGAAACTTGCTATTTTAAACCAGGCTGGCCTCAAACTTAAAGCTGAACGCTGGGATTAAAGGTGTGCACCATCAGGCCCAGCTTGCTTTGTTTTTTGTGCCATTAAAAAAAAAAAAAAAAAATTCTTGCTTTCCACATTTTCCTCCTTAATCTTTGAAGAATTTTGGCAAGAGAGAAAAATTGAATTAGAATTTTAAGAGAGAATAAAATGTAGCTTCTGTGTTGAATGTAAATCACCAATTTGAACTTGAAAACTACCTGATATTATGTTGTCATTTTGTTGTAGAGAACATGTCTTCCTCATTGTAACAAACGGTAACATTTGTCTGAAGTAATGTAAGGATGGGATAGGCTTGCTTTCAGGTGTGTCAGGCCTCAGGTTTCTTCAGCATCAGCTGGCTGTTCCACAGATGATACAAGCAGCATCTCAGCACTAACACTCAGGTCTTGGGAGCTTGTGAGGCCTTCTTCTGGTCATTCCTTGTGTGGGACTAAGGATTTGTATCAATTTAAGGGAAGCTACAAAGCTAAAGGGAAATTGAAGGTCAGAAACTGAGTTGGAGCCTCAGCATCCTTGAAGTCTTCATGCACTAGAATCTTGGGGCTTTTGTTGTTGTTTTGTTGTTTTGTTTTAGTCTATTAAAAAATGTTGAGGCTAGAGAGATGGTTCAGTGATTAAGAGCACTGACTGTTTTTCCAGAGGTCCTGAGTTCAATTCCCAGCAACCACATGATGGCTCACAACCATCTGTAATGGGATCCGATGCCCTCTTCTGGTGTGTCTGAAGACAGTGACAGGGTACTCACATAAATAAATTTTTTTTTTTTTTTTTAAATGACAAATGCATGGCTCTGGCAAAATAGTTATTCTATAATGATTACTGTTTACTGTGGCCTTGTTGTGGTCCAGATAGGCTTTTAAAAAAGTTCTTTGCAATGTACACCTGGTTGCAGTAAGCCTGCAATGCAATTTGCTTAGGAAGCTATAACAGGATTGCAAATTCAAGGCCCACCTGGTCTTTAGAGTGAATTTAAGGCTAGCCTGAGCTGCATTATCTGAGACTGTTTCTCAAAATCAAAAAATGTAAAAGGGTGCGCTGAGTGTCTGGGTGTGGTGGGCTTATGGCTGTATTCTGGAGGCCAAGACAAGAGGATTATCACAAGATGGAAACCAGTTTGGGCTACATAGGAAATTCCGGTCCAGCCTGGGCTCTAAGAATGACAGATTGTCTGGGGCAGGGGCTTGGGGAGGAGAAGGAACAAAGATGTGGGAATGCAGGTCAGTGGTAGAGTACACTCAACAAATTTGTTTTCCATTCTCTCCTGCCCACCTCCCCCAATCTCTGGTTACTCTGTCTACTCTCAGATCAACTGGTGTTCTACGTGTGAGAGGGAATATGCTTTATTTATCTGGCTTATTTATGTGTAAACTTGGTTTTTATTTACCAGTAGTTTTTGGTGGTTTTGAGATAAGGTCTTGATATATAGCTCTGCTAGCCTGAAACTCACTGGTAGATGGGGGTGGGCCTGAACTTGTGTCAGCCAGTCCTGCTGCCTTTGCTTCTACCTTCCAAGAGTGGAATTAAAGGTTTGCTTTACCACACCTGGCTTACCTAAAACAGTGAATTTTTAAAAAGAAAAAAAATTCCACCGGTCCAAGCAACTCTTAAATTTGTCAGTGTTCCTCAAAAGCCAGACAATCTAGCTTTGCTATGAGTGTTTTCTTCCTTGACTTTGACTCATCTCTTTTCCCTGAAAGAGTGGCAGTGTATCATAGCAACTAAGGCATAGACACACACACCCAAGACTAAATCCTGGTTTTGCTATCTTCCTCCTTCAATTTCTTCTTTCTGTTTTATTTAACTTTTTATGTGTATGAGTGTTTTACCTGCATGTATGTCTGTATACTGTGTCCATGCTTGGTGCTGATAGGGGTCAGAAGAGAGTACTAGTTATAGACAGCTGTGAGCTGCCATGTGGGTGCTGGGACTCAACCCAGGGTCCTTTGCAATAGCAGCCAGTACTCTTAAACAGCTGAGCCATCTCTCCAGCCCTGCTGCCCTCCCTTTTTTTGCCATTAACTTTCTATGTGACCTTTAAGCCAGTTACTTACCCTTTCTCTACTTCAATTTTCTCACGTTTGTATCTTTGTGTTTATGTATGTATGTATGTGCATGTATATGTGTGTATGTGTGTATGTATGGAGTCTAGAGAACAGCCTTGGAAATGTTGTTCCTTGGATCTATCCACCTTATTTTTTGAGACAGGGTCTCACTGACCTGAAATTCACCAATTAGGCTTGGCTGACAGACCAGCAGGCCCCATCAATCCTCTTGTCTCCACCTACCCAGCATTAGGATTATTAACACATGTGCCACAATGCCAGTGTTTCAGATTTATTTACTTATTTATTTATCTATTCATTTTTAAAAATGTGTGTCAATGTTTTGCCTGACTGTGTGGATGTGTACTACATGTATGCCTGGTGCCTTTAGAGATCAGAAGAAGGTTATTGGATCCTCTGGAATTGGAGTTACAGATAATTGTAAGCTGCCATATGGGTGCTGGATTCTGGTGATTGAGCTCAGGCCATCACACTGTAGCCGAGACTAATGTTGAAGTTTAGGGATCTTCTTGGCTTACCCTCCAAATGTTAAGATTGTAGGTGTGAAGCACAATGCCTGCTGCCCTGGATGTCCTTAATATTTCACTTCATTAATAGAGTATGTGAGGAGACCTGGCACATGGTAGTGACCTAGTAATTCTTTTTCTATTTTTAATGACAACTAGGAAAACTGCTTTCTTTATATTAAAGGATAATTGAGAAATATCTATTAGTTCTGCTATTAATAGGTATGAAATAGTAAAGGAAATGACTTGCAAAATTACTTTGGAAGACATTCTTTTAAAATATATTTAAGGGCTCAGTATAGCTCAGTTGGCAGAGTGCTTGCCTAGTATGCATGGAGCCATGGATTTGAGCCCCAGTCCTTCATAAACCCAGTGTGGTTTATGAATCTATAAATTCACAATCCCAGCACTTGCTGGGGGAGGGGTAGCACAAGAAGATCAAAAATTCAAGATTATTCTCACTTACCTAGGGAAATTGAGATCAGACTGAGCCAAAGACTCACTCTCACTCTCTCCCTCCCTTTCTTTCTCTCCATGTATATAGTGCATCCATATTTTAAAGTAGTAAAAATATAATAAATATTTAATGTAGGTCAGGAAAATGCTTCAGACTCATGGCGGTCCTGCTTCAGCCTCCCAGAGGGCCAGGATTACAGTTGTGAACCACTACGCCTGGTTTACCAAATGTTTTTACTGGCTTCACAGTGTTATGGTACAGATATCACTTGACCTCTGTTAAGTACTTCTACTTTTTTTCACCCATGAACTGAAGAGGACCAAAAGCTTTTTTATGTTTCTGTAGAAAGAATTTCAGCTGTGGTTTTCACTGAGGTTGGCTGGTTGCAAAAGTGTCCCATTTTTTGTAGTACGTAATAACAATGGTATAGAAACTGGGTAATGGTGAGATCAGCATCAAGGAAATTCATGTACTTAGAGCTTAGAACACAAGCTACAGGGGTCTCACCTTCCCAGGAATAAATTCTTAAACACATTTGTGATCTCAGTGTATCTCGTGACAGCTTATTAGAAGGAGATTCTCTAGATGACAGAGATGATCAACAGCTAGAGTGGCCAGACAGAGTCAGAGTCTAACATGAGCAGACAAAGGATCCTTTCCAGTGTTTTGGAAGCCATGTTGCAGGGTGAAGTAACGAGTGTATTAGATGCCATCTGTGGAGACTATCCCTGACTAACAAACCACCTAGGATCCTCACCGCACTGCATCAGTCTTTAATATAGGATGGCCTGGTTCTCAGCTGTTACCTTTCAGTTTGGAGAGGCTGACTGAGTAAAAGGGAGAACAATACAGCAGAGAAGAAAGGTAATGTGGAGGATAATCTTTGAATCAATAGTGAGATCAGGTAATCTCTGAAAAGGAGTCTTATAGATAATGTATTTCAATGAGTCTCCTGGGTTTCAAATGTAATTAGTTTCTTATAACAAGTTTCAGCTAAACTGTATACAGGAAACTGGCCAGAGGTCTTAAAAGACCCAGTCTTTCAAAAGATGTCCATTTCTGTTGGATGAGATGTGATCTCTTCTGGAATTGATGTTTTCTGTGTGTAACAGAACAGATCTGTGGAGGATCGGAAGTTGCTGTGGTGCTTACCACCTGCAGAGCCATCCAGGTCTGGCTGGTCCTTGGGAGCTGGGCCCCCACTAGACTGTGTGTAAAAAGCATGTAGGACAGCAGTTGGGGGGCTGACTCAGGAGGATCACGGGTTTGAGGCTAGAAGTAGCTACACAGTGAATTGGAAGACAGCTTAGGCTACAGGACATGAGACTGTCTCAATGGCAACAGCACTGAGTGCAGAACATGTGGTGGAACTTAACTGGTTGGGTTGAGATTGGGATGTCTCATCTGAGTTCATGAAAAATGTAATCCCAGTGCTTGAGAAACTGAGGCACGGAGATTGCTGCAGTTTGAGGTTAGAATGGGTTTCTGAGTGAAGAAAAAAAAAAAACCCACAAAAAACATGTTTATGTGTGTGATCAGAATAGGTATCTGTTTAACTATAAAACTCATTTGTTAAAAAGAAAAAAAAATTAAAGTTAAAAGATAAATATAAAACCAAACTAAATAAACCAGGTGTAATGGGACCTACCTTTAATCCCAGCACTCAGAAGTGGATCAGAAAGTAATTCCAAACTAAAACAAAAAAACACACCAAGGAAAAACTCCACAAGACACTTGTGATGGAGTGGCTTTATGTATTAACCTTGGCTTCTTCAGTAATTTTCTTTTTAAGGTTAAACAACTCCTTGTCTTCTGGTCAGATGTGACCACAGATGCCTGTCTACCATTCTAGCTACTTAGGAGCCTAAGTCAGGAATATCACCTAAGCCCAGGAATTTGGGGTCAATTTGGGTGACATAGGGGGATGCCTTCTCAAAACAAAAACCTCATGTGTTCTTGAGTTGCTTAGGTATTGTTTTGTTTTTTTTTT
>JADRCH010000036.1:1909286-1926400 GCA_019843965.1 Rhynchomys soricoides | reverse complement strand
GTAAACCCATTTTGGCACAACAACTCATATATTCTCCAGAAAAAATATATGTGACATATGACCTGTCTGTCCTCTGATGTCTCCTAACCTCTTTACAGATTTATTTTACATTTTAAAATTATATAAGCATACATATAAATGTGCTTGTGAGTGCAGTTGCTTGCAGAGGCCAGAAGAGGGCGTCTGACGCTCTGATCAGTCTGCTTTGGGTGGAAGCTGAGCTATGGTCCTCAGCAAGGGCAAAATATGTTCTTAACCTCTGACGAGGTTAAGAACATCTCTTCAGGCCCATCTTCTAAACTTTTATTGTTGAGATGAAAGCTCATACCAGAAAGAACCAATTCTATGAAACATAAGTAAAGATAGTTTTCTTGAGAAAGGCCAGTTCCTCTCCCAAGGCCCATATTTACTTTTTTATTTGTTCCTATTTGTTTTTGAGATAGGTTCTCACTATATAGCCCCTGTTGGCCTGGAACTCATTTTGTAGAACAGGCTGGCTGCAAACTTAAAGGGATCTGCCTACATTTGCCTTCCAAATGCTAGAATTAAAGGTATGGCTGCCACGTTTATTTCTAAACTTGAGAATCTACTCCCACATGCTACTTTAGGGGATGTGTCTTCGTGTGAGTCCTCCACAAAGCCTCTGTTGTAAGCACATGCAGACTTTAGAGGGCTTGATGGTGGTCAGGAGGCTATCCATGGCCAGCAGTGTGGTCCCTGCGCCTCGTAGGCAGTTAGTGAAGCAGCAGTGGAGCAACTGCGGTGGTGGTGTTCTCTGTAGCATCACCTTATTTCCCTCTGCCAGTGATTTCCTTTCCTTCTTTTATTTTTCTTTCTGTTTTTGAAGAATTGTCTTAAGTGATTTTTTTGAAGAAAATAATATGCAAAAGGTTTTGTTTTCAACTAGAGAAGACGTGTGCTTGGAATTTATCAATGTGTCCAGTTCCTTTAAAAATGTGAAGGAAATAAAAGATACTGATTTTAAAAGATGTGTTTTCTGAAAAGATAATATTTGAGCTGTGGTCTGAATAAGAAAGATAAAGCATAGTTGTCAGGGAATGAAAGTTGAGAAAACGTCTTGTTTATACTTTTTAAAAGAGTTTATTTATTTATTTCTTCATTTCATTCATTTATTTTTATGTGTATTTATGTGCCCATCTGAATTTACATACACCACATGTGTGCAGATGCTTCCAAAATCAGAGGGCCAGACACTCCTGCATTCAGTATTGACTTTACCATGCCATTTTGGACCAAACCTCTTTGGCTCTTTTTTTTTTTGTTTTTCGAGACAGGGTTTCTCTGTGTAGCCCTGGCTGTCCTGGAACTCACTCTGTAGACCAGGCTGGCCTCGAACTCAGAAATCCGCCTGCCTCTGCCTCCCAACTGCTGGGATTAAAGGTGTGTGCCACCACTGCCCGGCCCTCTTTGACTCTTAAAACATGTTTTTTGTTTATTTGTTTGTTTTGTTTTGTTTTTCTTCTACCAAATGAGAAAGAGAAAGAGTAATGACAGTGTAACAGTTATTTGCCATGATGGTTTTGCTCCTTTAAAAGTGACCAGGCAGAGGCCTGGACCTGGAAAGTAGAGAGCAGAAGATGCATTCTCCTCCTGATTCTGCGACCTTGTCCCTACCCCACCCAACTGTCACTTACCAGTTGGTTTTCTTTTTTTTTTTTTAAAGGGTTTGGCTCCTATTGGGCTCTCAGTAACTGTATTCTAAATTCAAATTTGATTTGGAAATAAGTAGAAAAAACATAGAAAACAAATGTGACTTAAGCAGCTCATAAAAATAAAAGAAACAGTTTGCAGTGAGAATTTTTTTGCTTTCTTTCAAGAGGTTGTTGCCATATGACTGGCTGTCCTTGAACTCAAAGTCCACTTGTCTCAGCCTACTGGGTACTTGAATTAAAAGTGTTAGCCACCATGCTTACCTTCCATAGAAATGTGGATTGAAGTATGTATTCATCATTACTTGTTTTGGTGACAACTAATGGTAATTTTATGTAGTTGTCTGATGCCAGGCTCTTAAAATTATTTTTTTCTGCCAAAAGAGAGTAAGTGAATGAGTGAATATCTGGGTACGTGTCTGACACTCCCATTTAAAATGCTTCCTCTTCCTGGCTATGGTTTATAAAATTATACAGAAGAAACATGTACAGCTAATATCCATATAATAAATGACTTAATGCATCTAAAGAACAGAATTGCAAAGGTTATGATGAATTACGTTTTTCTTTTTATCTCAGTAATACTGGTCAGTATATTACTAGGTAAGATTTCCTAAACAGAGACGTTGTTATCCTGGAGGCCAGTATCACATGGTTTCCTCACAGTCCTCATGCAGACATCAACTGACTTAAACAGGCTCATGTGACAGAAAACTCCAACTCTCTTGGAGTCCTTATTGTCCCCTTAATTCCAGAAGCACTTTCTACTTTATGTTGTTCAAATTCAATTTGACATCATGTTTATCACCTGACATCTGTTTTTCACATTTGGTTTCTTTTTAAAGATTTCCTTTTCTGTCATTTGCAGATAATTAATATAGAAGAAATGATTTAAACATTGCAAAGCTATATCAGTAGTTACCTAGTTACTAAATATCTATGAAAAGTAGGTCAGCAATTATTCAGCACTGCCTTTTTTTAAGAGTAAAGAGTTTCAATTTAATTTTTTCTGCCTTTAAAAATTAATTAAAGTATAATTATATCACTTCCTTCTTCCTTTTTCTTCTTCCAACGTCTCCCATGTGCCCCTCTCACTGCCTCTCAAATTGACGATCTCTTTTAACTATTATTGTTTTACACACGCACACACACACACACACAGAGTTGCTGAGTGTGTCTAGTGTTGTTTGTGTGTATATGATTTCTGGGCTGAACATTCAATACAAAGTGGTTTGCCTCTGTTTTTAATGATAGCCTAGAAGAACAGAGATTTCAGTTTAAAAGGCAATACTGGCTGAGCCTGGTGGAACACTCCTTTAATCCCAGCTCGGAAGAGGCAGGTGGGTATTTGTGAGTTTGAGACCAACCTTGTCTACATAGTGAGTTCTAGCAGCAACAAAAGGCAGTGCTGAAATCAGGAAGTATTTAGAGCATAGTGGGTCGTGCCAGTCATCTAGATCCATGGCAGGTTGGTGTGGGAGGGTCATTAGAACCTAGAAGTTTCAGATGAACTTGGGCAACAGTGAAATGCCATCTCAAAAAAGGTTACTTGTTATGGAAATAATAAGTGCTATTGTAAATTTATTTTAAATCATTGAGGGGAATAGCTGAAATGTTTGTTCTGTCTCCCAAATTTGTTTGTTCCTTAATTTAGGCACGTAACGTATACTTCTACATTCTTCGGTCTTTAGTAGCTCATGTAATGATCACCTTAGAATATTTGGATCTGCAGAAGTCTATGCAGACAAAAACCCAGGTCAGGGTTAAAGTTAGAAGTATTAAGTGTCTGTCTCATGTCTGTCCCCCACTCCCCCAATTTTTGTTTTGGTAATAAAAGAACCACAAAGGTAAGACTATTTCCCCCTGAATAACTTCTCCACTCTCTCTGGCTGTCAGAATGGACTTACATTTTTATTTTCTTGAGGTGGGAGTGAGGAAGTTGCGTGTGGTAACTGGTGCCTGGGACTTGAAAGGTAGAAGTGGATTAGACATTGAAAGTCAGCCTAGGCCATGTAAGACCCAGACTCAAAACAAACAAGCAAGCAAACAGAAGAAAACGAGTACATGTTCATCTATAAAATGTTCAAGTCAGTAAAGTTATCATAGAATATTTTGCTCATACTTGTATAGTTATCTAGTAAATGAATCTAAGTAATTTTTCTTGAAATGGGGTCCTAAAGATTAGTTACCTTTCCCTGAGTCCCCTTACTCGTGTCAGAGCTCAGCAGTTTCAGGGTCCACTGTGAGTATTTGAAAGGAGATGAAGAAAGTGCTTTCCATATAGCATTGCCCGACTTGGGGACTTTCAGAGTGCCAGCTACCAAGTACTTGCTGACTAGAAAAAGAGGTGCTTTCAGTTTTAAGAAGGGGTTGGCACTACTCAAGCAAGAGTTGGTTTTTTTCTTTTTCCTTTTTCTTTTTGCCAGAAATACTCGTTTTTCTTATGTGACAGCTGTGTAGACAAAACTGTCTTCTCAAATCACTGTATCATATTTAATAGTGGTTCCAGGACCACAATTAGGGTTAAGATCAAGGTGTAGATATAGCCAAAACTAAGGGAAAAGTTCATCTAGTTTTGGGGTAAGCCTTAAAATCCTTATCATAATCTCTTTTAATATTTTATTTTCTCATTTAAAAAATACTTAGTCCTGGATACTTGGGAGTCAGAAGGGAAACAGATTGAGGCCTGTTTTATGAAGGAAGGGTAACATGGGCAATGTAGTGAGAGCATGTCTTAACATGAAATGGATTGAGGATGTATGTACCTCAGTTGTAAGAGCACTTGCCTAGCTAATACAAGGCCTTGGCTTTCCTCCCAGCACTGTGAAGTAAAATAAAATAGAAATAGCCCCAACTCTTAGAATAAGGAGGAATGAGAGATGTCTTTCTAAATTAAAACATGGCATTAAAGTAAGTGGAGATTAAATACTGCCTGCTGAGAATGGAATTTCCAGAAGACTTGGGTGCCCTGGCTGCTATAGGCCTTGCACACATACTTTATGTTGCTAAGTCTCTATTGCTATCCACATGCCTCTTGTCCCATAACCCACTCCTGAAACTTATGCTGAGGCACTGTTGCTGCCACTGCCGCCACCACCGCTCTCCTCCTCCTCCTCCTCATCATCATGTATAGCTAAATGAATTTACCATGGTTCCTTCTATGAGTAACGTATTTCCCTATGAGTAATGTAGGCCCCTGTTTGGAAACCAAAGGATCTAAGATTGGTTAGCCTAAGTCAAACAGACAGGACCAGGGACACCCTGACCCAAATATGGCTAGTTTATAGGCTGCTAAGGGCCTTGTGACATATCCTGTTCTCAAAAGGACACTCTAAGCACAGGCATGGGGAGGAGAGGTGGCTCAGGTGAGTAAGGCACTTGCTGCCAAGCCTGACAACCTGAGTTTGATCCTTGGAACTCACAAGGTGGAAGAAGAGACTCAGTTCCTGCAAATTATCTTCCAGCCTTCACCACATATGCACACATGCTTTCGGGACACACATACACTATAATAAATACAGGCACTAGTGGGTATTTGTTTTGTGCTCAGGATAGAACCAGGGCCTAGCTAGGCAAGTGTTCTACCCCTGCTACAGCCTGAGCCCTGATGGAAGTAATATGTATGCTCTTTAGACAGTCTGTTTAAGGAACTGCATCCAAGGAAAAGAGGAGCGATGTAGACACACTGATAGAAATGACACCAGTTGGGCATGGTGGCTGTGACACCTGCCTTTAACCTCAGCACTCAGGAGAAGAGACAGGCAGATCTCTCTGAGTTCCAGGACAGCCAGGGCTACACAGAGAAACCCTGTCTTGAAAAACATAATAAAACAAACAAAGAAAATAAATAAGTAATCAACCAACCAACCCCTTTAGCAGTGGGACATCAGAAAGGCCATAACCCCTACTTTGTGAACTTCTTTGGGACCTGGCTCCTTATCTTTGTTTGCCCTGTATTTTTTTTCTTTGGGGGGGGGGTCCTAGACAGGGTTTCTCTGTGTAGCCCTGGCTGTCCTGGAACTCACTCTGTAGACCAGGCTGGCCTTGAACTCAGAAATCCGCCTGTCTCTGCCTCCAAAGTGCTGGGATTAAAGGCGTGTGCCACCCCTGCCCGGCTGCCCTGTATTTTTGATCTATGTCCTTTTCTTCCTTCAACTGAGCAACTGTAAATGGTTATCACTCTCATCAAATCATAGTCTAACTATAAGATGTCTTAGATGCCCAGAGAAGGGAGGCCTAGGAAAATCAGGGGCCACCAAGGGTTAGGACCAAGGGTTAGGAAATGGGGCCTCTGCTCCTATTCTTGAGCAGGCATAACAGCTATACAAATGGACCAGCTTCACGGTATTAAGAAAGTGGACATGATTTTTAGAGCACTTTTAGTTTCATGGAAAGTTGAACAGAAAGAACCTTGCATTCACATATACTCTAGCCATCCCCCAATCTCCCCCATCTTTTTACTTCTCAAGCAGTATATAAGGATGGGTTTCACCACAGCATTTTCAAACATGATTATAATATACTTTGGTCACTTCAGATCCATTACCCTCCTTTGTTCTACCTCTGACCTCCCACTGGACCCCTCTACTCTGCTGTCTTCTTGTTAATCTAGATTTTATATGTAAGAAAAAGCATGCATTGGTTGTCTTTCTGAGTCTGTTTATTTTCTTTAACTTGATGCTCTGTTCCATTCATTTTCTAGCAAATAGCATTTCATTTTTTTTTAATACTACCTTGTATAATCTCTTTTGTAAAAAATTTTGAGACAGGGGCTCACTGTGTACCCAGGCTAGCTTTAAATTTATGAGAGATCTTCCTACCTCAGTCTCTTGAGGTATGGGACCACAGGCATGAGTCACGACTAGTGTGTCATTCATCCAGCCACTGATGTCTGTGTCTTTAAATTTTCTTGAATAAAGTAAACATTTTCAAAGGTTCAAACATTACATTTAGGTCTTTGATCCACTTTGGGTTGATTTTTTCACAGTGTATGAGTGAGAGGCCTAGTTTCATTCTTTTGCATGGGAATAATCCAATATTCCTGGCACCCCATCTTAAAGAGGCTGTTTTTTCATGAACATATGTTTTTGACACTTTTTTCCCTGAGAATCAGATGGCTGATGTCTGCCTCCCTTTTTAACCTTGTTGCAAGGTTTTGAAAAACAAAATGTGGCTCAGAGTTGCACCTGCCTGTAATCCCAGTGCTTGCACACCCAGCTTACTTCCCCTTCTTTCTTCCTGCATATTTTAGAGTTTAGCCTCTGTGTTCTGTGCAGAAACTAGCTCTTTTCTCTCATGTGGTCAGAAAAATATCACAACAGTCCAGCTGCTTCCTCTTTAATATGGCTGAGTCTCCCAAGTATCATGCTGAGTGAGCTGTGGTTTTCTTGAGTTTTGCTCTTTTAATTCTACTGATTCAGAATAATGCTAACATTCTGATCCTCCTAACAAAGTGAACACAAAATGTACCTAACACACCTAGCTATGCTGGTGCCTTTTCCATGATGAATTCTAGCTGTCTGCCACCAGTACTTAGTTAGTATATTAGTATATTAATTGTATATATTAATGGATTTATGGTAACATTTCCTTACATGTATACAGTACACATTGATTGATTTCATGTATTTGCATTTGTTTGTTAGTGAAGGAGAACATCTATCTTTTCCTGTGCTTTTTTTTTATGACATTGTTTGCTTTTTTTGCCTATTTACTTATATTTCTCTAGTAATTTGCAAGACTTCTTCATACATCATGGGAAATCATTTGTTTGGTTAGTTTGGTTTCTGACTTTGCTTATGGAATATTTTACTGTCCAGAAGTTTTAATCTTTTCTTTAAAATAATCAATCTACTTTCCCCCCCAAATATACAGCCTAGGCTGACTTTCCTTTATATTTTTCCCAGCTGCAGTCAAGTCAAAAGATGCTCAAAATATGTATGAGGCAGGTGTTTGATAGCAAGCAGACATCTTTGGGGCTGGAGAGATGGCTCAGAGGATAAAAGTTCTTTTGCACAGGACCAGAGTTTTGTCCCCAGTACCCACATCCGATATCTTCCAGACTTTTGTAACTCAAGTTCCAAGGATCCAGTGCCTCTTTTGGCCTCCATGGGTCCATGAACTTGCATGTTCATACTCACACACAGACATAAATTCATACATAGAATTAAAAGGAGTTATCAAGGAGTCCTAAGTTGAGTACTTCTGCTCCAGAGCAGGCCAATGGGATTCTTATATTTGTGGTGACTCCAGACTCTTGTTTCCAGGGTGCAAATCTCCTAGCTCTCATCGTTGAGAGACAACACCAGATGAATTTCTTTTTGGTGTTTAATCTTAGGTAATGCTTACTCCTCGTGCCTCCATGCAATCCTATCTGTCTAATACAAATGACATTGTCTAGCAATTACGTGTATAGTATGTAAATCCTGTCCCAGGCAAAATGCATGTGACAGGAATATACAAATAAGCAGGGAGATAACAACTGATCAGCCAGGAGTTGTACACAATGTGCTTTTGATTATTAATAAAAGACTTCTGATAGAAGTAGGGTATTGAAAATAATCTTTTTCTTTACTCTTTTTTAAAAGCCTTTGACCCATTATCTTCTGCAGGATATAAATAGGCCAACTTGCCTACAAAACCATTTGAGGTCATTCACATCTTCATCCTAACCTGTTTTTTGTTTGTTTGTTTGTTTGTTTGTTTCAGCTAACCTCTTGTTAAATATTTTCATTTCACACATTTGCATATTTATTCTTTACTAGATATACATGTTCTAGAATATGGAGGTACAGTATTTTCTGCCTTCTCAGCCTTCAGACTAGTTGGAGAGACATGCAGTCTCAAGTTTAAAAAAAAGTCTGTAGCAGGTCAAGCGGGACTTTTCTGAGTAGGCATCAAGAATGACCTAAATAATAAGAAGGAATTGGCCATAAAAAGAGTTAAGATATGAGGGGAGCATGTTCTTGGCAGAGGACACAGAAATGATCTTAAAATTATAGCATTTGGGGTTCTCCAGGAACAGTAGAAGGTTGGCACATACACAGCTCAAGGGAGAAGACCCCAATGAGGGAGTAAACCCAGAGGGAGAAGATGAGTCAGGACATGTAGAATATAGTGAGCAAATTCTAACAAAGATGCACAGTGAGGTTCTTAAATCTGGCTTGGTGTGAGGCAGGTGATAGCATACATAATTTGATGATCTTTAAACTTTACTTCAGTTACCTAGGTAGCAACTCTTGTTGACAGGTATTTCATAACTAGGATTTGTTTGTTTGTTTGTTTATTTGGAATTATTTTTAGGTTGGGTCTTGTTATGTAACTTAAGCTTTCCTGGAACTTACTGTGTAGCCAGTTGTGACCTGAAACTCGCTTCTTTTCTCAGTCTCCCTTATGATGGAACTATTGGCATGAACCAACATGCAAGTCTTGATACATGGTTTTATGAATAAAGACACTGTGCAAAGGAGGTCAGGTGATTTGTTCAAGGTTATGCGGGTATTACGAAGGTATAGGAACCACTAGCTCTGTCCGACTCCAAAGCTCACATTCTTCACCTTATCTGTAAATTCTGTATTGTTGAACTGCTTTGTCTTGAAAGAAAATTGAGATTTTAAAAATATTTTAGAATGAATAAAATATTGTGAGGCACTGTTAAAAATTTTAGATTCTTAAACTTAAAAAAAAAAAAAAAAGAACTTTGTACCTGGTAGAAACAGGAAAGTATGAAGTACCCAAAGAAGGAAATATGGATTTATTCACTCTATAAATAAGAATCCAAGGACATCTTCTGAAGCATCAAAGAAGTAATTACAAGTTAAAGAAAAGCAAGTACATTTTACATAGCCAATTATCTCAGTTATAGATTAAAAATGTTTAGAATGGGTTAAGAAGATGGTTCGGTCAGTAAGTCCTTGCCTTGCTATGAGCATGAGAATTGTGTTGAATCTTACTTACAACATATAAACAACATCAAAAATAACAGGAAGCAACAATCACTATTCCTTAATATCTCTTAACATCAATGGACTCAATTCCCCAATAAAAAGACATAGACTGATGGACTGGATCCATAAACAGGACCAAGCATTTTGCTGCATCCAGGAAACGCACTTCCATGTTAAAGACAAGCACTACCTCAGAGTAAAGGGCTGGAAAACAATTTTCCAGGCAAATGGTCCCAAGAAACAGGCTGGAGTAGCCATTCTAATATCGGATAAAATCAACTTTCACCCAAAAGTCATCAAAAAAGATAAGGAAGGACACTTCATACTCATCAAAGGAAAAATCAACCAGAAAGAACTCTAAATTCTGAACATCTATGCCCGAATGCAAGGGCACCCACATTCATAAAAGAAACTTTACTAAAGCTCAAGCACACATTGCACCTTACACAATAATAGTGGGAGACTTCAACACCCCACTCTCATCGATGGACAGATCTTGAAAACACAAACTAAACAGAGACAAAGTGAATCTAATACATGTTCTGAACCAAATGTACTTAACAGATATGTATAGAACATTTCATCCTAAATCAAAAGAATATAACTTCTAAGCACCTCATGGTACCTTCTCAAAAACTGATCATGCAGTCGGTCACAAAACAAACCTCAACAGATATAAGAAGATTGAAATAATCCCATGCCTCCTATCAAATCACTACGGATTGAGGCTGGTCTTCAATGTCAACAACAACAAAAGAGAGCCCACATACACATGGAAGTTGAACAATGCTCTACTCAATGATAACTTGGTCAAGGAAGAAATAAAGAAGAAATTAAAGACTTCCTAGAATTTAATGAAAATGAAAGTACAACATACCCAAACCTATGGGACACAAAATAAGCAGTGTTAAGAGGAAAACTCATAGCTCTCAATGCCTCCAAAAAGAAACTGGAGAGAGCATATGTTAGCAGCTTAACAGCACACCTGAAAGTTCGAGAACAAAAAGAAGCTAATACCCCAAGAAGAGTAGAAGGCAGGAAATAACCAAAATAATGGCTGAAATCAACCAAGTAGAAACAAAAAGAACTATACAAAAAAATCAACAAAACCAGGAGCTGGTTCTTTGAGAAAATCAACAAGATAGATAAACCCTTAGCCACACTAACCAGAGGGCACAGAGACAGTATCCAAATTAACAAAATTAGAAATGAAAAGGGAGATATAACAACAGACTCTGAGGAAATTAAAAAAAACATCAGATCCTACTACAAAAGCCTATATACAAAAAAATTGGAAAATCTGGAGGAAATGGACAAGTTTCTAGACAGATACCAATTACCAAAGTTAAATCAGGATCAGATAAACTATCTAAACAGTCCCATAACCCCTAAAGAAACAGAAGTAGTCATTAAAAGTCTTCCAACCAAAAAAAGCCCAGGACCAGATGGGTTCCGTGCAGAATTCTATCAGACCTTCAAAGAAAACCTAATACCAATACCCTTCAAGCTATTCCATAAAATAGAAACAAAAGGAACACTACCCAGTTCATTCTAGGAGGCCACAATTACACTGATACCAAGACCTCACAAAGACCCAACAAAGAAAGAGAACTTCAGACCCTTATGAATATCGATGCAAAAATACTCAATAAAGTTCTCGCAAACCAAATCCAAGAACACATCAAAACGATCATTCACCACGATCAAGTAGGCTTCATCCCAGGGATGCAGGGATGGTTTCCAGGGATACAGGAAATCCATCAATGTAATTCAGAACATAAACAAACTCAAAGAAAAAAAACCACATGGTCATTTCATTAGATGCTGAAAAAGCATTTAACAAAATTCAACATCCCTTCATGATAAAAGTTTTAGAAAGATCAGGAAATCAAGGAGCATACCTAAACATAGTAAAAGCAATATACAGCAAACCAGTGGCCAACATCAAACTAAATGGAGAGAAACTTGAAGCAATTCCACTAAAATCAGGGACTAGACAAGGCTGTCCACTCTCTCCCTATCTATTTAATATAGTACTTGAAGTTCTAGCTAGAGCTGTTAGACAACAAAAGGAGATCAAAGGTAAAATTGGAAAAGAAGAAATCAAAATATCACTATTTGCAAATGATATGATGGTATACTTAAGAGACCCGTAAAACTCCACCAGAGAACTTCTACAGCTGATAAACAACTTCAGCAAAGCGGCCGGATACAAAATGAACTCAAGCAAATCAGTAGCCTTCCTACACTCGAATGATAAACAGGCTGAGAAAGAAATTAGGGAAATGACACCCTTCACAGTTGTCACAAACAATATAAAGTATCTTGGTGTGACTCTAACCAAAAAAGTGAAAGATCTGTATGATAAGAACTTCAAGTCTGTGAAGAAAGAAATCGAAGAAGCCCTCAGAAGATGGAAAGATCTCCCATGCTCATGGATTGGCAGGATTAATATAGTAAAAATGGCCATCCTGTGGAAAGCAATCTACAGATTCAATGCAATCCCCATCAAAATTCCAACTCAATTCCTCATAGACCTAGAAAGAGCAATTCTCGAATTCATTTGGAATAACAAAAAACCCAGGATAGCAAAAACTATTCTCAACAATAAAAGAACTTCTGGGGGAATCAGCATCCCTGACTTCAAGCTATACTACAGAGCAGTAGTGATAAAAACTGCATTGGTACAGTGATAGGCAGGTAGATCAATGGAATAGAATCAAAGACCCAGAAATGAACCCACACACTTAAGGTCACTTGATCTTTGACAAAGGAGCTAAAACCATCCAGTGGAAAAAAGACAGCATTTTCAACAAATGGTGCTGGTTCAACTCGTAGTCTACATGCAGAAGAATGCAAATTGATCCATTCCTATTTCCCTGTACAAAGCTCAAGTCCAAGTGGATCAAGAACCTCCACATAAAACCAGATACATCGAATCTAATAGAAGAGAAAGTGGGGAAAAGTCTCGAACACATGGGCACAGGGGAAAAGTTCCTGAACAGAACACCAATGGCTTATGCTCTAAGATCAAGAATCGACAAATGGGACCTCATGAAATTACAAAGCTTCTGTAAGGCAAATGACACTGTACGTAGGACAAAATGGCAACCTACAAATTGGGAAAAGATCTTTACCAATCCCACATCTGATAGAGGGCTAATATCTAATATATACAAAGAACTTAAGACGTTAGACTCCAGAGATCCAAATAACGCTATCAAAAAACGGGGAACAGAGCTAAACAAAGAATTCTCATCTGAGGAAACTCGTAGTGCTGAGCAGCACCTAAAGAAATGTTTGACATCCTTAGTCATCAGGGAAATGCAAATCAAAACAACCCTGAGATTCCATCTCACACCAGTCAGAATGGCTAAGATCAAAAACTCAGGTGATAGCAGATGTTGGTGAGGATGTGGAGAAAGAGGAACACTCCTCCATTGCTGGTGGGAATGCAAGCTGGTACAACCACTCTGGAAATCAGCTTGGCGGACCCTCGGAAAAATGAACATAATACTACCTGAGGACCCAGCTATTCTACTCCTGGGCATATACCCAGAAGATGCTCTAACATGTAGTAAAGACACATGTTCCACTATGTTCATAGCATCCATATTTATAATAGCCAGAAACTGGAAATACCCAGATGTCCTTCAACAGAGGATTGGATACAGAAAATGTACATTTACACAATGGAATACTACTCAGCTATTAAAAACAATGACTTCGCTGGGCCGTGGTGGCGCATGCCTTTAATCCCAGCACTCGGGAGGCAGAGGCAGGTGGATTTCTGAGTTCAAGCCCAGCCTGGTCTACAGAGTGAGTTCCAGGACAGCCAAGGCTATACAGAGAAATCCTGCCTTGAAAAACCAAAAGAACAAACAAAACAAAACAAAAAAACCCCCAAAACAAATGAAAACAAAAAACAATGACTTCGTGAAATTCGTAGGCAAATGGATGGAACTTGAAAATATCATCCTGATCGAGGTAACTCAGTCACAAAAGAATGAACACGGTATGTACTCACTGATAAGTGGATATTAGCCCAAAAGTTCAGAACACCCATGATTCACTTCACAGCAATTGTTGGTCTGAGCATGAGGTCCCAGATGGAGGAGTTGGAGAAGGGACTGAAGGAGCTGAGGGGTTTGTAGCCCCATGGAAGGAGCAACAGTGTCAACTGGCCAGACCCCCAATGCTCCAGGAGACTGGATCACCAACCAAAGAATACACATGGAGGGACCTGTGGTCCTGGCCACATATGTGGCAGAGGAGGGCCTTGTTGGCCATCAGGAGGAGGAGAGGCCCTTAGGCCTGAGGGTGTTAGATGCCCCAGTATAGGGGAATGCCAAGGAGGGAAGAAGAGAGAGGGTGGGTGGGTGGGGGAATACCCTCATAGAGGCAGGGGAGGATGAAGGGGATAG
Organism: Rhynchomys soricoides; assembly: GCA_019843965.1. Classification (NCBI taxonomy): domain Eukaryota; kingdom Metazoa; phylum Chordata; class Mammalia; order Rodentia; family Muridae; genus Rhynchomys; species Rhynchomys soricoides. Next base: position 1,912,360 of record JADRCH010000036.1, on the reverse strand, counting down.
GGGGGTTCCAAAGGGGAGGCTGGAATGGGGGAAACATTTGAAATGTAAATAAAGAAAATATTAGATAAATAAATAAATATGCACCCACAACAGGCCACTTTTTCTTTTAGTCTATTTAGGGAAAACATTAAAATTATATTGATCTAAATAAAAGCAACCATAGAGAAATAATCAAATAATATTACAAATATAATAAAATTCTTCCACAAAAATTAGTTTTTAGCTGCTAGCAGGGTGTGGCCAAGTTGCTGCCAGGATGTTGGCTTGACATCTGGAGAAAAAGCTGAGGCACAAGTTCTTTCAGAGCCTCGCTTGCTTGATCTGCATTTCTCTTTCAGAAAACTCTTATCATTTACAATTAGTGTGACTTATAAGGACAAGAGCAGATGTCCTTAGTTCATGAATATGAAGTTTTTCAACCTAAAATAGACTGGCAGCTAATTTGGATCTTTCTGTTTTGGTCCTCATCGTCCTGTGCATTCTTCTCATTCATCTCAGGTATCTCTATCTGTTTAACCACTTCTTTTAACATGTAAGGACTGTCATGGTTTGGGGAAGCAAAATATACTCTTTAGATCTTGGCAATTGCAGAGTCAGAAATTTATAACTTTCTTATTAAATTTACTTCTGCTTCTTAGTTTTAAATTAACTATATTAACATCATCAAGATGCAGACATGTCCAACGGTTGGCTTGGGTCTAACACTACTTCTATGCCTCTCTTCTTCCTTTAGTGTAATAGAGTGAAGCTACTTTTTGAGGACTAGGATGCATCTAGTTGTGCTTTCAATATACCTCATGAACACTCAGTCTTACATTACAGCCTACTTTGTTACATGTGCAACTAAATGAGCAGTACCACAAAGTAGAAGTCAGGGTTTGTCCCAGTAGTTTTTATGGGGATTTTGTGGATTAAAAGTCTACTAAAAGAGCTGGAGAGATGGCTCAGGGGTTAAGACCACGGCTGCTCTGCCCGAGGACCTAGGTTTAATCCCTAGCACCTACATGGCAGCTCACAACTGCCTATAACTGTAGTTCTAGATAATCCAGTGGTGTCTTTTGGCCTTTGTGGGCACTACATGTATGTGATGCACATACATGCAGATAAAACCCCATATAGATAAAATAAAACAAATCTTTAAAAGTCTGCCTAAGCTAGATGTTTTGATGCATACCCATAGTACCGGTACTTGGGTCATAGGGCATGAGAAACCATAGTTCAAGACCATCCTTGACTACATAGCAAGTTCAAGGCCACCATTGGGTACATAAGTTCCTGTCTCATAAAATAAACAAGTTTGTATAAGCTACCCAAGTAATGGTCAGAGAAACATATAAAATATCAGTATTGTCGTTCCCACTCTGCTTTCCCTCCCTTAAAGGCATGACTGGCAATTAGACAGGTGGCCTGAGAGGGAAGTTGAGGTGGGAAAGGCTAGTGGGGTAATGGAGAAACAGACTTCTTGAAAGGTGGGCTTCATTGAGCAGCTTGTTTAATTGGGGAGAGGGGACAAAGACTACTTAAGTGTTTGGGGGATGGGTAAGTGGGGGATATGGGATGAGTGTCCATCATTGGTCCAGGCCAGGGTGCTGAGGCTGCCTCATTTGCATAAGGAGGAATTCCAGGTACTGCTGGACATGTCCTTATAAGAAGAGAGGAAGTTTAACCTGTAACCTGGCCACAGGCTTTGTGTCTACCTCAGGGGTGGCAGAGGTGGGGGTTGTAAGGTTACCTGTGCTAGGACATGCAAGGGCAGGGGTTGGGAATGGGAATCCTACTCCTGCCAAACTCAGGATGAGATTTCTAGGGTTTGGATATGCCTCAACCCCACTCTTGCTCCAGGTCCCCAGGCCCCACAAGCATGAGTGGATTTTAGTAACTTGGAGGCTTCTTGTGTTTACATATGTTCTTCAAAGAAACCTCCTATTATGACATGTTTCATTTGGGCTGCCAGCTTTGTAGTTCTAGTTATGGCCATCTGGGTTACTGTTTTTAATTTATGCATCTACTCAACAGCTACATTATTCTTAAATTAATTTCTATGAATTCTTTAGTGATTTTATATTTTACTGTAGCATTCTGTGTAAGTTCTGAGTTTCCTCAATTCATTAGTTCACTCAGTCAATATCTCATATGCATCTAAGCACTGGACCAGGCAAGGGGTTGATACCAAAAGATAAAGGAACACTGTCCTAAGGAGATTGTGGTCTAGTCAGAGGGACCTGTGAAAAGAAAGCATGAAAATAAAATCAGGTATTTTAGAAGATGTACTTAGGAGGTTCTACCTGAATGGTCAAGACTTTCTGGAGGTCATAACACTTAAACAGAGTTTTTAAAGTGAGATTTTTGTTTTGTTTTGTTTTTGGTAAAATTCTTCCTTAAAAAAAATGGCTCTAAGTGTAAAAATAACCAAAATATATAGAATACTGTAAGTTAAACAAAAGTTTAAAAAATAGAAGATCTAGGGAATGTAGCTAAGTTGGGAGAGTGCTTGCATAGCATGCCATAAAACCCTGAATTTGATCTCCACCACTGCATAAACTGCGCATGGTAGCATACACCTATAAACCCAGCAATTGGAAAGTGCAGGCAGGAGGAACAGAAGTTCAAGATCATCCTCAGGTACATAGCAAGTTCAAGGTCAGCCTAGGATATGTGAGACCTGATCTCAACAACAACAACAGAACAGAAGAGAGAAATATAAGAGATATACACACATCTCTGACACTATGCTCAGAGATAAAACTAAGAACCATTCACTGCTCTATCTACTGAACTCTCAAATGTACATTATGTTTTCACATTGGGCATGCATCTTCTGATTTATAATTCCTTCTGGTTTGGTGAATAGAACATTCCTTGACACAGTAGCACCTATTATAGCTCCGCATCTCAGTTCTGAGCAAAACTAGCTTTCAGTTTCTGACTTCCTGGTGTTATAGTGAAGTAAAGGGTTATGTGATATAACATAACTGTGGAGTTTAATTTAGGTTTAGAAGTCAGAGAAGGATCCCAAGTAACAGTATAGAAGTCAGGGAAGGATCCTAAGTAACAGTCAGGAAGTCAGGGAAGGA